>CM056049.1:291849088-292411588 GCA_029574335.1 Rana kukunoris
TTTTATTGAAAAAAAAGGCAACAATACAGTGCAATTGCTCTCAATAAAAATAACCTCAAGGCCAGTATAGTAACATGCTTTAAATGATATCTCGTAGTTGTCTGTGAGTGCTGACAAGTATATAACAGCCACAAGGCTGTCCAGGATACATTGGATTTGTTTCTTCTTAATGCTTGACACAGCCAAGTGTTTGGTGGGAAATGGATCAGCATTAGCAAGTGGGGGAGTAATGCATTTTAAAACTGTATAATTGTAAAATGATATGTAGTGTTTTACTGTCTGTTATGCAGTTCATTAAAATATTGGCTTAATCCGTAATTAATTTAAGACAAACTAAATAGATGGTTACTCATTGTTTGTTATTTGCAAGCACGTGTGCAATTACTTCATTAAGTAAGAGCGCTATGAAGTGAGGTTATTTCCATTTTCATGTTTGCTACGGAAAGACTTTTTCCTAACTGCGCTGATTTACCAGATAATTACAGTGTTATTATTCCCTTCAGCTGCCATTTAAACCAATGCCGCTTTGTGTCAGCCAAGAGCTGGAAAACTGCCATAGATGTAACTGCATAATCATCCCCATGTGTCTCCTTAGGCTTTACTTTAGGCTCATTACATGATGATGAAACCTTCTTTAGGATAGGTTTAAGGCCAGTTTTATGAAAATTGGACTGGAAGCACAAAGTTCTGAGAAATATCTGTTCTCCATATGATTCCAGATCAAGTATCAAGTTGTTTCCTTTCCTAAAATGATTGTTACGTTTACAAACATGAATTATGCAAATATCTCTCTACATTTTGAATATTTAAGTGGCTGACACTAAGCCCCTGTTCACACTGCTGTAGCTTTGAAATTGCACGACTTCAGCACAATTTTAAAGCCGCACATCAGTGATATTTGCATTGATGCTTGCGACTTCAGAAGTCCCAGATAGCAAGGATAACTTGCCACAAATTTGTGGCAGTGTAGAATTGTAAGTCTGTTAACTAGCTGCACATTTCCACTGGCAATTTGTACACTTGCAGAGCAATTGAAGCACAAGTTCTAGTTGACAAGTTTCCAATTTGTAGCAAATTTGCGCGGCAAGTCTCTAGCAAAAGCAAAGTTGCAGTGATGAGTCTACTGTAGGGGTCCCAAAACTTCCTAAACAAAGGGCCAGTTTACTGCTTTTCAGTCTCCAGGGGTGCTGGACTGTGTCAAGTGAAAGTGGAAAATTACCCAGCATCAATGGTAAACCAAAATGTCTCAGGCTTGGTGGTCAGTGGGATTTAGAAAATGAATGTGGTTAGTAGGAGAAGTAGTGCCCCGTCATTGGTAATAGTGACAGGAACAGTGCACCATCATTGGTTTTAATGAAAGAATTATGACCTGATGTTAGTGTCAATAGGAGGAACGGTGCATTAATGTTGCTGCCAATAGAAGGAATAGTGTCTCAAGGGCCAGGCAAAGGCAAGTAAAGGGCCACATTCAGCCCTCTGGCCTCAGTTTGGAGACCCCTGGTCTACAGCAAGAGCTCTTCAAATCTACAGCATGAAAATTTAGCCACAGTGACCCCTGTGGTGGGATGACTATTGCATAATATAACTGAACCAGAACTTGCAGCAGACTGTTTGCTAAGAAAGTTAATATGGAGTCATGCATCGTGGACTTGCTGCAAATGTGCAACCAACTTTTGAAGCCTGGCAAGTCTAGCAATGGCTTAGCAAGTCATTTTCAAACTTGCAGCACACATGCTTGGTATCTGGGATATTTTCCCTTATTCAAGATGGCCACGACCCGAATGCTGGGGGTGTTTTCAAAGTGATTTCTCAACAAAACAAAACATAGAGACATCGATGGATGGGAGAGTTTGCTTTGAACATTAAAAATGAATTAAATAGCAATTTTGGTCTGTGGTGTTCATATGCAATGAAGATCCGCTTTAAGTGCATGTGAACTTATCAATTTTTGGACAGTTCATTCTGCAATATGACAGTTGTCGGGGGACAGCCTCAATTGGTAATGGCAGCAGTAAACCATGCATGAGATAGGGACACCCAGAAACAGTCTAAGTAGTTTTGGCCTGCATTTTTTTTTTAGCAAGGCAGTAAACAAACATGGCAGAAGAGCTTTGTACAGCAATTCCATAGCATTAAAGGGAAAAAAAATCTGCTTGCCCAAAGAACTAACTTAACTCTAACTAAACTAAGATCAGAAGTTAATAAGTTTGGAGAAACAGCTAAAAACCTTGGAGCTCCGTGTGCAGGTAAAAAACCTAGATACCATGTTTACACATTCCAAAGTCCTGCCAGCCACTGCTTCACACCTTGTAGCTGCCCAGCTGGAACCTTACAATGTATCTTTTGTAGCCAGCAAAAAATTGAGCTATCTTTGAAATGTAGGTAACTATTCATAAACAAGGTTAGTAATGCACTTAAAAATAAATAAATAATTAAAGTGGATGTAAACCCTCCATACACCCAGTGAAGTGAACAGCCTTTAGATGATACACAGAGATGAAACAAATCTCCCTAAGTTTTACATGTATCTCTGCTGTTTTCAGCTTTATATACTGTTTACAAAAGTTCAGATAGGTGTTAGGAGATTTTCTCTTCCTGTTCAACACTGCAGTGAAGCCTGGGCATACACCCAAGACAGCAGCTGATTGGAGGAAAGGCACACACCCCCTCTCCTCATAGGTAGAGACGTTCAGGGCTCTGTTAATCTATTTATAGCATCCTCCCCCAACAAAAAGTCTGGCTACTTTTAACGGAGTAACGGAGAACTAGTCAGGAGTTATCAAGCTGATAACAGAAGAACGGAGCAGGAGCAGGAGACAGCTACGGGACATAATGCTTTGAAGAGAGATAAAAATATATGTGCCCAGCTCAAATTTCATGAATCCGGATTACATCCATTTTAAATGATTTGGGATTATAACCTATTACTACTACTTTTAAGGAATGTCTTGATTTAAACGTTTACCTTCTGAGCCAACGGATGTCTCTTCTACACTTTAACAGGATTATCCAGGATTAGGCACTGCATACTTGGTGAAATTTTGAGGTAAACCTAGATTAAGGCTTACCTGTAGGTGCAAGAAATATCTCCTTAACCCTCACGGTTAAGGAGATATTTTCATAAAAACACGCAGCGATGTCTACAGCACATGCACACCGTAGACAACGGCGCAGGCACACTGAGCGTGCCGTTTTTGTGAATGGTAAATTCGGGGTTAACGCCAAATTTTCACTCATTCGCAGGGATTGGCTGGTCCCGCACGTATGCGCGGGAGTGACGTAATCGCCGCTCCAGCCAATCACAGCACCTGAGCGGCAATAACAGGAAGAAGATCGTCAGAGACATGGTGGCGGAGGGCACGGAGGAGAACTTCAGGGGCTTCGATCTCAGGTAAGTCAATCATAATGAGCTAGTATGCTCAGCATACTAGCTTATTATGACTTTCTCTTGCAGGGTTTTAAAAAAATAAAAATAAATGAATGAGGGTTTACTTCCTCTTTAATTTGAATGCAATCAGGCAGGCCCTTGCACTACTTAGTTGAAGGTAATTCTAAAGAAACTTGAACAAGAAAATGTTAAAATGTATAGCCAGATTAAGTTGACATCACCCCAATAATTAAAGGGATTGTAAAGGTTAAAGCTTTTTCACCTTAATGCATTCTATGCATTAAGGTGAAAAAACTTCTGACTATACCGGCCCCCCCATTATACTTACCTGACCCCTCCAAAGTCCCACGCTCGGGCACCAACATCCTCTTTGCCACTCAGCCTGGCTGTTGATTGGCTAGAGCGGATGGATTGAAAGTAGCGCAGCCATTGGCTGGCGCTGCTGCCAATCACATCCAATGAAGCGGTGCACCGAGGGGCGGGGCCGAGAAATACAGTGAGCGGCTATGGCCGCTCGCTGTATCACAGGAGCGTGCCCGCAAGGACTCCACACAATGCGAGGGAGCTCGCATGAATGTGTGGAGTTCTTGCAGGGAGGACCAGAGACAGCCGTCTATCGGAGCGACCCTGTGCAAAACGAGTTGCACAGTGGAGGTAAGTATCACATGTTTGTAATTTAAAAAAAAAACATGCTCTGCTTTCTAAAAGGAATGCAAACAGTAGTTCTTGCAGAGAGAAATCTAGACGGTCACTGTGTCTGCTAACAGGATATTAATGAAATTTGACATTCTGCAAGTCTAAAGTTTATTCTCCTTACAGGACAACAGGCATTTATTATTTTGTCTTTTATTCTCTGTTAAATATAAAAAGTATGTACAGCGTACAGAGGGTTGTAGATATATTAAATATATTTATGAGGCTGGCAGTTGCCCACAATCTGACATATCAGTGTTAATGTTTTTTTGTTTTTTTTACTTTCTGGCATTGTGCCTACAATGGATCTACAAGGGGATCACAACTGATCATTACCTTTATAGTAAGTGGAGGAAAATCTGAGTTTTTTTATTTTGTGTGTTTCAGAGAAGCATGAGAATTATGAAAAAAGATTGATGCTAAATTATTCTTAACTACCACAGGTCCTTCTTCTAATATGTAATGTAAGAGCTCTTTCATTTAATTTAAATCCTATAAACGTAATATGCAATGTCTTTCATGCATTGTGTACCAAGTGGAAGCCAGTGGTGATGGGAAAATCTACCCGGATTAGAGTTGCCAAGGTGTCTGGGATACTGAATGCAGGCATATAACAGTAGGGATAACCAGATCTGTGTAGCTACATAGGAAACTGAAATCAAAACATATAATTTAAACACGTTTTTTTTGCAGTGAAACAAGCCTATCCAAACACCAGCAAACCAAATACACAGCAAACATGAAGATATAAATGAACCATAACCAATATGATAAAATACCTAACTACCAACCTTAATAAGTGACCAAAATCTAACCAACAAACTAACTTTAATATATGCAAATAGTGAAAAAATACAGCGCTACTAATCTCTAACCTACACCACAAAAATTAATAACCAAATGTATAAAGCTGCTGTATATAACTGGTGCACCAACCAAAGACAATAAGATGAAATTAATAAAAATACGCGCTAAATACAACTAATATTGTGAAAAATCAAACTAAATTGATAACATATGTGAATCATTCAGACTCCAACCGGCCAGAGGAGTGTTTAAACAATGTGCAATGTGCAATGTGCCGTGTTAATGTGTTCAATGGTCACATTCAATAACTAAGTAACTAAATAGTAACATTGATGCAAAAATGTGAAAAATTGAAAAGGGGTCCAAGAGGTGACTTTTATATCAATAATGCTGAAAAACAATCCAATCATTCAAGGAAGAGACCCAAACAACCATCCATGGAAAATGTCCAGCCCAGCAGAAGTTTTGGTTGGATTCACAAAGGTTCCTCCGATGTTATATAAGAGAAGGGAGAGAAAAAACATACCATTGTGCAGTGCTGCGGTTTCACTAATTCAATGTAAACTGGTGATAGATACACTCACATGACCACACTCACATGACCATATCGATCAGAAGGCGCTCAATATTGCGATGAGTAAGATCTGTCTCAGCCCTGTTTCTTTTAAAAAAGCCGCTCAGTGTATGCTGAGAACTCGTAATGAATCCTCCACTGGTCTCCGCACGTTAAGCTCCTCCCCACGCGTTGCGTCACCGTCACGTGACTTAATCATGGGATATTTTTTCAGCATTATTGATATAAAAGTCACCTCTTGGACCCCTTTTCAATTTTTCACATTTTTGCATCAATGTTACTATTTAGTTACTTAGTTATTGAATGTGACCATTGAACACATTAACACGGCACATTGCACATTGCACATTGCACATTGTTTAAACACTCCTCTGGCCGGTTGGAGTCTGAATGATTCACATATGTTATCAATTTAGTTTGATTTTTCACAATATTAGTTGTATTTAGCGCATATTTTTATTAATTTCAAACTAACTTTAATACAATACATAGAGACTAAGGCCGCGTACACACGACCAAATACATCTGTTCAAATCAGTCTGACAGACCGATTTGAACAGATCTGTCTGCTGGGCTGTTTTGTTTTGATCGTTGTACATACGATCAAACCAAAATCCCCACCGGCAGACAGTGCGGTGACGTTGACGCCGCCACGTCACCGCACCAGGAAGTAAAACACTTCCGCGCATGCGTCGAATCCATTCAACGCATGTGCAAGCAGATATGTCTGCTGGTTAGCGTACTAACTAGCAGACATGTCAGACAGACGGATTCCAAGCAGACAGATTTTAAAGCATGCTTTAGAATCTGTCGGCTGGCCAAATCTGTCTGTCCGCCCGTACACACAATCGAATCTGTCTGCTGAAACGGTCTGTCAGACCGTTTTCAGCAGATAAATTTGATCGTGTGTATGCGGCCTAAAGCATGGATCAACAGGGTAAAACGTGAGGTGCAGGAAACATTCAGGAAGGGAAACCAGGACTGGGAATCAGGAACAAGAGGGGGTGGGGGCAGATGCATGGCAGCAGTGTACACGATACAGATACACTGTTGAAACAGGAGCAGGATCTAAACTCAGGATAAGTCAACAAGCATAACCTGTCTATCAGGCAAAACACTGAAGCATGAGGAAAACTTAAAGGAGGGACTAAATACCCTCCTAGCAGCCAGCATCAGTTGGAGATGAATTACAGGGATCTGCTGACTGTGGGAGACACCCACTTGTGGACACCGGAATCACAATATTCCACTCTGGGAACACAGTGCCCCCAGCAGGTGATTCAGGTCCTGACACAAGGGTTTGGGGAAGCTTCAGCAAATCCCATTAATGCCTATGAGTTAGGGGGGGCAAATCCTATTGTTAATTTCTGTAAATTTTTTGGCCCAGTAGGCAAACAACTGTCAGAAAGGCATATGAATCTGGGCTCTGCCATGGGGGGGACACAAAATAAATAAGAAAAACGTACAGTGGGTGAGGGTCTTTTCATGCAGCTTTGGGGGTAACATTGAAAACTTTGCCATGAATCGGGGTTCCACCCGTGTTTTTTTTTTTTTAAAGTCAGCAGCTACAAACACTTACCTGTCTTAGGCACCTGCGATGTCGGCCCCTCGAGGCCGATCCCATGATCATTGCAGGTCCCGGCGCGGCCATGCTCATTAAGGGAAACAGGCAGTGGAGCCTTGCTGCTTCGCTGCCTGTTTCCTACTGCGCATGCGCGAGTCTCGCGGCACTGTATAAATGGGCGGCTGCTCTCTGGGATACACACAGTTCCCAGAAGGCAGTGCGCACCATTCCCCAGAAGACAACGCTAGGATGAATACCAGCCATGGATTAAGAAGATGCAGATTAGGAAGAGCCGCATAGCAACCGCAATTTCTGTTAAGTAAAAAAAAAAATATTACATTTTTTTGTAGATTTTTGGTGAATTTTTTTTTTTTAAGGGTGGAACTCCACTTTAATGCTGTATGTGGAGCTATGAAACTACAATTTTCATAAACAGTATCAGCAACAGCATACACTGTCAGTGCATATTTGGCTGTGAATTTTTTTTTTTCTTTTACAAAGAGCTTTTGCCTTCATAAAGTGGCAACATCCCAATCTGCAGGTTAAAACGGGTTGTTTTCGGGCAGTTTTACCCAAATGGTAAAAAAATAGCAGAAAAGGTGTTGATTGCCCAAAGATAGCAATCAGAATAAAAGCACAGTTTCCTAAATGACCCTAAACCATATCTGTGCCGCTGTCAGCTTTGCCTATGCTTCCCCTGCAAGAGCTTCCAATTCACTGACACTATGGCTGCTCTGTGCTCTCCCCTTCCTCATTTTACAGTAAGTTGGGTGGCTTAACTAAAAGGCCTATTACTCACCCTTTTAAGCCTGCGGACCAATGTTTAAAGGCCATGCAATGTATTATAGTTTATTTTAAAATCCTCCAGGTGAAGCTTTACTTGCATCAAACCCATGATAACATCAAAGACTGCAAACAATTTAGAGAGAGTAGACTCAATTCTTGGTTGTGGGGTTTATGATACAAAAATAGCTTATGTAGAAAAAAGTCCATCTGGCAAAAGTTTAATTCCTTATTGCCCTCTCTGGATAGGGGAGTGTTTGGCATATTTTACTGTCTTAAGAGCTCTTGCTTGGTATACATTTAGTTATACTGTATATGTGTTTTTTGAGTCAAGAAAAGTACTTTTCAAATACTGAACAAAAGACAAAAAAAATAAATCTGTATCAATAGGGCCAACAGCTGTATTATTCTCTACCTGGACCATAGCTGGTGAGGTGCCAAATTCAGACCCTGAATTATCAATTCCTATAAATGCATCAGTTTTAAATAATTTTAGTGTAAATATTTGTTAAACCCTCATCTCTTTGTGATATGTTATGAGGTACAGTTGAACCTCGGATTACGAGCATAGTCTGTTCCATGAGTATGCTCGTAATCCAAAGTACTTGCATATCAAAGCAAGTTTTCCCATTAAAGTCAATGGAATTGAAAATAATTTGTTTCACATTGACTTCAATGGGATGCAATACCGAATGCGGCCAGAGGTGGGGGGTGCCAGAGAGCACCGAAAATGGCTGAAAAGACACCGCTTGTGGCCCACCGCATGAAGATATACGTAGATAGAATGGCACGGCTGGGCACAAGGGTGTACATGTATGTCCCCTTTAAGAACCCAGCCGTGGGTCGCGAGCGTGCCGCCGGCAGCACGCTTGCGACCCGGTCTGAAGCTCCGTGACTGTGCCTGCGGGACCCGCAGAAGCGATCGCCATGGGTGTCCCGCGATCAGGTCACAGAGCTGAAGAACGGGGAGAGGTAAATGGCTTGTCACTGATCGTCTGTTCCCTGTCATAGGGAATGACGATCAGTCACGTCACACGGCCAGCCACGCCCCCCTACAGTAAGAATAACAAACTAGGACACACTTAACCCCTACAGCGCCCCCTACAGGTTAACCCCTTCACTGCCATTGTCATTTTCACAGTAACCAGTGCATTTTTATAGCACTGATCGCTGTAAAAATGACAATGGTCCCAAAAATGTCTTATGTGTCCGTCATAATGTCGCAGTCACAATAAAAATCACTGATCGCCGCCATTAGTAGTAAAAAAAAAAAGATTAATAAAAATGCCATAAAACTATCCCCGGTTTTGTAGACGCTATAACTTTTGTGCAAACCAATCAATACACGCTTATTGTGATTTTTTTTACCAAAAATATTTAGAAGAATTTGTATCGGCCTAAACTGAGGAAAAAAAAATTATATATATTTTTGGAGGATATTTATTATAGATACAAGTAAAAAATATTGAATTTTTTTCAAAATTGTCGCTCTATTTTGGTTTATAGCGCCAAAAATAAAAAACGCAGAGGTGATCAAATACCACCAAAAGAAAACTTTATTTGTGGGAAAAAAAGGACGCCAATTTTGTTTGGGAGCCACGCCGCACGACCACGCAATTGTCAGTTAAAGCGACGCAGTGCCGAATCGCAAAAAGGGGCTTGGTCCTTTAGCTGCATAATGGTCCGGCACTTAAGTGGTTAACATGCTACTTACATCTGCTGTATCGTGAAGTAAAATGTAGATTATAAATTGGTGACAGCCATGATGATTGCTTTTAACAAGCTCATCTTCATTCAGATTTCATTGAGATCAATTTAGATTGGACCAATTTATTAAACTCCAACATTGCTTTAACTTAATTTCATAGTGTTTTATATTGTTTGCTCTTGAGTATTTACTCTGGGTCATGCAGTCCTTTCACATTGGACAGAGGCTTTAGCTCACTATGCTCTTTCAATGAAAAGGTAGATTTGTTAAACCTAAACAAAGTCTCAAATGTCCTCTTTTGCATTGTAAAAGGATATCTGAAATGAGAAATACATGCGATGCTTTGCTGTAAATTATTCAGTTTTACAATGATTGGACACCTGGCAGAGTGAAAATGAGATGGCTGCTTTCTTTTCATGCATATTAACACTGATTGCCCACATAAGACACTGAAGAGCAAGCCAATTTTACTTTGTTAGCGCTTGACAAGATGTTGTTTTGTTTATCATGTAATATGTATATTATCATTATGTAAGTGTTCAGTGCACATTCATTGTTAATTGGGGGCAAAGTCTATTAAGAAATATTTCTTTATAACATGGTTTGTGTTAATATATGACTACCCCTGGCAAATTCATTACAGGCATAAATCTCTACTTCCTACCCCTTCTACATGACCACATTGACTAATAAATTAAAGCTTTATTCGTTTTACTCCAGCTAATACTTAAAGCGGGATTCCACCCGCTGATTTTTATTTTTTTAAAGTCAGCAGCTACTAACAGTGCAGCTGCTGACTTTTAATAAGGACACTTGCCTGCCCTACTCGCCCGCACCTACTGCCATCTTAACTGGAGCAGGGATGAGTCATTGGTTGTTAAAGTGCCAGAAACCGCTGCCATTCGAACAACCATGACGTATCCCTGTTGACAGCAATATGTAAACAAAAAAGAAAACAAAAAAAACGGCATTAGGCCCCCAATCAATACCAGGCCTTTTGGGTCTTGAATTAATAGGGGGGGACCTCACACCAAAAAAAATATCCAAGCCATACCAGACCCTTATCTGAGCATGCAGCCTAGCAGGACAGGAAATGGTGATCTCCCCCCAAAACCATACCAGGCCACATGACCTCAACATGGGGGGTACCTTACAGGGGGGACATGAAAACATAAGAACAGGGGTGCAGAAAAATGGCAGCAGGTGCTCTTGACCGATGAGTCAAAATTTAAAATATTTACATAAATGAAAAAACGTTAATCATTATGTAGCACTACCCCCATAGGAGCCCCTAAGTAGATGTCAGGTCCCTTTTTTCCAGTAGTTTCCTGGCAGCCAAGCACACAATTTCAATCACTCTTCAGCTCATTAACCAGTCTAGGGGGTATGCTTTTTTTCTGATGCTTTAATAAGAACTTGAATAGGTAGGAGGTAATGGTAGGATACTCCAGTAACCCTTAGCAATGATTTGATGACACTGAACTTCCTGTATAAAATGGAAAAAATTAGAGGGGGCGGTGTTCTGTAATCTACAGCAGGAGAGAGTAGTCTAGGGTGACAATGCTGTTTCATCCCTAGATACAGTATGGTGGGTGTAAATGTCACTCTATGACAGCAAGTGTGTTACTTGCAGATCTCCGGGTAAAAAAAAAAAAAAAAAGTTTGTAAAAAAAACATTTAAGACCAGTACTGAGTAGGTTTTATAAGAGGTCCTGCTAACTCTTGCTATATATACATAAGTACTGGCTATAAAAAAAAAAAGATCACCTAGATAAAAATCACAGGTTTGGGATACAGTACAATTATTTTTTTTGGTGTTCTTGGCGGTGGTAGTGGGGTGTTGGTGGATTGGAGTGGTTGGTAGTGGGGTGGTGGTAGTGGATACCGTATAGTTTGAAACTAATGCCGTGTACGCATGATCGGACATTCCGACAACAAAACCGTGGATTTTTTTCCGATGGATGTTCGCTCAAACTTGTCTTGCATACACACGGTCACACAAATGTTGTTGGAAATTCCGAACGTCCAGAACGCGGTGACGTACAAGACGTACGACAAAGCGAGAGAAATTAAGTTCAAATAATCAGTTGATGCTCTTCTGCTTGATTCAAAGCATGCATGGAATTGTCATCAGAATTGTCTATATACGATCTGAATATCCGACAACTTTTGTTGTCGGAAAATTTGAGAACCAGCTCTCAAACATTTGTTGTCGGAAATTCCGACCGTGTGTACGCAGCATTAGTCTGCTTCTCTGCTTTATTAGCCAATGAGGCTGCTATGTAGCAAATGGTTGAGAAAGATTTACATTTTTGTTGTTGTTGTTAGTATTTGTTTTCTACATAAAGCAACCATTTTGGGTGTAGAATCTATCCAAGATTTGCTTGGATTTTACAACTCTAAACACAACTAGTAAAAATGTATCTTGTGTTCCAAAAAAAACATACTGTATATAAGGAAAATAAGATTTAAAACATAGGAGAGTTTAAAAAAAATCATTAACATGGCTGTGTACCAAACATAGGCTGTGTACTATTAAAATCTTTGGATTGTGATGTGGTGATTTATTCAGATGCTATTCACTCTCATTTGTTAGTGTTGCCATGGCAATGTGCTCTTTTCAAGAACCAGGTAAATTGTTAAGAAGTACATCTTATTTTGATTATATGCTGCAGGCTCTTGTAAGTAAATACTTTATTATCATAGTAAACATTTAATTTGTTTTGCATAGTAGCATATCCATTAAAATCCAATTTTGCATACCTTTTCCAAATAATTTGCACCAGACTGGATTTCAGCGGTCCAATTAAAAACTATAAAAAATATCCTTTATGAATACAAAGGGAGGCTTTTAAAAGCTTTTCAATCATCAGCCTCTGCATTTCCACTTCTTTCCTCTACCATAGTTCTATGAGCAAAAGTCACGTCATAAAAATATAACGGTTACAGATTAAAACATTTTTTAACCCTCCTATTGTGTTAGGGTCAGAACCGACCCGTTTTCAGGTTTTGAATGTCTATAAGTATCACATAAATTTGTTTATTGCATCAAGATTTTTTTACTTTGTCAGGAACCTCTATTTAAACAATGTAATAGAAAAAGAATCCTTTTCACTAAATTATAAAATACTGTGGTGAAAATTAAGACGTTTATGGTGTTAGGGTGAATTCTGACCCAGTTATAATATAGGATTATAGGACACTAATAAGTGCCAAAACTGAAATCATAAACACTCTCTCTGCTTAGTAACACTGACAGCCAATCACCTCTCAACACTGTGAGCTGTAGTTAGGGATGGGCCTATCTCTTTGCCTGCTTGTCTGCTTCTATAAATAAAGTAAAGAAACATAGGACCAATACATTTCAGAGTTGCTGACTTTATTTTACCATTTTTTTTAATTTGAACATGAGAGGTATGCTATCAAAAGAAAGGTCTAAGGCCCCATACACACGAGCGGACAGATTTGTTCAAATCTGTCCGTCCGACAGATTTGAACAAATCTGTCTGCTGGGATTTTGGTTTGCTCGCGTGTACACACGAGCAAACCAAAATCCCCGCCAGCAGAGAGCGCGCTGACGTGTCGGTGACGTGGCGGTGACGTTGACGCCGCCACGTCACTGCACCAGGAAGTAAAACACTTCCGCGCATGCGCCGAATCCATTCGGCGGCGGTGCAGCGGCGGAGCGGGACGACATGTCTGCTGGTAAGTGTACTAACCAGCAGACATGTCGGGCGGACAGATTCCCACCGGATAGATTTCAAAGCATGCTTTGAAATCTGTCGGGTGGACAAATCTGTCCGCTAGCCCATACACACGATCGGAGATGTCTGCTGAAACGGTCCATCGGACCGTTTTCAGTGGACAAATTCGATCGTGTGTACGAGGCCTATGGGGTCACACCAAAAATATTAAAACCAATCTTTTCAAGGATAAAGAAGCCTAACAAGGTAACCAAGGGGTAAGAAACAAATTGGATGATAAATAATTGTTCAGAGGGTATTTTATGGCTGATATAAGACACGGGTCAAAACCGACCCGTTACATCATGGATAGTAACAGAAAGCTAACATAAGAGGAGGGTTATAACAACATAAAATTTCAGTTTTGCGTGATTACTGGCAAGTTAAATTCCACGCTGGCTTGCTATCTGTTTAAGGTAGTCTAAGACAGTGTTTTTCAACTCCAGTCCTCAAGGCACACCAACAGGTCATGTTTTCAGGCTTTCCATTATTTTGCACAGGTGATTTGATCAGTTTCACTGCCTTATGGCCCATACACACGACCCGAATATCGGCCGACGGATCGTACGACTTTTTTTCCGCTTAATAATCGCGAGTAAAATAAAATAGGTTTTTAAACTCACGAAAATTATCGTACGATAGAAAAAAAATATCGGAAGTGATGTCACGTGTTGAAATGTATTTGTATTGTATTATCGGACGACGGCTGTACTGACTAAATGAAAATCGGACGATCGGACATCGTACGAGGAAAATTTTCGCGCTTGTCCGATCGAATTTAATCGGATGAACGGTCGTGATCGGCTGTCGAAAGTAGTGTACACACGATCCGAAAATCGTACGATCCATCATCGGACAATTGTTTTCGTCCGATATTCGGATCCTGTGTATGGGCCATAAGGCCTCGTACAAACGAGGCAATCTATTTGTTCAAATCGGTCGGACCGACCGATTTGAACAAATCTGTCTGCTTGGATTTTGGTTTGCTCGCGTGTACACACGAGCAAACCAAAATCCCCGCCAGCAGACAGCACGCTGACGTGTCGGTGACGTGGCGGTGACGTTGACGCCGCCACGTCTCCACACCAGGAAGTAAAACACTTCCGCGCATGCGTCAAAATCATTCGGCGCGTGTGCGAGAAGACATGTCTGCTGGTTAGCATACTAACCAGCAGACATGTCGGGCGGACGGGTTCCCAGCCGACAGATTTCAAAGCATGCTTTGAAATCTGTCGGGTGGCCAAATCCGTCGGCTTGCCCGTACACACGGTCGAATCTGTTTGCCGGGACGGTCAGGCCGACCGTTTCCAGCAGACAGATTTGAGTGTGTGTACGAGGCCTTAGTAATTACCACAGCCATTTCATCTGAGGGAAATCCTGAAAACTTGACCTGTTGGTGTGCCTTGAGGACTGGAGTTGAAAAACACTGGTCTAAGTAATACAGCCCCACCAGAATTGCCGGTTTCATCATAATGATAAAGCGAAGTAAAGGGATTGGGAATGACAGACCACAACAGAGCAGGATCTGGCCTCCAAAAATCATACACAGCCATCCAGGGGCCATAGAGCATGCAAAGGGATCTGCTGCCGCGGTGTACAGCTGCCCATTGAGATGGTCAGAAGAGGTGGCTGTACACGGTTGTTCACTGGGGGGTTGCCTAAAGCACCCCCATAAGCCAGTGCACATGTGGGTGCTTTATGCAAACTTTAATGCATAACCACGTACAGACGCCTCTCAGTGGGTGGCTGCATGCGGCAACAGCGGGTCCTGGGAATGTCATTATGTGGGCTCTGTATGCTGTATGGCTTCTGTACAACTGTGTGCATGAAGCCGGAGACACATCTAAATTCTCAAACAACTTAATGCTGTGTTCGTTTTAATTTTTAAAGGGGTTGTAAAGACAAAAATATTTTCCTCTTAAATTAAAGTCTGACAGTAGCTGATAAAGTAAAATTAATGTTTTGCATTATAACTAGTTTGATACCTGTTGAAATCGAGCCGTTTTATTCACTTCTGTCACTCCTGAATCGTTTTTCTCACCGACTTCCTGGTTTGCGGTGCGCATTCATTCTTGCTACATCACAGCCTAATGGGAACTACAGTTCCTATTAGGCTTAGCCTCCATGCCTATGAGGGTTAAGAGAGCATCTTCACGCAGGGCTGTAGTCATGGGGAGGGGGTGAGAACATTCTGCTTTCCACCATGCAGCTGCTGGTGGAAAGCAAGAAGAGGAGAGACAGGAAATGGCATTTTCAAACCTGGATTACTGTATTTTGGAAGTCAAAAGGAAAAAGGAGGTAAGTGATATTTAAATGCTCTAGCTTACAGCAATCAATTGATCTAATAAAAAACAAACCTTTAGTGTTCCTTTAAGGCCTTTTCTTTATTCTCACATGGTAATTCTGCAAATAACACACTTCCTGTTTTAGGGTGGCTACGCTCTCTCTCACTCCACTTTATGGAGAGACCCACTAATGTCACCCAAGCTGGACTTTATGTATACCCCCTTTTCACCCAGCTTCATCATTCATAGAAGCCATACTACACTTCTATGAATGCAAAGTAATCTATGAATGGAGGCTGGACGGTTGACTGTAAGATCACAGTATCAGAACACAGTAGCACATCTGGAATATTCCCCCATCCACATCAAATCAAAAAGATGATGAATGTATGGGCTGCCATAAAGTGGTTGTAAACCTTCACATACCCAGTGATGTGAACAGCCCCAGGTAATACACAGAGATTAAACAAATCCTTCTACATACGTTTTACTTGTTTATCTGCAGTATTCTCTTCCCTGCACACATTCAAAAGGGTAGAAACGTGTTAAAATCTTTCTTCATCTGTCAGGAGCTCAGAGGAGGGGGCAGAGAGGCTGCATTGTGAGAGCTGATTGGAGGAAAGGAACACACCCCCTTCACACAGCAGAAGAACTGTGTTCTGAATAGACCAGCTGTGTGCTGAGCTCCCTCCCCAACACACATTTTATTTCATGTGTCAGGAAAACTTCTCAGAAGTGACTTATGCTGGTAACAGAGGAAAGAAGCACCAGGGAGAAATAAAACTTAGAGCTTTGGAGAGAGATACTGTAAGTAAACACTACATATAAACTGTGCTTTGCTCAGATTCCATGACAATTTCTCAGATTCCATGACTTATCTTGGTGTCAACAGACCACAGGACATGATTCCAGTAATGAGGGCCAGCGCTACCACTAGCTGGACTAGGCAGCTGCCTAGGGCGCAATGCCACCTAGGGGCGCAGCCACAGCTCCTGGGTCCCCTCCAGAGTATTAGTTCCCACCTGTCAGGTCGTGGCGCGGTGCGTAGTGTAGCGTG
The DNA here is from genome assembly GCA_029574335.1 of Rana kukunoris. Lineage (NCBI taxonomy): Eukaryota > Metazoa > Chordata > Amphibia > Anura > Ranidae > Rana > Rana kukunoris. Next base: position 291,865,691 of record CM056049.1, read on the forward strand.
AGGAGCAGGAGTGGGCTCCCACGGCTCCATATGGCTGGCTGCTGGTGCAGAATAGCTGGGCCGGGAGAAGGAGCGGGCAAATTTCTCTCCTCCCCCGGGAGGAGTTCTAGGTGGGTGCTTAGTCCTCCACTCCGTCGGGTCGCAAAGGGGGATAGCAAGAGCAGGCTCTTACTTGGTCTTCAGCTGCAGTACCCGGTGATTAAAACTCGTAGGGCTGGCAGACTCTAGATTCTCCCGGGCTGATAGAGATGGTGATGAATAAGCACAGCATCGCTGTGTGAAACGTGTCTACCTGTCCTGTGGTGTTATCATGTTATGGATTTTACAATAAAGTGATTCATTACTACCTCGTGTGCAGCCATCCATTCTTTTTGATTGAGATGGTGGGCAGGGTGTGACCGACTCCCACAAACCTCAGTGTACTCTCTGCCTGAAAATGCAAAGGACTGCACTAGGAGGAGGAGGAGGGGCCCGAGATGGCAGCCCGTGAACTTTCACCTGTATCAATGAGGCGAGTGACTGAAGTTTTCCCCTGCAGGAGTTTGTTCTGTCCTTAATGCTTCAGCTCCCTAACTTGCCCACAAACAGCAGGGAATTGCTCCCAAGGGTGCCACTTCATACTGTCCCCAGCACTCGCATTCACACCTGAGACCTTTTAACAATAATGGGTCATATGACAACGGGGAGGGAAAATGGCTAATTTGGCCCAATTTGGACATTTTCAATTAGGGGTGTACTTACTTTTGTTGCCAGTGGTTTAGACATTAATGGCTGTGTATTGAGTTATTTTGAGGGGACAGCAAATATACACTGTTATACAAGCTGTATACTCACTACTTTACATTGTAGCAAAGTGTAATTTCTTCAGTGTTGTCACATATTTATATATATATATATATATATATATATATATATATATATATATATATATATATATATATATATATATATATATATATATATATATATATATATATATAATTATTTACAAAAATGTGAGGGGTGTACTCACGTTTGTGAGATACTGTATGTGTGTGTGTGTATTTTTTTCAGAATAGGAAATTTTAAATATATTGCATATCATTTCCATTATATGTAACCACAAAATGTGGCAAATATTTTATACACAATTTATTCACTATTTAAACAGTGCAATGATACACTCATTATCACATACACCTTACCTGCTTTTTCTTTTTTTCAAATATGTTTTTTCCATTTGATTGCTCTTTTTATAAGCCTCGTACTCTGCTCAGCTGTTCACGATAACATGAAATCAGTACATTTCAGTTAATCACTTTGTAGATTCAACTCTCCATTGATTGGTTATAAAATAAGTAGCGTTCCCATCAAGCACGACATATCTCTGGTACTTGTCTACAGCACTTAATCCACAAAAGGAACTACAAAATACACTCACATAATTAGAGAAGTCTATTTCAATTTAACAAATACTAAAATGTTCCATAAAGTTTTTCAAATGGCAAAATGGTTATGTAAGTTTAGGAATAACCTAACCATTTAATGACAGGAGGCCTGGTAGTTCTAAAGATTTACCCCCCATCTTAACCAGGCTATTTTTTGTGATATCGCACTGCTTTATTTAAATGACAATTACGAGGTTGTGCGACACTGTACCCAAATAAAATGTTTGTCCTTTTTTCCCACAAATAGAGCTTTCTTTTAGTGGTATTTGATCACCTCTGTTTTTTATTTTTTGCCCTATAAACCAAAAATGTAAACTTTGGGGAATTTTTTTTTTACTTTCTGCTATAAAACATATACAATAAAAAATGTCTATCCATTTAGGCCAAAATGTATTCTGCTACATATCTTTGGTAAAAAAAAAATCACAATAAGCGTATATTGATTGGTTTGCGCAAAAGTTATAGGGCTAGATTCAGGTATAATTGTGTAATTTTGTGTTGGCGTAGCGTATGATGTTTACACTACGACGCCGCAACTTGTACGGGCAAGTGCTTTATTCACAAAGCACTTGCCTGTATAGTTGAGGCGGCGTAGCGTAAATGGCCCGTCTTAAGTCAAATTGGGCGGGTAGGGGGAGTGTATTATTTAAATAACACGCAATACCGTGCCAAACGTACTGCGCATGCGCCAGCCGTGAATTGATCCCAGTGCACATGCACCAAATCACGACGTCAATACGCAATGTAAACTACGTGAACGTCACTTACGCAAAGCCCTATTCGCGAACATTTTACGTAAACGACGGGAAAAAAACGCAGGCACGCGGTCCATACTTAACATTGCCTGCGCCTCATACAGCAGGGATAACATTACAAAGGACCTACGCTAACGCAAACAACGTAAAAAAAATGCCCCGGCCGGGCGTACGTTCGGAAATAGGCGTATAGGCTCATTTGCATATTTTAGACGGGAATGCCACCTAGCATCCAGCCTAAATATGAAAATAAGATACGACGGCGTAAGAGACTTACGCAAGTCGGATCTAATGGAAATCTATGCGTAACTGATTCTATGAATCAGTCGCATAGATAGGAGGGCTCAGACGCAGAGATAAGATGGCTTATCTGGAGATACGCCGTCGTATCTCTTTCCTGAATCTGGCCCATAGTGTCTACAAACGTTTTATTAATTTCTTTTTGTTTTACTAGTAATGGCAGTGATCAACGACTTAGGCCACGTACACACGATCAGTCCATCCGATGAGAACGGTCCGAAGGACCGTTTTCATCGGTTAACCAATGAAGCTGACTGATGGTCTGATGTGCCTACACACCATTGGTTAAAAAAACTATCGTATCAGAATGCGGTGACGTAAAACACAACGATGTGCTGAAAAAAATGAAGTTCAATGCTTCCAAGCATGCATCGACTTAATTCTGAGCATGCTTTTTAAACGATGCTTTTGCATACTAACAAACGGTTTTGACCTATCGGTTAGGCATCCATCGGTTGAATTTTAAAGCAAGTTCTCTTTTTTTGACTGAAGGATAACTGACTGATGGGGCCCCCACACGATCGGTTTGGACCGATGAAACGTACCTTCAGTCCGTTTTCATTGGTTTTGACCGATCGTGTGTACGCGGCCTTATTGTGGGACTTTGATATTGCAGAGAACAAATTGGACACAATGCAAAAACTGAAATAAAAAATCTTACATTTAGCTCAACCATCCCTGTTAGATGAAAATGTTGTAACTAGCTGGATCAATTTAAAACAGTATTTATTGATGATCAATTGTAAAAGAAAAAAGAAACATGTATATTGGTACCACAAGAGACTAACACGTAGTAAAAACCAATCCACCTCACAAATTCTCATAATGTAAACATTAACTTCTACATGGGCCCCCAAGGTGTAGATATGAAATAGTAATTAACTTTCCTTGATGGTCCAGTGTATAAAGTGATAAGGAGATCCAAAAATCAAACAAACAAAATGTGGGACTAAATGTTAAGTACCACCTGTCCCCTGGATCCTGTTTCCTCACATCTACTACAGTCACCCTCTTCTTCTCACTCATATCTTCAACCTCTCTACTGGCACCTTCCCCTCCCCTCTAAAATATGCCCTGATCACCGCCATACTTAAAAAGCCCTCACTGGATCCCACCAGCCTGAACAACTTAGGACCCATCTCCCGTTTGCATCAAAACTTTTAGAACACTTAGTCTACAATCATCTTAGCTTCTACCTCACCGCCAAACAGCCTTCTTAACCCCTTACAGTCTGGCTTCCGCTTGCTACACTCCACTGAAACTCCCCTACTGAAACTGACTAATGACCTACTAACTGTAAAATCAAGGGCCACTAGTCCATACTCATACTATGCGACCTCTCTGCAGCCTTTGATTCTGTTGACCATCCCCTCCTCGTTAAAAAACTCCACTCTCTTGGCCGTCAAGAAAAAAAAGGGGTCAGACTTTAAGAGCACACTGAACAGTGGAGAGTATACAAAATGATTTCAATATTTATTTATAACAATACATGGTACAAAAAGAAAAAAAAAAGATTTTGAAGAGTTAAAAAACCATATATAAAAATACGTGACAAAAAGTGAGCCCCTGTGCGTCAACGCGTTTCGTTGTCTAGCTTCGTCAGGACACACTCAGGGATTGTTGGAGAGAAACAGGTCTCATTATCTTGCGTAAAAAAGGGGTCAGAGTAAGATAGTCTCACCCATAAAGCTTTAAAAATTTGCATCCATTAGTAGAGCAAATATTTTGGAAATTCATAGGAGCCGGTGGCTTAAAAGTACCGTGGCGAGCGTGCATCTTTTCTCCTGGGGGGGGTAAGATAACAAGGGAGTGAATACGTTGCTTAGTGTTGCAAGCTATCCCCTCTTCAGTCTATCATGAATGATGCTGCCAGACTCATCCACCTTACCAACCAGTGTCCACCGCTTCTCTCTGCCAATCCCTCCACTGGCTTCCAATTGCCCAACAAATAAAAATGAAAACACCAACAATAACATACAAAGCCATTCACAATTTTGCCCCAAGCTACATCACCAATCTTAATCTCCAAATATCACCCAAACTTCCTCTCTGCTCCTCCCAAAACCTTCTGCTCTCTAACTCCCTTGTCTTCTCTTACCATGCTTGTCCCCGGGACTTCTTCAGAGCTTCTCCCATCCTCTAGAACTCACTACCCCATCCTGTCCAGCTATCTCCTACTCTGATACTTTAGGTGATCCCTGAAAACAAATTTCTTCAGGGTGGCCTATCCTGCCTCCAGCTAACAACCAAATCTTCTACTCCCCTTGTTTTTTTTTTAATTGCTATGCCTTGAGGTGGCAATTAACACCTTAGGTAACTATAGTGCCTCATCCTGATAAGTATTGAGATAATATGAGGAACAGAAAAATTGACTTTTTAGGCACTACTAAAGATTTGATAAAAAGATTGGATTTTAATATAGATTATAAATAAAAATTCATATTAAATAAATAGATACTGATAGTATCCTTAACATACAAAGTACTATATAAAAATAAACCACAGATAACTGCACAAGATCAGATGTATAACCGTAATGACATAAATTCGGACTCGAAAGTATCTCATCTGACTATGGTGATGAAGGATTCCATTGCTGAAATATCGCCCCTTTCTGTAGACTTCCTTTAGTCCTGTATTTTTCTATTATTTTTCCACTATTAGATTCCTTTGCCTACTTCTATTATAGGTTTGTCTGTTTAGCCACATCTTATGTCTCTATATATTGCATCTAGAGGTAAGAATTGTTTAAAATGCGACTTGAATGGCTTACTGCTGTGCCTTCTTAAGAGACTCCCTCTAATGGCACAAGGATGAAATTACCAGTTTGTTGAGACCGGAAAGTAGGGGAGAGATATATAAGTGAATCATTATGAAAGTCTATGCTCAAATTGTTTTTAGAAAAAATCTAAAACGTTACAATATTCTATTTCTTTCTTTGTAAGATATATAAGGAAATAACGTTAACTAATTTGCTCGCCCTATATCCTCAGAGCGAGGTACAGGCATGTATTGTTCATTGCAAGTTTATTATCTAGTGTGTTTTCCGCTCACCCTCTCATGCTCTGCATCATAACTACGGATCTGTTCTCTTTGCATGAAAGGCTTGATCCTTTTGACACGTATATGGCCACCCAAGCCTCTGTTCACTGCCTAACACGTCCAAGTCCCTCCCTGTGAGGGCGGTCTTGGGACGGCAAAACACAGAGGCAACCCGGATGTTTAACATCTATCCATATGCGCTTCCGCCCTTAGCGGCAGCCGGATGCCCTTAGTATCCGTGGACGCATGCACCGGTTGGCGCATGCGCAAAGTGTTTAGACGGCCGGTCTGCGTGACGTCTGACGCATGTCCGGCATTACGCAGACGGGGAGCATTTAAAAACAAACGCGGGCCATTCGCCACACAGGTACACACTGAAGTGGCGAGGCAACGCATCCTGGAGATTCAGCATTTAATTCACCCAAACCACACGGCTATATAAGGTCAGTTATTTTGAAACCCTGGATGACATAGTTTATATTTGGTCGGCTTGGCCATCCTAATAGACTATACCTAACAGTACTTTATATTATTTCATTCAATCTAACAGCACATCTGACCCTGTCGTTGCCGGCTGGCTGTGTTGATTTTGGTTGATTCCATCTATTTTGAACCCAGTAGGGGACACTTAATGGTGGCTAGTTTTCAGCTAAATTACACAAGTAAGTTTTATTGTTATTATGGATCTATATCCTTGAGCTATGAATACTCTATATCATTGTATTTATTAATTCCAAAATTATCTATTTACTTTTGATCATAATTACAGGCTGCAATTTATATTATTGCAGCCTTCACCTTATCTATTTAATTATTTATCTATATATGCTCCCCTATACGTGCTCATGGATCAAAACATGCCATATCGTGCTTCTTGACAGATCTGTGATTATCTCTCCACCTGGCTGGGTGGTGCAACTGAATGCCAGAGTGAAAGGCTGAGTGTAAGACACATTCGATTTTCAGTACTACCAGTAAACTGGTGAGTTTGAAACACAGACTCATTGCGATAATTATGCAACCATGGCATTTTTTTTCAAGCATGATATCTGTGTATGTATACGATGTTATTATTTACCTACATTTTGTATTGTAGTACTCAAGCTCCTGACGAAGCGGTTAATCCCGCGAAACATGTCGAGCACCCCAAGAATGACCCTCTAAACACCCAAGATCCAAAGTATTGACAAATCAGAAAACATCTTTCGGCAATGGAATCCTTCATCACCATAGTCTGATGAGATACTTTCGAGTCCGAATTTATGTCATTACGGTTATACATCTGATCTTGTGGAGTTATATGTGGTTTATTTTTATATAGTACTTTGTATGTTAAGGATACTATCAGTATCTATTTATTTAATATGAATTTTTATTTATAATCTATATTAAAATCCAATCTTTTTATCAAATCTTTAGTGGTGCCTAAAAAGTAAATTTTTCTGTTCCTCATATTATCTTCTACTCCCCTTATCAGTTCATCTCTCAAAGTCCCTACATTTTGTTTCACCAGCCCCTCCCTCTTAGATTGTAAGCTGGCAGGAGCAGGCTCCTCTAACCCTCTTGTTTTGAACTGTACTGTTGGTGTAGTGTCTCCCTACATTGTAAAGCGCTGCGCAAACTGTTGGCGCTATGTAAATCCTTTATATTAATAATAATAGCAGTAGCTAACACTGAGGTTTTGAAGCATAGGGGTTGATTTACTGAAACCAGAGTGCAAAATCTGGTGCAGCTTTGCATGCTAGCCAATCAGCTTCTAATTTTAGCTTGTTCAATTAGGCCCCTTTCACACTGGTGGAGTTTGCCTGCGGGTCAGCATGCTCAGCAAAGGATCTCTCCGCTGATCCCTACTGATGCAGGGTGGACATGGACACAGTCCGCTATTCTTTATGGCACAGGTGTCAAACTGGCGGCCCTCCAGCTGTTACAGAACTACAAGTTCCATGAGACATTGCAAGACTGACAATTACAAGCATGACTCCTGCACGCAGAGGCATGATGGGACTTGAAGTTCTGCAACAGCTGGAGGGCAACCAGTTTGACACCCCTGCTCTATGGGCTGTCGGATGGGAAAGGACCGCTCGTCCGCTTCCATCTGAGTGTCACCCGATACAATCCACCAGGTGGATTGGATTGCATATCCATTGACATCCTCCACTCTATAGAGAGCAATAGATGGTCCGATCGGGTCCGCCTGAAAAACTGACAGGCGGACCTGATCGATCCGTCAGTGTGAAAGGGGCCTTGAATTTGACAAAAAAATGGAAGTTGATTGATTTCTATGCAGGGCTGCACCAGATTTTTCACTCCCCACTTTTAGTGAATCAATTTTAGGGGGAACACAATAGTGACTCTTATCTGTGGGACCTGGCACGGTCTCAAATAGGCAGTTTTTATTTAAATTATTTAATTTATTACTTACCTGTGATGTGACCATTTTTCAAATCTTCTGGAAAGTTCTGTGGCCTATCAGGTGACCCAATGGACCTATAAGATTAACTACTTTCATATACTGGGCCTATTCTCGCACTCCTCTTCTACATGTAAAAATCATAATTTTTTTGTACGAAAAATTCTCAGAACCCCCAAACATTATATACATTTTTTAGCAGAGATCTTGTAATAGGAATAGGGCGTGACAGCCAGGTCCTTTTTATTGAGAGATCTGGGGACATCATGTTTAGCCCTGGCCAGGAGTGCACACATAGACGTGGCCCTGCAAGGCCAAAAATTTAAATGCAGGACAAAGAAAATTCAGTTGATGAGTTTTCCGAATTGACAGCCTGCACAGAAAAAGAAGATAGCAAGGAAGAAAGAAAATGACAAGTTCTACCAGATTCATTTTTTTTAACCACTTTTTTTTCCGAATTGACAGCCTGCACAGAAAAAGAAGATAGCAAGGAAGAAAGAAAATGACAAGTTCTACCAGATTCATTTTTTTTTAACCACTTCGCATCCCAGCTATAGTCATATGACGTCCGAAAGAGGGATCTCCCATCCTGGGTGGGCATCATATGTCATCTTGGGTTTCCCTGTCATCTAGGGGGCGTGCGGGAGTCAGTGCGCGTGGCCAGCGGCCTCAGTGTCTGCCGGGCACCCGCGATTGCTGGTAATACAGCCAAGGACATGGATCTGTGTGTGTAAACACACAGATCCAAGTCCTGTCAGAGGAAACCTATGGAGTGTTCCCAGTACAGAGGAACATTGATTGGTCTCCTCCTCTTATGAGTCCCCGTCCCCTATATTTACAATCACTCCCTAGGACAGGGGTGTCCAACTCAATTTCATTGTGGGACGGATCAGCATTAGGATTGTCCTCAAAAGGGCTGGTTGTATCTGTAAGATTAGATGTCCAGCGCATCCCCTCCCCTTACATTAGATGTCAAGAACCACCAATCCATCAGAAGTTGAGTACCCCACTCTGCCTTACATCACAGTGCACCTCCCTTTCCTTATGCTGCTGCTGGGAAGAAGCTGGATGCATTGCTTAAAAGCAGAAAGTAGTGGTCTGGAGGAGGACCAGAAGAGGGTTGCAAGAGAAATGCGAGGGCCACATGAAATGGCCTGGAGAGCCGGATTCGGCCCGCGGGCCTTGTGTTCGACACCTGTGCCCTAGGATACACATTTAACCCCTTGATCGCCCCCTAGTGTTAACCCCTTCCCTGTCAGTCACATTTATACAGTAATCAGTGCATTTTTCTAGCCCTGATCACTGTATAAATGTGAATGGTCCCAAAATAGTGTCAAAAGTTGTCCGATATCTCGGCCACAATGTCACAGTTCCAATGAAAATCGCAGATCGCCGCCATTACTAGTAAAAAAATGTTTTTTATAAAAAATGGCATACATCTATCCCCTATTTTGTAGACACTATGGGCCAGATTCAAGTAGAAATGCCTATCTTTAGGCATGCCTAGCATCTGGATTTTAAACTAGGCCGCCGCAACTTTTTCAGGCAAGTGCTTTATTCTCAAAGCACTTGCCTGTAAAGTTGTGGCGGCGTAGCGTAAATCGCTCGTCTTAATTTAAATTGGGCGGGTAGGGGGCGTCATGTAATTAAATGAAGCGCGATCCCGCGCCGAACGTACTGCGCATGCGCCGGCCGTTAAAATTTTCAAGTGCGCATGCTCCAAATCACCTCGCAAATTGTCAATGAAAGCGACGTAAACTTAACGTACCGCCAGCCCCATTCTGAATCGACTTATGGAAACGACGTAAACGACGTCTGTCCCGACACTGTGAACGCTGTAAACCCCAAGAGGGGGTAGAAATCTGGTGAGTGTGGTCCATATAGGAGCACAGATTGGAGTGGATCACTGCGTGAAGCACAGAACTAGATGTTCACAACAGCACAAAGCACTTTTTCTAATATATATTTTTCTAATATATTTAAATACTTTTATTTTTTTGGCAGATTTCTCACCGCTCCAGGTGAGCCCCGTGTGCAATCAAGGGTTGTTGAACCACCAAGGTGCTGGCAATGCTAATGATAGCAAATTGAAGGACGAAAACTGGACAGCCGCACTCCGAAATCACTTAAAATAAGTTGTCTTTTATTTTCAACTGTACACACAGTCCCTGCAACCAACAAAATACAGTATGGCCGACGCTTTTCGCACTTACAATCAGAGCTTAGTCATGGCTCAGCACTGATTGTAAGTGCGAAACGCGTCGGCCATACTGTATTTTGTTAGTTGCAGTGACTGTGTGTACAGTTGAAAAATAAAAGAAAACTTATTTTAACCACTTGACCACTGGGCACTTAAACCCCCTTCCTAACCAGACCAATTTTCAGCTTTCGGTGCTCTCACAATTTGAATGACAATTACTCAGTCATACAACATTCTACCCATTTGAAATTTTTGTCCAATTTTTCACACAAATAGAGCTTTCTTTTGGTGGTATTTGATCACCTCTGGGTTTTTTATTTTTTGCGCTATAAAAGAAAAACGACTGAAAATTCTGTAAAAAAAAAAAACTTGTTTCTGTCATATTAGTGGGTTATTTCTCACACACAGCATATGCATACCACAAATTACACCCCAAAACACATTCTGCTATTCCTCCCGAGTATGGCGATACCCCATGTGTGGGACTTTTACACAGCGTCGCCACATACAGAGGCCCAACATGCAGGGAGCACCATCAGGCGTTCTGGAACACCCACACCAATTCTGACATTTCTCTCCTACATGGAAAAATCATCATTTATTTGCTAGAAAATTACATAGAACCCCAAAACATTATATATGCTTTTTTAGCAAAGACCCTAGAGAATACAATGGCGGCCATTACAACTTTTTATCTCGCACGGTATTTTCGCAGAAATTTATTGAACGCGTGTTTTTAAAAAAAACTGTTTTGTGCTTAAAACAAAACAAAACAGTAAAGTTAGCCCAATTTTTTTTCAAAATGTGAAAGATGAAGTTACGCCGAGTAAATAGATACCCAACATGTCACACTTTAAAATTGCGCACACTTGTGGAATGGCGCCAAACTTCGCTACTTAAACTTTACTGTTTTGTTAAAAATCCCCATAGGCGGTATTGCAGAGTATTGGGGTATTGCAAAGTATCATGCAGGGTATTGGGGTATTGCCGAGTATTGGGGTATTGCCGAGTATTGGGGTATTGCCGAGTATTGGGGTATTGTTGAGTACTGGGGCATTGCTGAGTATTGGGGTATTGTTGGGTACTGGGGTATTGTTGGGTACTGGGGTATTGTTGGGTACTGGGGCATTGCCGAGTACTGGGGTATTGCCGAGTACTGGGGTACTGCCGAGTACTGGGGTACTGCCGAGTATTGGGGTATTGCCGAGTATTGGGGTATTGTTGGGTACTGGGTATTGTTGGGTACTGGGGTATTGTTGGGTACTGGGGTATTGTGGGGTATTGGGTACTGGGGTATTGTTGGGTACTGGGGTATTGTGGGGTATTGTTGGGTACTGGGGTATTGTGGGGTATTGTTGGGTACTGGGGTATTGTTGGGTACTGGGGTATTGTTGGGTACTGGGGTGGGGTATGGGGTGTGGGGTATTGTTGGGTACTGGGGTATTGTGGGGTATTGTTGGGTACTGGGGTATTGTTGGGTACTGGGGCATTGTTGGGTACTGGGGTATTGTTGGGTACTGGGGTATTGTGGGGTATTGTTGGGTACTGGGATATTGTTGGGTACTGGGGGATTGCGGGGTACTGGGGGATTGCTGGGTACTGGGGGATTGCTGGGTACTGGGGGATTGCTGGGTACTGGGGATTGCCGGGTACTAGGGGATTGCAGAGCTGGGATGGATTGAGGGATGGCTGGATCTGTGACTGCATTTGTCACAGATCCAGCCACAGCTCAGCTGCTGACACCCCGCTCCCCCCCCCTCTCCTCGCACACTGTACCGAACGGTACAGAGAGGAGAGGGAGGAACCGGAGGTTTTGTTTACAAGTGATCGCGCCGTCATTCGACGGCGCGATCACGTGGTAAACGGCCGCTATCAGCGGCAATTTACCGTGATCCGTGATGCGCCGGGTCTTCTAGACCCGGCGAGCACGGGCACTTTCGCGAGCGCGTCCCAGGGGACGCGCAATCGCGGAAGTGCACGACGACGTCCCAGGGACGTCGTGTCAAAGTAACTCCACCGCGCCGTAGCAGTAAAATGCTTATGGCGCGGTGGGGAAGTGGTTAAGTGATTTCGGAGTGCGGCTGTCCAGTTTTCGTCCTTCAATTTACTTTTATTTTTTTACTTTTATTGGCACTTATTTATATATTTTTTTTCTTTCTCATCTTTTACACCTTTGGAGTGGATATCACTAGCATTTGTAGCACACAGATTTTATTAAGGTGCACCATTTTATTTGGATCACTTGTGACTGCGTTTCATATAGCAGCTGCTTATTTAATCTAATTTACTAATAATCGCATTGCTAATTTTATATATATATTTTGGATATCACCAAAATGTTTCTTTTATTTCCAATACTAGGATTTCAATATTAGGATTTTATTAATATGCACTATTTTACCTGTATCTGATATTTGGTACTGTGTTTTTCACATATTAAGCATAGGTGCCTGTAACACTATCCACAATATCAGCACTGCACTTTATAAAGCTAGCGCCATTCCTACTTCTATCCTCTCTCAAATCATTATCCCACCTAGGTGAAATAAATTAGGTAGGGGCAGCTATTAAAACCAATTAATTAAGGGCGTAAAAGCCCTATACTCGCTCACAGGCAATATTTGGTCCTGTTGCGCGGATTCATTTTTTACTTTCAATAGAACAGCTGAGCTAACTCATAAAACGTACAGTAAAAATAAGCTTAGAAAAATTACATTTGAGAAAATATTATCTGTATTCTCTGCCATTAAACTACAGTAAATATACAATTTTGAGGATATCAAGACCCTTTAAGAATAGAGTTGTACAGTATTGCAAAAGAAGTGTGGTTAATTTAGAACAATATGCTCAATTCACAAAGCTTTTAAAACAGAATAATGCCGCGTACACACGGTCGTTTTTTGCGATGAAAAAAAACGACGTTTTTTGTGAAGTAAAAAACGACGTTTTTGAAACGTCACTTTCAAAGACGATGTTGCATACACACCATCGTTTTTTTCACAAAAAACGAGGTTACGTTCACCACACTTTTCCATTGAAGCTCGCTTCATAACTAGCTTCTGGGCATGCGCGGGTTGAAAAACGTCGTTTTAAACGACGTTTTTGCTACACACGGTGACTTTTTGTGAAACAAAAAACGACGTTTTGAAAAACGACACAAAAAATTCAAGCATGTTGGAATTTTTTTTTGGTCGTTTTTTTGAAGACAAAAAACGACGTTTTGCCCACACACGATCAATTTAAATGACGTTTTAAAAAACGACGTTTTTTTTCATCGCAAAAAACGACCGTGTGTACGCGGCATAAGGATCTGAGACCATTTTAAATGGAATTACGTATCAGCCCTAATTAATTGTTTGCTAAAATATATCTGACAAAAGGCAACACAATGACAATATTTTCTCATATGCCAAATTATTCAGATATATTTCTCTAGACTTCAAGTAGCTCTACAAATGATATCATTTAAAAACCATTACCAAAAAAGGGAAAGGGAAATTAGGTCAACTGTTGATCCCTGGGCTGTGGAAACTAAAATGATATCCATAAGCACCGAGTACAAAATCAGTGGTTTAGGTAAAATTGCAATGTTGCATATGAAATAGGAGCTAATTATTCTAAAGTAATTAATCAATTTGTTAAGAACTCTTCAACGATAAGACTGTCTCATTACAGAAGTCACAGCTAGGCTTTTTGGTGGATAAATAAAATAAATACCTTGGACTTATTGGTTAATTTCAGAAAACATTTTAGAAGTGCTTGCAACTGAAAGGGATAGTAAATAAAAAAAACAAAAAAGACAAAATCAGACTGAAAGCTGAAGTGGATTGATTAGGAACAATTTTGTTCTGTTTTATACAATAAAAAGAGAGGAGCTATGCTCCCTGAGCCAATTTGCAGAGCAACCTCTTCTCACTAATTGCTGCTAGACTAATGCAGAAGCACACTCCTAGGTAAGTAGAGAAATCCATTTACCAACCATGACATTTAAGTAAAGAACACAAATACATATTTTTTTTTTCCATTACCCTCCATATTATTCCTAATACATTCCACCTGTGACCCTAGTTTTAAGAGAAGTGAACTGCTTTTCTATACAAATTCAGATTTTTTTTTTTTAATAAAGGTGTATGTTCCTAAGAACATAAAAACAAATCTTGATTTGAAATATAACCAAATCCATTAGGTCACAACAATGCTTTACAAAATTATGATTATTTGGCATAAAAAAGTATCAGAGGAAAGAAAGGAGGTAAATATTTGTACAGTCACAGTTGATGCCCTGGTTAGCATTAATTTAAAGCTGATCTCCAGGAAATCTAAATATTCTCCCTTTTCAGTGTGGCTTCACCCACACCCCAAGGGTCAACTGCTTGTTTGTTTGTCTAGGGCACTTGGTAAAACAATTTTACTTACTCAATCCTCTACTCTTGCAGGCTCCTCTTTGCAGTCCCCACAGCCTCTTCTAACCTATGCTCTGGTAGTCTAAGGTCCTCTAACATTATCATGGCCAATCCAGGGACCATAGCTTTCTGTGAGGATGCTGAATAACAGTCCACCGCGGAAGCATCATCTGCTGTGGGAGCAGAGGATCAGGTAAGTAACTTCTTTTCTTTCTCGTACATCACGGGACACAGAGCGGCATATTCATTACTATATGGGTTATATGGAGTACCTTCAGGTGTGGACACTGGCAATCTCAAACAAACAGGAAGTCCCTCCCTATATAACCCCCTCCCCTAGAGGGAGTCCCTCAGTTTTTTCGCCAGTGTCTTAGGAGTTGGTCACGGAATAGCTTTGCTCCACATCCTTGGGATTAAGGGCGGGCTAACCGGATCTGTCCAAGGAGCCTCAGTGCCAAAGTGGACAGTACCCGGGCCCCAAACCGTGGGGTTTTGCCTATAATGCTCCTCTTTGGAGGGCTGGACCCTGGGCCCAGGACTTGGAGTTTGTAAAAACCATAAGTTCCTGTTTGCCAGGGTGCTATATAGGTCCAGGACAGTGGGTACCTTCATAGGACCCCAGGGCCTGAAGGTCTACTACGCTACCCACGGAGATGGGAGAAGATTGGACCGTTTTTGCAAAACGTCCTGCTGCATGGAGCAGGTAAGTGGGGAGCCTGCGGGACTTGGTTCGACAGCAGGCTCTCCAGGGGGATCTTAAGGGGGGTAGCCTGAGTATGCTCTGCATTGGCACCATGGTCACTATGTCTGATAGACAGGATGCCCTGAAATGTTTCCCCCCATAACTTGATCCCCCTACCTATCTATGTATGTTTGCTAGCTACCTGCTGCTCGCTGGTTGAAGATCTTTTAAAAAAAAAAAAGATCTGTCTCTAGGCTAAAGGGACTCCTTAGGGGCCTGTGTTAGCCTTACCTTGCCGGGATTCAAATCTGCCGCCTGATGCGTCCTCCATCCTGCATTCCTGGGCTCCAGAGTGCGTCTCCTCCTGGGCTCTCCTCCCCCGACAGTCACGCGCGCATGCATATAGAAAATTTTCGCGCCGTTCGGGAGGGGGGGGAGGGGCGGGAGTGTGACTGCAGTGTAGAGTGGGGGCGCCTTTAATTGCTGTTATACACAGCAGGCGCGTTCTCAGCTCAGCTCAGTGCAGAGCTGAGCTGGAGAGAGAGAGGACGTATAGCTGGCAGCACAGTGACTCCCGGTGGCGAGAAGGGGTACTACATACTGGAGTCAGCTCCAATACATTTTGTTAAGCCAAAATCCCCTTGGCAACAGGTTGAATGCTGGCAAACATGTTGGGGGTGGGGCTGTATGTGGTGAATAACATATAAAAGAGAAACATACTGAGCCCCACCGGTTTTGGGGCATTAGTGATCCTATTGTCCCCTAAACCTTATTTTTTTGTACTCCTGGCTATAACAGTCTGTTGTTGTAAGCGGAGTCCTTCGCTTTTGTATTATGGCTTCCAAGGGTTCAGGATCAAAAAAAAAAAAAAGAGAAAAGGCAAAGACAAAGGGGTTCCTCCTCTGGTTCTGATAATATGCCAATACTTTCCCCACAGGTTATTCCTATAGGGGGTCACCCTGGATAAGCCATTAAGGGGGTCTGGTGCTGAGGCTGGCCCAGGTCGGCCCAACCCTGTGTTATCACAGAGGAGATGCTAGCCGTCACCCTAGGGGGGCTAGAGAAAAGAGGTTAACAGCTATGATCGCTGGCTCTTTTTCTGGCAAGAAGCGGACTAGATCCCCATCGCCAAAAAGGGACAGAACCTAGAGGATCTACCACTGTAGAATCGTTTTCAGCCTCCCAGGCGGAGAGTCTGTGGGTCCAGTCTTTGACAGACATGGCCCGCTTGGCATTCAATTTGCCATTTCCAGAGCCTCAGGTTCCTGCGGTATCCTCTTTGGGTTCTTTTAAAAACGCCTTTAAGCAACGCAGCGTTTCTGGCCCATCCTCTGTTAGAGGAATTGGTTTTTCCAGGATTGGGACGACCGGACAGAATTTTTTCTGCCGCCTAAAGCTGACGAGAGGGTAGTCTTTATGCACGTCTACCAGGAAATATTTGTGCTTGCAGGCACTCTTTCCCCTGACCAAGTGCTCTTTAAAAAGGGGGCCCGGATGGCTCAGTTGGTAGAGCATCGGACTTTTAATCTGAGGGTCCAGGGTTTCAGGTCCCGGTTCGGGCACTGCTTTTCAACTACCCGTGAGGTCCTTGAGGCCGCATCTCCCGGAGAGCGCCCGATCTCGTCTGATCTCGGAGGCTAAGCAGGGTCGGGCCTGGTTAATGCCTGGATGGGAGACCACCTGGAAGGTTTTCTGTTATTTACCCTATGGAAAAAAAAAAAAAAAAAGAAAAACATTTTTTCTAAGAAAGGGGGCGCTCCCAACTGTGGACGCAGCCATCTCATGGGTGAATAAATCATTAACTGGCCTAAGGGGAAACATACAAATGTTTAAGGTCCTGGTCAATAAACGTTTAGAGACACTTTTTCCAGCATCCTTGGCTACAGCCAGCAGGGGCTGCAATTGGAGTTTTGTCAGGCGTTAAAGAACCAGACAAAACAGATGCTTAAGACATCCCTGCCCAATAGGCAGAGGAGTTATTGGATATTCCCAGAGCTCTGTGCTTTGCGGTAGAGGTTATAAAAAGACTCCATCCAGCAGGCGTCTCGTTGTCACTATTTTTAGTGCATATGAGAAGGCTCTTATGGTTGAAGAACTGGGCGGCCGAGCCCATGTAAAAGACTGCTGGCAGGTTTGCCCTTCCATGGAAAGATCTGGATAAATACATTCAGACTGTTTCAAGTGGCAAAAGTACCCTTTTACCAGTCAAAAGAAGTTCCGGGGTCCTGTGTTTAAAAGGCAGTTCCCCCCCCCCTGTTCCGGGGCCCTCAAATTCCAGGCAGTACGGACCTCCTGCGCGATCAAACTTTTAAAATGGATCGCAAGGACAGGCCTCTGGGGATCGATCCCCGACAGAGGGGGTCCGATCATCTGTGGCCGCAGGCTACAGATTAGAATTTCTAAAAATTTCCTCCACAAGGAAGGCCTCAATGCGGGCGGCGTTGGTTCATCTGCTTACCAGGGCATAATGGTAGAGGTACCAGCCCAAGAACAGGGGCTAGGTTTCTATTCCAATCTGTTTGTCATACCAAGGCCCATCGGCGATGTCAGACCAATTTTGGACCTAAAAGGTTTAAATGCTTACCTAAGGGTTCGCTCTTTCCGGACAGAATCCGTTTGGTCAGCAGCCGCCACACTCTAGAAGGATCTAGCTTCTATAGACATAAAGGATGGTTACCTTCATGTACCAAGTCTTTCAGCCACATCAAATATTTTTGTTTTTACGCTTCGCAGTGATACAGCGTCACTTCCAATTCGTGGCGCCCCCCTTCGGGCTGGCTACGGCCCCCGGGTATTCACGAAGGTCCTTGCTCCAATTCTAGTCAGTCTAAAGGATCCAAGGGATCTCGGTCCTAGCATACCTGGACGACCTCTTAATCATAGATCACTCGCTTCCTTGGTGGAATGCGTAGTAACCCTCATGGTTCAGTACCTCGAGGGGTTCGGCTGAGTCCTAAACTGGGGAAAGATCAGCATGTCAACCTACAAAGCAGTTGGAATATCTCGGCATGAGATTAGACACAGAACAGAAGATGGGTGTTCCTGCCCCTGGTAAAGGTCGAGGCTATCAAAAGATTAATTCAGTTGGTTCTAAGCAAAAGAGAACCAACTATTCGCCTATGTATGCAATTACTAGGCAAACTAATGGCCATGTTCGAGGCGATACCACACGCTTCCACACTCGGGTCCTACAGACAGCAGCTCTAGCAGCCTTGGTTCTGCCCAGTGGTCTGGAAGGCTGGAGAGCGGTCTGGAACGGGTTCGCTCGCCAAGTAACTTGGGCAGAGGCGGAGAGGCAGCTGCCCATCAAGGTCTGGGAGATCAGAGCGGCTCGGCTAGCCCTCCTGGCATAGACATCCAGATTACAAGGGTCCTCGGTGAGAAGTCATTCAGACAATGCCACAGCGGTGGCATATATGTGAACCACCAAGGGGGAACCAAGAGTCAAGCCACCCAGAGTGAGAGGAACTGGGTTTTTCGGTGGGCAGAGGTTTATGTACCTTGCATATCGGCGACATTCATTCCCGAGGTGGACAACCTGCAGGCGTACTTCCTAAGTCGCCAAACCCTGTCGCCGGGGGAGTGGTCCCTGCATCCACAAGTTTTTTTCAGACAATCTGCCAGAAGTGGGGAGTGCCAGACGTGGAGGTCATGGCATAAGGATTCAACAAGAAGCTAGACAGGTTCATGTCTCGAACGAGGGACCCTATGGCCTGCGGAACCGATGTGTTGGTTTGCCCTTGGCATCAATCATAGCTTCTATATGCATTTCCCCCGCTGCAGTTACTACCCCGCCTGTGGCGCAGCATCATAGCACAGGCCGGTTATCCTGGTAGCCCCAGCTTGGTACCGGAGGACATGGTACTCACTAGTCCTGAAATTGGCAGCGGAAGGCCCTTGGACTCTTCCTCTATGGCCAGACCTACTCTCACAAGGCCCGATCCTCCACCCTGCATTACGGCGTCTAAAATTGACGGCCTGGCGGCTGAATCCCTGATTCTCAGGGGTAGAGGTCTGTCTAGGCAGGTAATCCCTACCCTCATTAAGGCTAGAAAGCCGGCCTCCAGGGTAATTTTGTTACAGGGTTTGGAGGGCCTACGTAGGCTGGTGTGAGGCTAAGAGATGGGTTTCCCGCAAGTATACCATTGATAGAGTATTACGTTTTCTCCAGCTAGGAGTGGATAAAGGCCGGGCATTAAGCACGATCTAGGGACAGATTTCAGCCTTATCAGTGTGGTTTCAGAGGCCGCTGGCCGCCCACTCGCTGGTTAAGATCTTCGTACAGGGAGTCTTACGTGTTAATCCTCCGGTCAAATCACCACTTTGTCCATGGGACTTAAATCTTGTTCTGTCATCTCTACAGAAACAACCCCTTGAGCCGTTGGCTGAGGTACCTTTGGTTTTACTGACTAGAAAGTCGGTATTTCTGATCACCATAGTTTCGGCCAGGAGAGTATCGGAATTGGCAGCCTTATCTTGTAAGGAACCATATCTCATTTTGCATAAGGATAGGGCGGGGTTCCGTCCTCATCCTTCCTTTCTACCAAAGGTTATATCCAGTTTCCACCTGAACCAGGATGTGGTACTTCCATCCTTCTTCCAAAACCCACCTCTAGAAAGGAGGGGTTGCTGCATACGTTGGATATTGTCAGGGCCATAAGGGCCTATCTTAAAGCTACAGAGAAGGTTCGGAAAACAGATGTGGTGTTCGTTTTACCGGAAGGGCCCAAGATGGGTCAGGCAGCCGCTTGATCCACCATCGCAAGATGGATTAAACAATTAATTGTTCGGGCCTGCGGTTTGAAGAGGTGCCTCCTCCTTTGTCGGTAAAGGCCCATTCTACCAGGGCCATGGGCACCTCCTGGGCAGCACATCATCAGATCTCTATGGCTCGAATATGCAAGGCAGCAACGTGGTCATCAGTCCACACGTTTACAAAATTGTATCAATTGGACGTAAGAAGGAATGCGGATACAGCCTTTGGGCAGTCAGTACTACAGGCCGCGATTCAAGCTCCTCAGGATCTGAGGGGGCTCCCTTGATTTGATTTGAGATTTACATTTCTCGTTTAAGTTGGATTTACTAGTATTTGAGTATACCTCTAAATTAAATCCTTCTTTGGAAGATGTCTCCCTCCCCTCATTAAAGCATTGCTTTCGGACATCCCATATAGTAATGAATATGCCGCTCTGTGTCCCGTGATGTACGAGAAAGAAAAAGGGATTTTTAAATACAGCTTACCTGTAAAATCCTTTTCTTGGAGTACATCACGGGACACAGAGCTCCCACCCCTCTTTTTGGGAACATTTTGGGAGGCATACTGCTTGCTACAAAACTGAGGGACTCCCTCTAGGGGAGGGGGTTATATAGGGAGGGACTTCCTGTTTGTTTGAGATTGCCAGTGTCCACACCTGAAGGTACTCCATATAACCCATATAGTAATGAATATGCCGCTCTGTGTCCCGTGATGTACTCCAAGAAAAGGATTTTACAGGTAAGCTGTATTTAAAAATCCCTTTTTTTCCCCCTAGACTTAACTGAGCGATTAACTATTGTATTGAGGGCACAGTCCACTGCAAGGGAGGGTTTTTAGATTTCCCGGAGTTGGGCTTTACACTTTGATCCTGTTATCAGTAATTGTCAAGCTAAACACATGTGTTTTTTATAGGAATTCAGACTTTAAATAGCATTAATCCTAAAATCCTTTCGGTAGACATTATTTAAAAATTCAACTTTTCGTCAGTGACAGCAGAGATTTTGAAACACAAATCCAGGTAATGACACCCTCTGAGCGTACACCCGCCATGTTCCACCAGGCTCCACACTCCCAGGACTGGAACGGTGCGGCGGGGAGGGAGATCAGCTAACGTCTGCCATAGGGGACGTTTTGTCCCCCTGTGTAATAAAAAAATAAAAAATGTAAAACTAAAGTTACACCTGCGCACTTAAAATCCCTCTCCTCCCAAAAATTTGAGCACACCGCTCACTCCGACATACGCACATGTATGAATTTAAATGCCATAATTGACAGAGCATAAGTGACAGCCATAATTATAGAGCATATGATTACAGTTAATTTAAAGTTGAAGATCTGTAGGGGCTTTTAAACTGTTGTTTCATGGGCGCATTCAATTTTAGGGCTCGATAGGTTGAGCATTCTATTTAATACAAATGTATGAGCAACTCAGATTTATATTATATTACTGCATTTGGGCTGGTGTCATCGTGGACAAGACAAGAGAGAGTCCTCCCAATAGGACTTTACAGCAATAACAGCCTAACAGACCCTAAGGCCTGCCATACACGGAGCAAATTTATTTTCTGCAACCAAGGATCAGAGAAGACAGTGGTTATTGCTAGTGACTATAGCAGCCACTAGCGATAATTGCAGGTAAACCGCGGCACGCTTGTTCCACTCAAGTTGACTGATCAACTTGGTACATTCAGCCTGCCCATACATTGTTTCGAATCTTGGATTCCCGATGAACCGGCTGAGATTTAAACTGTGTATGGTCAGCCTTAGTCATTCTATCTAAAACAAAAACAAAAATATTATTATCAGAAAATTTCACTTTTACCTTATGATATATTATATTGCAGCTGAATACATCAGGCGAACTCTCTTATCACTGAGTTGTAAGTATAACTGTTTGATGCACATACAGGACGTTACTAATGATTTGCATACAATTGAATTTAATGTATAGCTTGTTGTTGATTTTAATACAATGCACAAAGATGTCTGCCTTTTGAAAATATGATTTCCTGCAGGGAAGGTATAATTTAGCCATATTATGTTCTGTCACTTCTACTTTAGCAGACACTGAGGACCCGCTGAGCAATTACTCCATAACCTTATAATGAAATGCAGCTACCAGCAACTAATTATACTCTGAAGTTGATTAACGTTCATTCTTTAAAACTAAACCACTCTCACTCATCTGCATTGATTTCTAAAAACAATAAAAATGCAAACACATGTGAATAGAAGATGCTGAAATGCTGGAAAATATATGAATACTAAAACATTAATATTGAATATATTTTATAAAACCTAGAGAAATTGCCAGTAATCGCTAGTCAGGTTTCTTTTTTTCCCCTGGAAATATTAAACCTGAAACATGTCACTTTGGACTACTTCACTTAAGTTCTTGTATCTCCAGGATTTATACAGTATATAGTCATCTTTGAGATATGCAATACAAAATTACATCCTAATCATCTTAAGAGGGGTAAATGGCTTCTATAAGCACACTAGGTAAGGATGAGCAAATGTGCTCATCGATTCACAGGCAGTTTTGCAAAACCTGCTGAAAATTCAGTAAATCATAACTATTGACAAAAAAGAGGCATATGAAGTCAAGTCTGCCATGGAGGACATGAGCCAATGTCAAAGTAAACAAAAAAAATCAATGTACAAGCAGGAAGAAGGCATTTTCATATAGCTTAGAGGGCTACATTGAAAATACACAAATAATTTAAACTACAGGTTTAGGAAAGGTGTTAAAGCTGTACATGTTGGCATTTAAAAGCTGTGTTCATCGACCACCTCAGAGACATCATACTCTGGCAGTGCACATTTGGTTGTGGAATTGATTTTTTTTTTTTTTTTTTTTTAGAAAGTACTCTACATACACTATATTACTAAAAGTATTGGGACACCTGCCTTTACTTGCACATGAACTTTAATGGCATAGCAGTCTTTTTCTGTAGGGTTCAATATTGAGTTGGCCCACCCTTTGCAGCTATAACAGCTTCAATTATTCTGGGAAGGCTGTCCACATGTTTAGGAGTGTGTCTATGGGAATGTTTGACCATTTTTCCAGACGCTTATTTGTGAGGTCAGGCACTGATTTTGGACGAGAAGGTCTGGCTCACAGACTCCGCTCTAATTCATCCCAAAGGTGTCCCATCGGGTTGAGGTCAGGTCAGTCAAGTTTCTTCACCCCAAACTCACTCATCCATGTCTTTATGCACTGGTCCAAATCATTTGGTGGAGGGGGAGATTATGGTGTGGGTTTGTTTTTTAGGGGTTTGGCTTGGAAGGAAACTCCTAAGGAGTCAGCATACCAATATATTTTGGACAATTTCATGCTTCCAACTTTGTGGTAACAGTTTGTGCATGGCCCCTTCCTTTTCCAACATGACTGCACACCAGTGCACAAAGCAAGGACCATAACGACATGAATGAGCGAGCTTGGGGCGAAGGAACTTGACTGGCTTGTACCAGTGTTGCTCATCGTCCTTTAAAAAAGTACAGGCATACCTCACTTTTAAGTACACAATGCGGTTTATTTACTAAAGCTGGAAAGCGCAATATAAGGCTAATTTCTGCATAGAAACCAATGAGCTTTCAGGTTTTATTACCAGGCTTAACTGAACAAGCTGGAGTTAGAAGCTCATTGGTTTCTATGCAGAAGTGAGCCTGATGTGCGATTTTCAGCATTAGTAAATAAACCCCATTGTGTACTTAAAAGCGGGGTATGCCTGTAATTAGTTACAGTTACAAATTACTTGTCCGAAAAAGTAATTGAGTTAGTGACTCAGTTACTACATTGGCAAAGTAATTAGTTACTCAGCAAAGTAACTGACTTTTTTTTTGCCGGCGTATGATGACCCTCTAATTTTCTAGCTAAAATTTGGGTTTTGGGATATACTCACTGTATAAGACGACCCCTCACTGTGCCATCTGTAACATGCTTCACTGACGGCATGTTACAGGCACAGTGAGGCATGTTACAGGCACATTGAGGCATGTTACAGGCACAGTGAGGTATGTTACAGGCACAATGAGGCATGTTACAGGCACAGTGAGGCATGTGAGGCATGTTACAGGCACAGTGAGGCATGTTACAGGCACAGTGAGGCATGTGAGGCATATTACCGTCACAGTAAGGCATGTTACAGGTACAGTGAGGCATGTATGATGGCACAGTGAGTCACTGTGCCATCATACATGCCTCACTGTGCCTGTAAAATGCCGACGATCTCCCTACCTTCTCCTGTTCTCCATATCTGTCAGACATCGGCGGCCATCCTCCATTATTCAAAGTCCGCGCCTCCTCCTCAGGCTGTTCTGTGATAGGCGGAACAGTAATTTTCCCAGCAGAGCCTCTGTTCAGTGTTCCGCCTATCACAGATGTCCTCTCTTCCGAGGCTGAGGATGAGGATGAGAAGGCATCCGTGATAGGCTGAACACTAAACAGAGGCTCTGCTGGGAAAATTAGTGTTCCGCCTATCACGGACGGAACAGTCAGAGGGGGAGGCGCGCTTTTTTAATAATGGATGGCCGACGGCTGCTGCAGTGCACTGCTGACACAGGTATGTAATTGCGGTAACGCCGCCCATGTAATGGGTAAGGCGTTCCAGAGAGGGGAAGAGTAATCTGGTAGATTACTCGTTACCCTCAAAAGGGGCATCGTTAGGTAAAGGCGTTTATTTTAACGCCGTTACTTACAACACTGGCCTGTACAGAGTCCTGACCTCAACCTGATAGAACACCTTTTGGATGAATTAGAGAGGAGACTGCAAGCCAGGCCTTCTAGTCCAACATCAGTGCCTGATCTCCCAAATACACTTCTGGAAGAATAGTCAAACATTGCCGTAGACACACTCCAAAACAATATTTTTGGTAAATTAGTGTACCAAAAGTATATGGTAGTATAGATGTTTTTAGGGATATGTCAGTTTTTAAAAAAAAATGTGCTGACTAGACAGAGCTCTGTATTGTTTACATTCACAGAGCTCTGTCCTGTCATCCTCTTTGCCAATCAGCAGGTGCTGCGGTAAATCATTGGCCGTCATACGCTAATAAGCTTGTGCTGTGACTAATCACAGTGCGCCACCTACCAGGAAGTGCTGGATCACATACTAAGTACAGGATCAAGCACAGAAAAGTCGCTCTGCTGTCGTACACCTATGTGAGGCAGTCGGCAAGTGGTTAGGCACACTTCTTCTGGATCCCAGCATGTCTACTCATCACAAAATTTTCATTTTAAATGCATACATTTTAAATTCTAATATCCTACAGCTGTTACAGGATTTACATTTTTGATGTTGATTTCATTACCTTTAGTTCTTATTTTTATTTAAGGCTATTTTTATTTAAGGCTAGGTCCACACCATCACAGCATCTGTCTCACAGCAGGGTTCCATTGTGTCCTGGTTCACCGTATTTTGGTCTGAATTCGGACCTGAAATGGACCAAAAGACACACTGTCCCGTGTCCGGACCTGCTGTGGAGATATGTGAACCGACTCAGGCAAAATCTCCTGCTATTGCAAATTGGAAGCGGGGAACCCGCATTACATTCGCAATGGTTCTTTTACTGTGAACCCAGCCTTAGATATTTTCTGTCACAATGGCTGTTCTATAGTTCGTGCTTTGCTTGAGAGCGAAATAAAAATGTATAAATAAACAAAACACTCCTGTAACTGCTGTTATTGGTAATGAACTTTTTTCCTATAAAAATGTATTGCAAAAAATAAATAAAAGGATGGGACAATGCTTTTAGCCTAAATAGATCTTGAATTCAGAGGCACATAGCAGGAGTTTTATAGCTTTGCAGCTGGGAAACAGCGGCTAAAAACTATTTGTTAGTGAGAAGACAATACACTTTTAGACTGAATGTGCCTCAAATTAAGACACATGGCAAGAGTTTTCCTACAAAAAATACAATTATAGCTTTGCAGCTGAGATACAGCTATTAATAAAAATCTTCTCAGTGAGAGGACATTTTTAGACAGCAGAACAGGAAGTGAGGATTTCTCAGGAAAAAAAAGGACATTTAAAAGCAAAATGGAAGGATGAGGTAAGTGAAGGAGGACTGCACTAAGGTAAAGGAAGCTATTTAGGGGGAAAAAAATGTTTACCTTTACAACCCTTTTAAGCTGTAAAATGTTTAGGGCCGAAACAACTAATCGACAACTAATCGATTATGAAATTAATCGATTACAATTTTCATAATCAATTAATCGGCCAGTAACATAATGGGGTTAAAAAAAATTAAAAAAAATTAGCCCTTTATAGTACAAAAAAGCAAATCGCTACTGTAAATATTACTTTCACTGTCCCACAGTATAAAAATGAACCCCTTACAGTAGCGATTATTTGATCTTTTTGTACTTTTGTACTTTTGTTTTTTTAACCCCATTATGTTACTAAACATCTCAGGCCTGGGTTCACGCCTCTGTTCTTTGGTGCTTTTTGCAGAAACACACTACCTATGGGACACGTTCACATCCATGATTTTTATTGTATTTGGAAAGGACAAAAACTTTTTAACGCAAAACGGTGCTATTTTTTTTTTTTTTGGTTCAATATATTTCAATGGAGAAGCTGCAAAAAAGCATATAATGTGTTTTTGCGGAAATTTGTGTTTTGTAATCTGCCCAACAACAAATTGGCCCCAAAATTTTTAAAAATGCAATTATTATTTTTTTATGGCTATTATCTGATTAATCGAAACAATAATCGGCCAACTAATCGATTATGAAAATAATCGTTAGTTGCAGCCCTAAAAATGTTTATTATGTGATTGGTCACTGTATGTAAGGAAAAACAGGAAATTTCTGTGTGAAATTACCCAAACATTTCTTGCACACCTGGGGGGTTGTGGGAAAGAGAAAGTGAAGGAAGAAAACATGGCCAGCTCAGTGTCACAGCCAGCTCTAATTGCAGCTGTGGAGGCCCATTCCGAGCTTTGGGACCTTGCTCACCCACAGCATGGGGACCACATTTTGAAGAATAATGTATGGATTGAGATCAGCGCATCAATCACCCCGGGGTTGGAAGATATGTCACCCGGTACCCAAAAACAAACAAGTCTATGTTCGTGAAATGCATGATCTTGTTGTGTAATGTCATAAATGTAGAATGCATAATTTACCTCTTCCACTTTTCTGATGCAAAATGAAGGAAAAACGTTCTGGACAGCCGCACTCCAAAAATAAATAGCTTTTATTGTAAAATCAAAAAACACACAAAAAGCATGCCACAGCAGACGGGGTAGAAAGCTGACTTTAGTGCGAATTCATAGATTACACTTCCACTCTTCTATTCTTGTCCACTATTATTAGGCAAAGTCCTTCAGCGGCGGTGGAAATCCCTCTGTGATCGTGTGAGGAGGGACCTCACTGAAGAGGAAAAGGCAGCCCAATCAAGAGTGGCAGCCCCCAAAAGGAAGCTGCACATGTACCACCAGAACCAGGCCTTTGTAAGGCAAGCTATGATTAACAGCACCAGAGAGTAAGTTATTGTGTTCTTTTTATATAATTAACCCTGTGCATTTCTTTGCAGGTAATATGCATTTTATATGTAAAATGTCAACTAACTATTTATATTCTTTGTAGGACAATATCCAATATTGGCGAGAGAAGAGAGGAGGCAGGGGAAGCTCCAGCAGTGGACAGACCCACCACCAGTGCCACAGACAGCGCAGCCCACACATCTCTCCGTGACAGCAGTGTTGAAAGCCAGGCTGAGGAGACAACACATGTCCTTCCATTATGTCAGCCTGTCTATGTCTGTCTATCTACCTACATGCCTGCTAATTTATATATTTTTTCTTTTGCAGGAATCCAGCGTCAGCCTACACGGGTAGGTGTATGGTCGCGGAGGCCAGGGCCAGCATGCGTTTATCCCAAGCAGACTAAAAAGAGCACCTTTCTCTCTACTTGAGACAAATGCATGCTGAGCTCGAATAGGGCGAGTATGCGTTTGCCTCACGCAGAATGTAATGGACTCGAGAAACAAAAGAAGAAACATGAACACAAAAAGTAGTATCATGAGAAAAGACCAAAATCCAAGCTGATTTAATCAATGTCAACATCTTTTTTTATATATGATCATCTTGCCATGACACCTCCCCATCAGGCGAAACAAAATATTGGGCAAATTGTCATGACCCGTGCCGTTGAAAGCACATCCGTAAATTGAACGCGGTGTGTTGGGTTGCTGGGCTCTGGTTCCACATTGCCCCTATCATTCTTCCTCAAAAAATTATGAAAAACGCAGCATGCCAGGACCTTGATTGCATTCTCCACATCCAGTTGCATGGAGGATAGAAAAACCCTCAGTTTTTCTGTGTGGCAGTGACACTGATTGTCTGTTCCCTGATATAGGGAACGACGATCAGTGACGTCACGCCTACAGCCATGCCCCCTACAGTAAGACTCACTCCCTTAGGGCACACTTAACCTCTTAATGCCCCCTAGTGGTTAACCCCTTCACTGGGGTAAATGCTAAAAAAGACATTTAGCAGAATACATTTTGGCCTAAATTGTTGAAGACATTTTATAACAGAAAGCTGAAAACTAGCCACAAACTGGCCTTTTGTTATCTATTGATCTACAGAAAGCTTTTGTTTCTGTGTCCTGAACATACATGTTCTAGGTGTTGGACACCTGGGTATTGGGTTCTAGTTTAGGTAGATTATACTCACGACCACGGGTAAAAGTTAAACTGGCTGGGTATCACTCCGATCCCACAGAAATAACACAGGGTATTCGCCAAGGATGCCCTTTGTCCCCTTTTTGCGATTGAGACCATGGCGATTGCGATCTGTGCCAATCTGCATATAAAGGGAATTATTTTGGATATCGGGGACACAAATGCGCATTATTTGCAGATGACATCCTCCCCCTAGTCACTTCTCCCCTTACTTCCCTCCCTAACATTTTGCAGATGTTACGGGACTTTGGTGGCATTTCAGGGCTAGGAGTTATTGAGACCAAGGGGCATGGTCATTTTACTAACTCCTCCTCTTTACAAATGTTTCTATGGCAACGACTCACAGAGATGCTCCCTCACAAAGTCTTCATAACCCTGGGAACCTTACATGATCTCTTAACAATAAACATACAGGAAGAGAAGCAGAGAACATTATTGGGACCTGGAGGGGGGCCTCTCTGATGGACACAGAGAGGGCTTCTGTTAGAGAGTCTGTTAGAAAGAGCCCCAGACATACTACAGCATGATACAGGAGACAGTCAGAGACTGTAGACATGGTACAGGAGACGGTCAGAGACTGCAGACGTGGTACAGGAGACGGTCAGAGACTGCAGACGTGGTACAGGAGACGGTCAGAGACTGCAGACGTGGTACAGGAGACGGTCAGAGACTGCAGACGTGGTACAGGAGACGGTCAGAGACTGCAGACGTGGTACAGGAGACGGTCAGAGACTGCAGACGTGGTACAGGAGACGGTCAGAGACTGCAGACGTGGTACAGGAGACGGTCAGAGACTGCAGACGTGGTACAGGAGACGGTCAGAGACTGCAGACGTGGTACAGGAGACGGTCAGAGACTGCAGACGTGGTACAGGAGACAGTCAGAGACTGCAGACATTCGTAGTACAGGAGATGGTCAGAGACTGCAGACATGGTACAGGAGACAGTCAGAGACTGAAGACATACGTAATACAGGAGATGGTCAGAGACTGCAGACATACGTGGTACAGGAGATGGTCCATTATATCCCTTTCACACTGGAGGCGTTTTTCAGGCGCTTTAGCGTTAAAAATATCACCTGAAAAAAGCCTCATCTGCAATCCCAGTGTGAGGCCGCGTACACACGACCAAATCTGTCTGCTGGAAACGGTCTGCCAGACCGTCCCAGCAGACAGATTCGATCGTGTGTACGGGCAAACAGACGGATTTGGCCAGCCGACAGATTTGAAAGCATGCTTTCAAATCTGTCGGCTGGGAACCCGTCCGCCCGACATGTCTGTTGGTTAGTACGCTAACCAGCAGACATGTCTTCTCGCACACGCGTCGAATGGATTCGACGCATGCGCAGAAGTGATTTACTTCCTGGTGCGGTGACGTGGCGGCGTCAACGTCACCGCCACGTCACGTCACCGCGCCGTCTGCCGGCGGGGATTTTGGTTTGATCGTGTGTACACGATCAAACCAATACGTCCCCAGCAGACAGATTTGTTCAAATTGGTCAGCCCGACCGATTTGAACAAATCTGTCTGCTCGTGTGTATGGGGCCTTAGAGCCCGAATGTTTTCACACTGGGGCGGTGCGATGTCCAAAAATTCCTGCAAATAGCTTCTTTGAGGCGCTTTAGCAGCGGTGTGTACACTGCTCCTAAAGCGCCCCTGCCCATGGGCAGTGCCTGCAAAGCGCCTCAGCACTGGCACCTTTGAACCCTTTATTTGGCTGCTAGTGGGGGTTAAATGTACCTCTAAAACAACTGTAAAGCGGCGCTAAAACTAGCCCTATGCTCACACACCAGTTCTGGGCGTATATACACACCTATGATTAGAACACTAGTTCTGGGCGGACACAAACAAGGAGGGAGGGGAGAACTCTGGCACTTTGGCGCCCCCACCTCTGCAAGTGCCCGGGTGTAAAGCACCCTGCCTAGGATTGGCCCTGGTCCAGGAGGATACACATGGTCAAAATGACGGTGTAACCCAAGCTACTTTATTAACTTCGCTGGTTACCAATCCCCCTCTGAATAATAGAAATAGCTCAGATTCAATCTATTCTCAAATTTATTTGGGGCCCTAAGGCATATAGGCTCCCACGTACCACACTTAATACACCTAGATCTAAAGAGGGGCTGGGGGTCCCTGATCATTGGAGCCGCACAATTATCAGTTTACTCACAATGTGAATGCCCCCCAACTGGGAGTCCATGAAACTGCAGGCAATCTCATCACAATGGACTGTTTACTGTTGCACCTTTCCCCTGTATTAGCACCTACGATATCTCGCTCTTTTGCACTTTTGGCACGCTTACATATTATCCATATGCTGCTATTAGAATTTGCTCCCTTAGCTCACCTCTTCCATAATCCGAAGTTCCCTCCAAGTCAGGATATCAAAGCTTTAAAATGGTGGACTGATAAAAGGGATTGTATCATATATGCCACTTTTTCACACAGAGGCCCGTTTACGCTTTCTCATTGTACTACCAATTTAAAAAGTTTCCCTCTGTTGAGCGTTTTAGTTCTTCGCAAATGGCTCATTTATTTAGGACTGGGTCTCAGACCAACCCTCTTTGGCGGCCTCTGGGAAGCAGTGTACTCAGGATCAGGGCTCCAGGGCCTCGACTTGGAAACACCCTTACATGCTGGCCTGGGAGAGGGACCACGAATGTGAACCAGATTGGTATGCCAGACTCCAGGTTTCCTACAAAGGGATTTTAAATGTGTCTGATAGAAGTGAGTATTAAAGTCCTCACTAGGTGGTACTTGATCTCTGCTCGTCTGGTGAGAAAGTACCCAATTGCATTGGCAGAGTGTTTCAAGGGATACTCTCTGCATCCTCCATAACTGGTGGTAATGCCCCGTGATCTGGAGTTATTGGAACAAGGTTTTCTCCAAACTTTGCAAATTGACAGGTGCCATATTGCCCTGCTCAATGACTCCCTGCCAGGATCATCACGCCCTATGCAATGTTTGATTTACTTTGTACTTTTAACAGCCAAAATCACTATAGGGGGAAACTGGAAATCATCATTTCCATATGACACATTTTTTTTTTTTTTTACGTTTTACCTAGAGTAGGGAAGGATCCGAACTCCTATGAGGCTTTTACTGATATCCAGATCTCAGTTATAAAGGACACTTGTTGTCCTGCTGATAACAGTATTACCAGACAAGAATTGAAGAAAAATCTACAACAGAGACAGACACAGAAATAAAATCTAAAAGGAGTTCTTGGCTTTGCCTTACCATAAACAGAATGAGATACCGGCGTTTCACTCATGTGCAAACATGTAACCAAATACACATCGAACTTGCACTTATGGAAAAGAGAAGAGGGAGCACCATAAGTGCATCGTAAGGTGAGAATTCTATTGCGCTACTGCGAGTGTTGGAATGTGGCAAATGGCAAGAGTGGATGTATGTGAACTAAAGCCGCTGTATCTAAAGGTAACACAACCGCTAATAGATAAATAATATAAAGTGATACGCGCTAAAGTGTATGTGTAAAAGTGCACAATATAAATACAGAAAAATTCCTCACAGACAGACAGAAATGATATAGTTATCCGCCCTGCCGATAAAGGCGGAGCTATAGTCATCCAATCTAAAGAACAATATATGGGAGAGATGAATAGACAACTGTCTGATAGTGACACATATGTCAAATTGTCAGGAAATCCAACACAAAAATACAAAAAGGAATTAAAATTAGTGGTCAACTTAGGAATAAAAAAAGACATCTTAAACAAAAAAGAAGCCAAGTATCTCATGCCAGAATGCTGTCGTATCCCAATAATTTATACTGTACCGAAAATTCATAAGTCGAAAGAAAACCCACCGGGACGTCCCATCGTTAACGGTATAGAGTCCCTCACATCGAGGATGGGACAATACATCGACTATTTCATCCAACCTGCGGTCCAAAACACCAAAGCGTACCTAAAGGACACTAAGCATGTCCTCCAGCTCATTGACTCTGCACCAGTACTAGAAGGTCGGACATTATTAGCTACGGCCGATGTTACATCACTGTACAGGATAGTAGGGCATCATGATGCCTGTCATACCACAAAATGGCTACTACGTAATCACAGTAACTTGATATGCCAACAGCGTAAATATCTAATCAAATGCCTTGAATTCTGCTTGAAATATAACTATTTCTGGCATGACCAAATCTACTACAAGCAAGCCATAGGCATAGCTATGGGCGCCAAATTTGCCCCTAGTGTTGCCAATGGCTCAGTGGGAAGAACTAGCGGTCTATACCAATATGCCAGCAGAACTCACACTATATAAAAGATACATCGATGATGTAATCATAATATGGAATGGCAGTAAACATAGTCTGGAGAATTATTTGAATGAGTTAAACAACAATGATAAAAACAAATTGGTTTGGAAAATAGATGAAAAATCAGTAGACTTCCTAGATTTAAACATCTCATTGGAAGACAATAGAATTACAACAAAAACTCACTTTAAAGCAGTAGACACCAACAGTTTGTCACTTCAAACCATGGTTATATAACATACCTAAAGGCTAACTGATAAGATTAAAGAGAAATTGCACAAAGGAAGAAGACTTCCAAGAACAAGCTAATTTCATTGGCAATAGGTTTGAAGAAAAAGGATACGACAGATCATGGCTGAATGAGCAGATCCAACATGTTCAAAATCTGGATAGAAATCCAATGTTGGAGAACAAAAAGATTACAACTGAGAAACAAGACAATGCACCATGTCTTATATTAGACTACAACACCCAACATAGGGATGTGAAGAAACTAATTAAGACGACATTGGCACATATTACTAAGTGACAAGGTCTTGAAACACATACTTCCTTCTAGACCTAATATTGTATTTAAGAGAGCTCCCACACTCAGAGACATATTGGTCAAATCAGTCATTGTACCCCCTCCGAAACCTAACTTTTCCTTTTTCGATGGTAAAGGTTTCTTTCCCTGTAGAAACTGTTACGCATGTAGTCATGCGAGACGGTTCCAGGGAAAAAGAACACAGTTCACAGGTACCAATACAGGACAAACCTATCAGATTAAAGATTTTATAGGCTGTCATATCATAGGAGTCATATATGTACTTCAGTGTGACTGTAAATTGCAGTACGTAGGCAGGACCAAGAGAGCCTTGAAAGTACGAATAGAAGAACACGTACGCAATATAGCAAAAGGATGCACCAAACATAGCGTATCGAGACATTTTGCACGAGTACATAATCAAGACCCCAGCACTCTCCAATTCTGGGGAATTGAAAAATATAAACCATCCTGGAGAGGCAGTCACATAAGGGTTATCAGCCAAAAGGAATCACGTTGGATTCACACATTGGGCCAGATTCAGGTAGAGTTGCGCTGGAGTATTTCGATATGCGCCGCGTAACTGAATATGCGCCGTCGTTTCTATGTGGCCGTACCCACCAAACTAGATGCGACAGAAAACGGGCCATTTCCGATCGGCTTAACTTTCCGACACCAGAGTCTCGTCAGCGCATAATTTCGCTTGGCGCATCAGTCGCGCCTATTGATTTCCCCTGCAAATATGCAAATGAGGGAGATTTCCCGATTCGCGAACGGATTAGCACCATACGCTGGCTACATGCGCCGCGCGTATCTCGTCCGTCCGGCGCAAAGTTATTTCTACAAATAGCTGCTTTATCTTTACTCCAGACGGCCTCAGGTCAGCAGGAGAGCAGCTACAGCAGCAGCGTTACCGACGAAACTAGCAAGCTGAACAACCACACGTGCAAGGACAACACCTCTGTGTGCCAACATGCCAGGGGCAGTCGCGGTCCTAGCAATAGTACTGGGTCCCCCGGTACGGAGGAGGCGGGCACGTGAGAGGATATACCGCATGCGCATGAGCCTCTTTGGCATGGGGGATGAGGAGGTGTATCGCCTCTTCAGATTCAGCCCAGATGCAATACTTGAACTAACCACAACCCTGCAGGGTGACATCACCAGCAAGACACACCGCTCACAAGCAGTGCAGCCACTGGTGAAGGTCCTGGCAACACTTAATTTCCTTGCCAGTGGATCATTCCAGCATACAAGTGGAGTGGTGGCTGGGATGTCACAGTCCTCCATGAGCAGATGTGTGCACCAGGTTGTCCCTGCAATCCTCAGACGCATGTCCCACCACTTCATCAGACCCACCACTGAGGAGCTGCGGCTGAAGGCAATGACAGATTTCTACAGCATTGCCAGATTCCCACGCACTGTGGGGGCCATTGATTGCACACATGTGGCCCTTCAGCCCCCCAGTGCCACAGAGCACATATACCGCAATAGGAAGCATTGGCACTCCATCAACGTACAGGTGATAGCTGATGCCCAACGCCTCATATGGCACGTCCGTGCCAAACACCCCGTGTCCAGCCATGACAGCTTCATATACCGTCAGAGCCCCATCCCAGCAGAATTAGAGCAGAACATGTATGGGGACAGCTGGCTGGTTGGTGAGTGACATGGGTGGCAGGCATGACTATCCCCTCCCATGATGCACACATCACAAGGGGCACATGCATGACTAACATCTTCCTGTCTTTTCCCTTACAGGTGACTCTTCATATGCACTGGGACCCCATCTCATGACTCCTTTCCGGAACCCACAAACCAGAGGAGAGAGAAAATACAATGAAGCACACATCAAAACCCGTGCAGTGGTGGAGCAAACATTTGGGCTCCTGAAGTCCCGTTTCCGCTGCCTGGATAAGTCCGGGGGGACCCTATTGTATTCCCCTACCTTTGTGTGTCAGATCATCGGTGCATGTTGCATTCTGCACAACTTTGCCATGAGAAAAGGCTTGCAGATTGACATGCGTGATGACCTGACCCCCGACCCACACAGTCCCCACCTGCCAGAGGAGAACCAGTCTGCTGATGGAAGAGCAGTCAGGAGGGTCCTCGCCGTAGGCATCTTTGGACACTAAACCAAAACATTAATCACACAGACAATGCATGCATGCACACCACTGATGTCCCTAGATCACACACACCACATCCACATCACATTGGATTAGCCCAAGTCCAGCATATAGGACTTGGGAGCAGCAACGCCAGCGTCAAGGCCCCAATGATGTCGCTGTCCATTCATACACCTTTCACACGTCATTCATACAGCCGTGGGGTTAACTTCACCACCACGGCCGAGGGTGACACCCCTTACTGGCAGGAGTGCCACCCCCTCACATTCACACACCATTCACACTGCAACGTGTGCAGTATCAAAAATTTTAAAAATGTAATATCCGGAGTATAATCACAAAATAAAAATCTCATATCCTGAGCATTCCAAAAAAATAATAAAAAAAACTCATATCCTGAGCATTCCAAAAAAAAAAAAAAAAATCTCATAACCTGAGCATTCAAAAATAAATAAATAAATAACATCATCGAGGATGCCGGGGGCTCCTTCTGGTGGCCTCTCTGGCTCCTCAGCTGCCTGGATGGAGTGGGTGGGGGTGGGGGGGCATCTGGAGGTGGCTGATCCCCGGGTGGGCCACTCCTGGCAGGTGTGGCCTGCATGCCCTCCAAGGCCACGGCAATCCGGCCGAGGTACGAATTGGTCTGGGCCTGCACCCTGAGCTGCTGGGCCTGCATCCTGAGCTGCTGGGTGACCTGGTAATGATGGGCCCGCCAACTCAGCCTCCCCTGGTCCCGGATGGCAGCTGTGTTTGCCTGGACGGCTGCAGTGAGGTGCCTTATGTCACCCTGCACCTCCCCCAGACTGGTCACCACTGCAGCGCAGTTGCAGCTCACATCCTGCACTGCAGAAGATATCTGGGCCACGGAGCACAGGCTGTCAGCCACTCTGTCCAGGTGCCCAACTATGTCCCCCATTTGCTGGGTCTGCCTGGCGTGATCCCTCGCCACCTGGTCCTGGACCAGATCAGACACCCCCCTGGTCTTACGGGTGGCCTTCCTGGGGCCAGTAGATGGTTGTCCCCGGGGGGATGGAGTCGCCCTTGAGGGGCTTCCTATGATGGGGGAGGGAATCTGAGAGGGCCCTGCAGAAGAGGAGGACTCGTCCAAATATAAAATTATGTCCTGCTCTGCCCCAACAGACTCCTCCTCAACGACCTCTGCAGGTGATGTGTGGGCACTCTCCTCCTCCACCTCGGTGTCTTGACCACCCAGGGGCACGGGCACTGGATGCCGTTGGGGGGATGGGGTGGACTGGCCGCCGACAGATGATGTCCCAGCTCCGTCATCTGTGGATGACACAAAGCAGACACATGTTGGTGGTCCCACACACTTGGCACATGTACCCCCCCCCCACATGCAACACACCAAATAGGGGTTAAAAAACACTTACCTGTCCTGGAGCCTTCCTCCATGGAGTCATATCCAGGGACCCCTTCCAACTGCTCCCTCTCCAGGCAGCGGGCGACCACCTCCTCCTCTGTGGTCAGGCTGACCGCACATGGGGGTCCACCACCCGTGCCACTCTCATGCCTCCTAATGGTGGCCACCTTGCCCCGAACCTTGCGCCGTAGATCGTTGATCTTCTTGGCAATATCGCCAGCAGTCCGGGTGGAGTACCCCAAAATATTAACCCTGGCAGCAATGCTTGTCAGGATGGCCTGCTTCCTCTCCCGGGTGGTCTTTCGGCTTTTCCTGCCATGGAGGACATCGTTGTGGGTCTCCATAGCCAAAATAACAATAGAGACCTCTTGAGGATTGAAATTGAGGTTCCTCCTCTCTTTGGGGGTAGCGGGAGCAGCCATAACAGAGCAAAAGTAACTTCCCTGGGGTCGGGGGAAACGGAAATACTTTTGCGCCGGAATGGCGCTTCCGCTGGCGCTTTTATACGCGCAACGGAACACATTGCGCTGACGTTTCCCGTGAAGTGGTGCCGACGGAAGTTGTAAAAATGCGCACAAGGGGGCGAGTGGAGCCTCACTCACTGCGCATGCTCCGTGGTTGATGCGCTGAACGTAAGCCTCTGCGCTGGGCTCCGCCCATCATTTACATATGATCACACCCACTTCCACTTGTGTCGGGTTACGCCAGCGCATTTTCGTTACCCCGGCGCAAGTTTAGGAGCAAGTGCTATGTGAATAACAGTACTTGCGCCGAAAGTGTCGGCGGAGTAACGTAAATGAGAAACGTTACTCCAAAGTAAAGATGCTCCAATCTACCTGAATCTGGCCCATTGAATACATTAACCCCCACAGGCCTCAATGTGGACTTTGACCTCAATTGTTTCTTGAATAATTTTTAGATTGTTTATTTATCACATTTAGTCCAACCATGCACACATCTGATAGAAGTCTATTATGCACGGATACGAGTTGATCTACATGGAACCTATACTCATTAGAGATAAACTGAGCTCCAGTCATCAGCAGTATTTGTGCACTTGGCCACTACCATAGTGATGCCTAATACACTTTTTACACTTTTTTATATATACATTTTTATATTAATATTTTTATATTTTTTATATATTTTTATCCACCCATTCATGTATGTATCGATTCCCTGTATAGCCAGATGTTTAATTGTATAAATATGTATCAACTACAATATGTTATCTGCTGACCTCAGGCTGGATGTGAAGTCATTGGTCTAGCCAGCTATATGCCAATACATTCGATTCAACTATGCCTCCCCATGTATTTATGCATATAATATACCATACAGTAGACCACTCCATCTAGTATATATACACAGATACTTACACTGCTATACGGGTTGGATAACAGAAATACATTTGTTTCCGTTTCATCTTCTCGTAGTGTCTTTTACATGCTCCGATAATGTTAAGACTATATGCAACAATTGCATTTTAATGTATTGATTTTAATAGGTAAACTATACCTACACATTGGCTCAGTTCGTTGTGGTTTTTACACACAGTGTCATCTATCCTGGTGGACACTGCACTGATACATGTCACTCCTAGATAGTGCTATGTATTTGAGATTGCCGTTCGCGGCTCTGTCTAGTGCCAGAATGTAGTTCTATGACATGGACTTCAAGAAAATGGCGCTTTGTTTATTTCCGGTTACTGAGTACTTAAGGTCTGGCCTCACAGCCAATCAGCATCCCTGAAGAAGTCACGAGACCGTGACGTAACGACGTAGGAAGTGCGACCACGTGACACTCACAGTCAGCCGGAGGCTAGCAGACGTAAGACGGCGTTTGTATTCGCCGTGCCCTGTCACCACATCAGTTACTGTTTGGCGTTTTTTATCGTGTTATGCATGTAAGAGGCTTATTTTTGAATTAAACCCCCCTCTTTTTATACGGGCTTCACTATTTTGGTGTCATTTTTATCCCACGCTCTGACCTGTGTTCATGAGCTGCTAGATTCCGGGATCTACATCTCGGATGACCATCCAACAAAAGCACAGCACCAAAGAGCCTAGCAGACACAACAAGAGAAGGAATCAGCATTGCCCACCTGTTGCATTTTTACCATCATTCTAAGGTAAGGGCAATATGAGACCGAATATCGGATGTGCTCACCCTCTATAGAAGACCCTTCAGCCACCTCTGACCCATCTCTTCTGTTTTCCACCATAGACTCTCATCACTGTCATCACTGTCCACCAACCAACACTCCTTGTGGGCTCAGTTCACATTCAGTGTGACAGTCTGCTTTGTCAAACACCAGAACAGCACTTTGTCTTATTTGATTTAATACTGTATTTTTATGTATTTATATTGTGCACTTTTACACATACACTTTAGCTCGTATCACCATAAGTGCATCACTATTATTTGGTGTTGGGTCTCTTCATTTTGACTTTATTGCCGTTTAGATGGATACATAATTTAATCGATTAATTATTATTTGAAGTTTGATGTGTATTCGGTTACAAATTTGAACATAAGTCAAGAGCCGCTACCTTACTGATTGTCATATCAGTGACACATACACTTAACCACTTAAGGACCGCCTCCTGCACATATACGTCGGCAAAATGGCACGGCTGGGCACAAGCAGGTACGTCCTCTTTAAGTGCCCAGTCGTGGGTCACTGGTGCGCGCCCGAGACCAGGTCCGAAGCTCCGCGGCCGCGGGACTGGCGGACCCGATCGCCACTAGATTCCTGTGATCGGTCCCCGGAGCTGAAGAACGGGGAGAGCTGTGTGTAAACACAGCTTCCCCATTCTTCACTGTGGCGCCGTCATTGATCACGTGTTCCCTAATATAAGGAAACACAATCAATGACATCACGCTTACAGCCACACCCCCCTACAGTTAGAAACACAGATTAGGTCACACTTAACCCCTTCAGTGCCCCCTTGTGGTTAACTCCCAAAATGCAATTGTCATTTTCACAGTAAACAATGCATTTTTAATGCATTTTTTGCTGTGAAAATGACAATGGTCCCAAAAATGTGTCAAAATTGTCCAAAGTGTCCGGCAAAATGTCGCAGTCACAAAAAAAAAAAAAAAGTTGATCGCCGCCATTAGTAAAAAAAATAAATAAATAATAATAATAAAAGTGCAATAAAACTATCCCCTGTTTTGTAAACGCAATACATTTTGTGCAAACCAATCAATAAATGCTTATTGAGATTTTTTTTTACCAAAAATAGGTAGAAGAATACGTATCGGCCTAAACTGAGGAAAAAACATGTATCTGTTTTTGGGGGATATTTATTATAGCAAAAAGTAAAAAATATTGATTTTTTTTTCAAAAATGTCGCTCTATTTTTGTTTATAGCGCAAAAAATTAAAAACCGCAGAGGTGATCAAATACCACCAAAAGAAAGCTCTATTTGTGGGAAAAAAAAGGATGCCAAATGTTGTTTGGGAGCCACGTCGCACGACTGCGCAATTGTCAATTAAAGCGACGCAGTGCCGAATCGCAAAAACTGGCTGGTCCTTTACCTGCCTAAAGGTCCGGATCTTAAGTGGTTAAAGAGCAGCTACACTTTTCCTTACAGGCATTTTGTTAGTATATGTATTGGAGGTGTCATCATATTCTAACCAGGGGTGGCAACTCTATTTACAAGATCAGCACAAAATACTAAGTTCGCCATAAAAACTTTTCGATTTTTTTAATTATCTTAATTTTGGTTTGAACGGGCGCTCTGTGCACCTCTATGGAGCCACGGATGTCAGTGGTGACATGCCCGCTGACATCCGACCCGCTCCGCCAAAGTGTGATGGAGGAAAACCCTACCTTTCCATTCGACTGGTGGATCAGATAACAACGGATTCTACGGTCCGTCGTCACTCGATCCCCCCATAGGGGAGAGCGGCGCTCTGACAGGTCGGTCCATGCATAGTGTGCAGAGACAGACCTGTCATCTGCCTGCTCAGCGGGGATCGACGGATCGATCCCCGCAGAGAAAAGCAGAGCCCGCACACGGACAGCCCCGTGTGAAAGGGCCCTTAGTTGAACTAGATGGACTTGTGTCTTTTTTCAACCAAACTA
Organism: Rana kukunoris; assembly: GCA_029574335.1. Classification (NCBI taxonomy): domain Eukaryota; kingdom Metazoa; phylum Chordata; class Amphibia; order Anura; family Ranidae; genus Rana; species Rana kukunoris. The sequence goes on from CM056049.1 coordinate 291,906,771, forward strand.
TGTAACACGTATGCTTAAGGCAGCTGCCCCTAATCAACGCTAGGACAACTACTAATGATCTTCAAAAACCAGTGCAACATTATCACAACTTTCATGCAGTTTACTTTTACTTGCTTGAGTTTACCTTTAACCACTTGACCACTGGGCACAATACCCTTCCTAACCAGACCAATTTTCAGCTTTCGGTGCTCTCACATTTTGAATGACAATAACTCAGTCATACAACACTGTAACCAAATGAAATTTTTGTCCTTTTTTTCCCACAAATAGAGCTTTCTTTTGGTGGTATTTGATCATCTCTGCGGGTTTTTTTTTTTCGCTATTAATGAAAAATGAACGAAAATGTTGTAAAAAAAATGATTTTTTCTTAATTTTTTTTTTTAATTTTTAATTTTAATTTTAATTTTTTCTTAATTTCTATCATAACATTTTGCAAAAAAGTAATTTTTCCTCATAAATTTGACCTAAAATGTATACTGCTACATATTTTTGGTAAAAAAAAAAAATTGGGATATTATTTAGTCTGGGTGAAAGTTATAGGGACTACAAGCTATGGTACTAATTTTTGAAAATTTAACAATTTGATCACATCTGATGTACTGACAGCTTCTCTCATTTCTTGAGACCCTAACAAGCCAGTAAAGTACAAATACCCCCCAAATGACCCATTCCAAGGTAGTTAGTAAGAGGCATAAGTTGTCATTTGTTCCCACAATTCTTTGCAAAATTAGGATTTTTTTTTTTTTAACACCATATTGTCATAACAGGTTATTTCTCTCACATGGCATGTATATTCCACAAATGACACCACAAAATATATTCTGCTACTCCTCCTGAGTATGGCGATACCACATGTGTGAGACTTTTACACAGCGTGGCCACATACAGAGGCCCAACAACGAAGTAGCAACTTCAAGCATTCCAGGAGCATAAATTACACATCTAATCTCTCAACCACCTATTACACTTTTGAAGACCCAGGAGCACCAGGACAATGGAAATGCCCACAAAGTGACCCCATTTTGGAAAGCTAACACCCCAACGTATAATCTATGAGCCATAATGAGCCTTTTGAACAGTTCATTTTTTTGCCAATGTTTTTGGAAAATGTGGGGAAAAAAATGAAAAAGCATTTTTTTTTTTACACAAAGTTGTCCATTTATAGGATATTTCGAACACATAGCATGTACATAGCAAAAATTACACCCCAAAATATATTCTGCTGCTCCTCCTGAGTATGGCGATACCACATGTGTGAGACTTTTACACAGCCTGGCCACATAGAGACCCAACATCCAAGAAGCACCATCAGGTGTTGTAGGGACACAATTACACATCCAATTTCCTTACAATCTATCACATTTTTGAAGGCCCTTCATTTCTAACACAGCATGTACATACCAAGAATTACACCCTTAAATACATTCTGCTGAGTAATGGGTAAAAAAAAAAAGGATTACCTGTGGTTTTAGTAGTGCAATTGTCCACAGGAGGTGAGCCCTGATCCAGGCAGGAGTCAGGGACGTGGTCAGCGACAGTGAATGGAATTGTCCAGGCAGCAGGCAGGAATATTGTCCATAGTCGGTACAGGCAGGGATACTGTCCATATATAGTCCAGGGCCAGTGCAAGTAGAAACATTGCCAGCAGTGCCAAAATATTGGTCCAGGTAGTAAGCAGGTACATGGTCCAAGTAGCAGGCCAGGAAAGAATGGGAACAGGGGTAGAGGCTTCTCCCACCCAAATCTCTTTGAAGCCTCCGGGCAACCAGACCCTAATCTGGAAATGAGAAATCTAAAAAAAATTTTTTTTCATCCAGAAAAACAATTCTGGAGCCCCTCACATATGTGAGACCCCTGTGTTCCTACTAGCATAGCAGGGTAAAAGATCAATCCAAGGGGCAGGCAAAAAACTTGGTCAAACAGTCCAGGGTCAGTTCCAGAGCAGGCAGAAGTAGGTACAGTTTAACATTAGGCATAAACGTAATCGTATAACAGGCCAGGGTCAGTTCCAGAGCAGGCAGAGGTAGGTACAGTTTAACATTAGGCAGAAATATAGTCGTATAACAGGCTAGGGTCAGTTCCAGAGCAGGCATGGTAGGTACAGTTAAGCATTGGGCAGAAGCGTAGTCGTATAACAGGCCAGGGTCAGTTCAGGAGCAGGCAGCGGTATGTACAGTGGCATAAGAGGTGTGGCCGTAAATGACAATTACGTTTACCATACTTTCCTAATAATCTAGAAAAGTATGGTAATGGCAGAAACATTGACTCAAACAAAGGCCTGGTTGGGAAGGACAATCAGGGCAATAATATGTAGTGTCTCTTCTAGTACCTTCTTTGGTGCACACCCGGCATCTCTTCTGACGTTTTCGGCCCGATTCATTGGGGGGGATTTTCTCAATATAGCGTCGTTCAAAGAGTCTGCTCACGCAATCAGAGCGAATGCCATCTGCTGTCTCTTCAGGGAACAAAAGGCTGGAGATAATTTCTTCTTGGTAACAGAGATAAGATAAGGGGGTCCTTGTAGATTTACGGTAAATTACATAAGTGTTGTAAATGGCCAAACTGAAAAGATATATGGAGACTTTTTTATACCAATGGCGGCTTTTTCTTGTGGGAAGATAGGGTTCGAGAATCTGATCATTGAAATCGACTCCCCCCATGAACGAATTATAGTCTTGAACACATTGTGGTTTTTGGATAGGGCCGTTTCTTCTGAGGATTTCCACCTGGGTGTCATCATGTATCGTTGGGAGCATGTGGACATTTCGTTTGTCCCTCCACCGGATAGCCAATACTTCCTCATTCCGCAAAGATGCCGTCTCCCCTTTTTGCAGTCTTTCCATAACGAGCCTTTGCGGGAAACCCTTCCTATTGGGTCGCACTGTACCACATGCTGGAGTGCCCATCCAGTGAAGGTTGCGGAAGAGGGGCAAGCTTGTATAGAAATTATCCACATAAAGGTGGTAACCCTTTCCAAGGAGTGGATATACAAGATCCCAAACAATCTTTCCGCTGGCTCCAATATATTCTGGACATTCAGGGGGATTCGGTTGGGTGTCCTTCCCTTCGTAAACCTGGAAGGCGTAGACGTACCCCGTGACCCGGTCACATAGCTTGTAGAGCTTAACCCCACATCGGGCCCTTTTGTTTGGGATATACTGCTTGATGCCAAGCCTGCCTGTGAAGTGGACCAATGACTCATCCACAGCAGGGGAGACACCATGATCATGAAGGTGGTTCTCCCAGGGCGAGGCTCGGCCATTGCACTCCGGCTGTGCTGATCGTGGTGTTTTCCCTGCCATTGCTCGGCCTTTTGGCTAAGATCAGGTGTGGTACCCGTCCTTATCAGTTGTTAGAGGAGCGCTGAAGCACCTCCTATTTGTGGAGGGTGGATGCAATCCAATAACGTCATTGCACCTGGAAGGGTGGTTTCAGCAGGGACTATGCCGTGCTGCCCGACAGATACTGGGGGCCGGCCAATGGTTGCGTCTGAACCACCTGGAAGGGTGCTTCTGGTGAGGATGGGTGGCTGTGCCTGGTCTGTTCTTTTTGCCGGGTTCTAGTCTGGCCTTCTGGCTGGCTGGTGTAAGTGCTATCTCTGTCGGAGATCTGGTAGGAGGAGCTGGAACTGCCCTGGGATGAGACGGGGTAGGGCCATGCAAATCCTGCTGGGTTGACAGGGAGTCTAGAAGGGTTAGTATTGGTGGAGGCTGCTAGATGGGGGCAGCTTTCCCCCAAGAAAACCTTGAAGGGCTCTCTATCTGGCAGGGGTGGAGGGCTGAACTGGCCGGTCGGGGGGTTGGATTTGGAACGGAAAAGCCTATGGTGCATGTGCCCCTGGAGTGGCGTCACTTTGATTTAAAGACACCACGGTCACTGCACCAGCTACACGCTTTTTTAGCACCTGCCTCCTGGGCCGGGCCTTTTGGCCAGGACCGGAGGAATTTTTTATTCCTGGCCGGAGGGCACAATGACCACTTCTTTCACTCTCCTCTCCACTATCCCTTTCCCCCACTTTATTTAATTTATTGCCTATGTTTGTCACGTTTCTGTCTTTTTTTGTTTGTGCACGTTTTGTACACAGTGTGATTAGTAGGGTGACCGGTCCTCGAGCCAGCCCTGAACGTCTTGGGAGTGGGTGGACATGGCCTTTTGGCTTAGTTCACCTGCTCTCATGGGGTCTCCCTTCGGGGGAGTCCCACCTAGTACTTGGAGGGTTCTGTTTTGGCAGTCCCTCCAAGGAAGTTGGGTCCGTGTCAGCTTCGGTTGCTCGGACCACAGTACCTCAGTCCCCGTCTGGAGCCTAACGCCCCGGGGGATCAGGGTTTGGGTCCCTTCTGCACAGGAGGACCACTTGACGTTGCACCCGTCTGCACGTTTTTGTGAACACTCTTTATGTGTGTGCACATTTTTTCTGCACCGGGTGGAGTTTTTTGAGTGTGTTTCACACGCCATAGGCTTTTCAAAAAAAAAAAAAAATGACTCATCCACGGAAATATTTTGGTCGGGGACAAATAACTGGGGAAATTTCTCAGAGAAAAATTTTAGAAGTGGCCGAATTTTAAATAATTTGTCATGTGATGGGTCATTTCGGGGAGGGCACTGGGTGTTGTCGTTGTAATGGAGAAAACGCATTATCATGTGGTATCTGAATCTTGACATAGTGGCTGAAAAGATTGGCATGTGATGGATGGGTTTTTTGGACCAATATGAGTACGATTCATTTTTTTCTGTGAGCCCCATGTTAAACGTTAGGCCTAAAAATATTTTAAATTCCTCCACTGTCAATGCTCGGGTGGTCGGTTATAAATTGTTGTGCATAGAGGTTGCACTGGGCCATGATGGAGGATAATAGGTCTTGGGTAAAAACTAAATGAAAAAAATCAATAGGGGCAAAGTTCTCTGTGTTCACCTGAACACCTGGCTGGGCGGTGAAAGGGGGGATGTTTGCTGCTCCTGAATTGGGGGGAAGCCACATAGGGTTTTCAAGGGCATAGGGAAGGCTGGTATGGGTCCTAACCCTTTGGGGCTGAGATGACACTCTGTTGGTTCTTGGCCTTTGCTGCAGTGGTACTTCATTTCTGTTTCATTTTTGTTTCATGGGCACACTTTGCTCTTCCTCTGAATCTGTAGAAGACCCACTGCTTACAACCGGTTCATATTCTGAATCAGAATCAGAGAGCTCCCCGCTGCTCTCGTCGGTCAAGCACATATGCTGGTATACCTCCTCAGCGCTAAAAAACTTTTTTGCCATACTGGTGACTGTGGGCTGTGGTGATTTATGGGCACTCTAGTGGCACTGATGAGCGCTGTAGTGGTGCAGATGAGCACTATAGTGGCGCTGATGTGGTACTGATGGCACTAATGTGGCACTGGTGGCACCGATGAGCACTGTAGTGACAATGGGCACTGTAGTGGCACTGATGGAGCACTGGTGGCACCAATGGAGCACTGACGGACACTGGTGGCACAAATGGGCACTGGCGGCACCAATGGGCACTGGTGTAGCACTGATGGAGCACTGGCGGCACTGATAAGCACTGTAGTGGCACTGGTGGTGCACTGACGGGCACCGATGGACACTGGCAGCACCGATGAGCACTGTAGTGGCACTGGGCACGGTAGTGACACTGACGGACACTGGCGGCACTGATGAGCACTGTAGTGGTACTGGTGGCACCGATGGGCACTGTAGTGGCACTGATGAGCACTGGCAGCACCGATGACTACTGTAGTGGCACTGGTGCGGCACTGACAGACACTAGTAGCACCAATGGGCACTGAAGTGGCAGAGGTGGCACTGGTGGGGACTGTAGTGGCACTGCTGGGGACTGTAGTGGCACTGGTGGCACAGATGGGGACTGTAGAGGCACTGGTGGGGACTGTAGTGGCACAGATTGGGACTGTAGGGGCACTGATGGGTAGTGTAGTGGCACTGTGTGGCACTGCTAGGCTCTGCTGGGCACAAAAAAGCTGTTCACTCACTTGGAAAATTACTTCTCTCCTCACACGCTGTATCGGTGTGAGGAGAGAAGAGGACCTCAGGATGACCTTTTTTGTTTACATTACTCTGATCGCTCATTGGAGGGAGCGATCAGGTGGTGAAGAGCCGCTATCATTGGCTCTTCACCGTGAACTGTGTTGCAATGGGTCCCCTGGACCCGGCGAGCACAGACACTCCCGCGAGCGCGTCTCAGGGGGCGCGCAAACGAGGAAGTGAACGAGGACGTCCCAGGGACGTCGTTTCAAAACAACCCGACCGCGCTGTAGCAGTATTTTTGCTATAGCGCGGTCGGCAAGAGGTTAAAAAAAAATGTGTATTTTTTTTAAGGCTTTATGCACGCTGATGCTCATAAACGGTTGTTTTTTGTAAATTTGGATGCTTTTTTTAACAGCCCATAAACTCCGCTCTGTTATCCTATGTGTCCAAAAACGCTAGCAAACGCTATTACAAAAAAGTTAAACGTTGAAAGACTCACTGCAAAGCTACTGGTGTATAACGTTATTTTAACGTCCAGTGTACATTGAGCCTTAAGCTCAGATTCAGGTCCATTAAGAGAAAAAAGATAACAAAAACTATATGATTTAGTAAATGGAGAGCCATGTACAGAAAATGACTGACAAAATCAAATACAGAGGGCATGTATCTTTAATTAATGCTGTATAGGATATACTTTTATTTTTATATTTAAAAAACAGTACAATATACTACTATCCATCAAAATAAAAAAACAACCAGTGTAGAAAAAACTACGAACTATAGGTAATAAACAGTAGTCTATTATTATACTGTGAACTTTGCACACATTACTTAGGTCTGGAAGATACATATTATCATGAGCCAAGGTTAACAACATCTGGCACCGATAAAAATTTTTATGAAAATCCTTATTTTTTTTCCCACTATGTTTCATGCAAAATGTATTCAGAAATATTAATAGGTAATACTTTTTTTTCTTTGCATAGTGTATTTTAGTATTAAAGCACTGTGCTCAACTAATGAGGACTAACAGATGTATACATGAAAGCTTAAAGTGTAGTGTGCGAATGTAAAAATTCAACTACTCTACTTTTTTAAAGGAAACGACTTCAGAAAATATGAAAGCTATGGTGTTTAACAGGTTTTCAAAGAAAACAATCTAAAAACAAAAATGTAAGAAACTCCGACATTTAGACCAGTATTATTTAAAGCTTTCCTATGCGAGAAAGCTTGTTTCAAACAAAATGGCTTTTAAATATTGTAAGTGCTTCAGCAATTTAATGCAGATGCCAGAACTTGATCACATTTATACCAGGTAATTTTATTGATAAGTATCAGGTAATTTGCTTTCCCTAACAAACCTAGTACAATTAAACCCCAAATTTGACAGCCTGGGCATATTCCCAATGAAAGGAAAAGAACATGATCAACAGAGCAAAATCTTTGGCACAAGCATGTGCTTTACAAATAATGGAGTATAGAACTGGTTGACAAAAGCACACAATGCAACAAATTTGATACCCATTTTTAATAAGGCCATGTATGAGTTCATATCTTCTGAATGTTGCAAGCACCAATTATACACATTAGGGTTGCACCGATACCATTTTTTTTTTTATTGGCGAGTACGAGTACCGATACTTTCAATCAAGAACCCCCCCCCCCCCCTCCCCGATACAGAGTACCGATACTTTTTGGTGCAATTTGCATCCATACAAAATGAATGAGTGCAAATCACACTGCAAAAAATGTGATTTGAACAGAATCGTGGTGCGATTCCTGTCCTAATAGCATGCGATTTCACCCACCGCTCCTGTGTGTGTGTATGAAACCATTGTAGAGAGGGAAGCGCCATCTAGTGCAGAAATGGTCAGTTTATTAAAAATGCTATTACAACAGTACATATGCTATCAAGTCCAAATCTACATAGTATTCCCATCGATGATAGAAAACCACAGCCGCTGGAGAAGTTCCGCGCTATACCCATAGGGGTCATGGAGCTTCTGCTCCAGGTCTGTAAGCACTTCCAGTGGCACTGGACACTATGCAAATTTGAATTTGGACTAGAAAATTGCATGTGTTTCGTACAGGAATCGCACTGCATTCCTGTTCAAACTGCATGCGTTTTTTGTAGTGTGATTTGTGCCCATTTATTTTGTATGGACGCAAATTGCACCACAAAGTATCGGTTTCGGTAACAAGAACATTTTCACAAGTATGAGTACTCATGAAAATACTCGGTATCAGCATCCTTAATACAAATGGTTTCTCCAAACTGTGAAAACTATTTTTGCTTACCGATCATTTGCTTTTGTTATGGATGGTACATTCAGCATACCTAAACAGCGTTGTAATTTAGGCCAAATTGTGGATCAAGTTCCAGCTCTAAGCCATACAATTCAAGCTAGCCAAAATACAATTTGGTAATTTAAGGAGATCTTGTAAAAAATTGAAGATTAAAAAAAAAAAACTATCAAGCAGGTCCTGCACTGCATATTTGTTGGGAGTCTACAGGATATTATACATTCAGACTGTGAAATGTGCGTCTAGCTTTAGATACTATAGCAGATTATAAACAAAAGGGGTGTAACAAATAAAAAGGATAACACATTATAGGTTTACCCGTCTCATTAATAACAATATAGTTTCTTCAGTGACATCCTCTAAAGCCACAACTGTTGGGGGTTTGCATGAAACAGTCATTATCCCACAGAAGTCAGTAAGTTCTGTTTGACATTTCAGAATTCCAGCCTTGAGTCTGCTCTGCTGTGTAGGATCCTTTTTAAGCTTTTTCATCTCAGGCACTGAAAACCCTATAAGTTTTGTAAGGACATCATTACTGATTTCAACATCCAAGTAACCAGTTCCATCAGATATTTTGGCCTTTATACTCCAAAAGCCATTGCTGCTTGCGAGATTTCCAATAAGAGTCACAATAAAGGCTTTTAGCTTTATCTGATTGCATGTACCACTTTTGTCATTAAAGAGAACAGACAAATAGGTAAATGGAGGAGTATCCAGTTTAACAGATACAGTCTGACTGGTGGATGGCACATTTGGAGCGATAGCTGTAGAAGTACACCCTTCTGAAGAGGCATTCGGATTTCTATTGATAGTCTCTGTGTAATCCATAGACATCTCCTCTATTTCTCTCTGAATTTCTTCCTCCAAAAACAAATCATCGTCTAAATCAGGGATATGCAATTAGCGGACCTCCAGCTGTTGCAAAACTACAATTCCCATGAGGCATAGCAAGACTCTGACAGTCACAAGCATGAACCCAAAGGCTGAGGCATGATGGGACTTGTAGTTTTGCAACATCTGGAGGTCCGCTAATTGATTATCCCTGGTCTAAATCATTCACTTCCTCAAAATCATCTCGAACGATAACATGAGCAGGTTCATTAGAAGTTGGCATATAGGACTGTCTTGTGCTTGGTATATGTAATTCCTGGTCCTGCAATGAAACACTAGAGATGTAACTTGAGCTATCACCTCTACTATGATAGCCACTATAAGGAATTGTGTTGTTGTTGAGTGTTAATTCATCGTTATCAAGGCTTGCTAACAAATCTTCATCTGATAATCCTAGTGCTTGCTCTATTACATCCTGTTGCCTTACTGCACTCTGAGCTTGCCCAGATGTCCTCTGTGGTACAGCGTTCTCCTCTATTCCAATCAGTCTTGAGAGAATTTTTACTTGTGAATTCTCCTCCGAAAGAGCTTCTACTTCTCCTCCAAGCACTTTCACATTATCCGGTTTAAGCAGCAGGACACCCAGACGACAACAAATAGTACCCTGTAGCAATATCTTGGTGCCTGGTGGAAGCCCAACATGAAGAGCTGGTACAGACTGGTATTCCATCCCTTGAACATTTTGTGTTCCATCAGTGAGCTGCAGCATGAGCATTCGGCTTGGTTTTGCTTCCCATGGCTGCTGTGTTACTTGGGTTTTAGCAGTAACCTGCTCGTTTCCATTGCCTTGTCCTCTTAAATTTTGAAGCTGTGAATATGCAGGTAGGCTGACATCAACCAAGGAATCTATTTGTACGGCATAAAACCCACTCAGTTCAAACTTTAGGGAATCCAATATAACAGCGGGTAACACAGGGAAATCCAAATCTCTTAAGTCTGCAAGAAGCCATTGCTCAAAAACTTGTTTATTAATCTCAGCCTGAGAGAATGAAGAACCACCATTTTCCTCCAGAATCCAGTTAATGCAAGCTTCTAACCAGGGATCTGGCACTTTAACATGCCAAGTAGAAGACAGCCATGTTTTGACTCTTGAAGCATATGTACTCATTTTTGTTTAAAACCTAGAAAAAGGAAAATGAGATATGGCATTAAAATGATAAAAACAGTTCAACATATCAGTAATCGTAATGATGAATATTTAGCAAATTAGTAAAACTACTAGATTGTCTTTATTTGTCCCCAATATATTAACCACTTCAGCCACGGACCATTTGGCAGGCCAAAGACCAGAGCAAATTTGGGATTCGGCACTGTGTCATGCATGGTGGCTTCCAAACAAAATTGACGTCCTTTTTTCCCCACAAATAGAGCTTTCTTTTGGTGGTATTTGATCACCTCTGCAGTTTTTATTTTTTGCGCTATAAACAAAAATAGAGCATCAATTTTGAAAAAAAAGCAATATTTTTTACTTTTTGCTATAATAAATATCCCCTCCAAAAAAAAAATCTATAAAAAAAAAATAGTTTCCTCAGTATAGGCCGATACGTATGCTACATATTTTTGTTTATAAAAAAAAAAAAACGCAATAAGCGTTTGACTTTTTTTTTTTTACTAGTAATGGCGGCGATCAGCGATTTTTATCGTGACTGCAATATTATGGCGGACACTTTTGGCACCATTTTGGGACCATTCACATTTATACAGCCATCAATGCTATAAAAAATGCTGTGTAAATGTGACTGGCAGTGAAGGGGTTAACCACTAGGGGGCTATGAAGGGGTTAAGTGTGTCCTAGGGAGTGATTCTGTTAGGGGGTGTGGCTACAAGTGACATGTTACTGCTCCCGATGAGAGGGAGCAGACATCAGTGGCATGTCGGCAGAACGGGGAGATGCTGTGTTTACACCGGCATCTCCTCATTCTTCAGCTCGCTGACCCAATCGCAGGACACTGGCGGACATAGAGTCTGTGGGTCCCACAGTCACGGAGCTCACAGCAGGCACTCGCGCACGGCTGCAAATTCAAACTGACGTAAATATATGTCGATTTGCCCGTCGGTGTCATTCTGCCGATGTATATGTACAGGAGCCGGTCCTTAACTGGTTAAAGGGGTTGTAAATGCAGGTTTTTTATCTTAATGCATTCTATGCATTAAGATAAAAAGCCTTCTGTGTGCAGCATCCACCCCCCCCAATACTTACCCGAGGTCCCTCTCTGTCCAGGGATGTCCATAAGTGTCTTAGTTGTCAGAGATTCTCCTTCTTGATTGGCTGAGACACAGCAGCGGCAACATTGGATCCCGCTGCTGTCAAAGTCAGCTAGCCAATCACGGGAGGGGCCGGGTCAGGGCTTCGCGTCATTTTTTGGGGGTTTGAAAATACTTTTAATTGAGGGGCTCTGTGTCTGAATGGACACAGGGAGCTGTGACTCGGCTCGGGTGTCCCCATAGCAAGCTGCTTGTTGTGGGGGTACTGAACAGGAGGGAGGGGCCAGGATCACAAAAGAGGGACCCGAGAAGAGGAGGATCCGGGCTGCTCTGTTCAAACCCACTGCAACCGAGCAGGCAAGTATAACATTTTTTTTTTCCTTATAAAAATTATAAATGAGACTTTACAATTACTTTAAATTTGATTATTTGATTCATTAATCTAGTTTCTTGGCGGTATTCTATGGAAAAAAGGAGGTACAGTTTGTGTTCATAAAAAAAAAAAAAAAAAAAAAAGAAAGGTTCCCCAGATGGGCTTTTAGGCAGCAAAGTAACAAATTGGGGTATAGTAAGGGTTGTATAAAGCAATATTTATTGCACAATTTCCAAATATTCACATGGGTCAGAGATCATAGAGACAAATGACAAACGGTCAACATTCCTGTATAACATGTACATAGGTAGTATATATATATAAGGTTGTAACATTGAGCCCCGACGCGTTTCGACCAATTCGGTCTCTTCAGGGGGCAAAAGTTCTAAAGAATAAAAATAATAATAATATTGATAAACATTTAGAATGAGTAAAATAACACATAACGGCATATAAGCAGTAAAATGCCATAATGATGTAGTTACCACTGAGACAGGAAATGAGTAGCGTGAGAGACCACTGTAAGATCCGGGGTGGCCCTGAGCTGCCCCCGCCCTCCCATAGGTGGAGGGGCCCACCCTGGAGAACCTAAAGGAAGCCACACGAAAAAGTGCCCCCTCCCGGGGAGTGACGGAGGGGCAGCCACCTGCAGAAGAACACCCATTGGGCCCATAATTAGTAAACATGTTTGTTGTAGTAGGAGTACATTGATATATAAATCAATTGCTGGAATAGCAAACAATCAAGTGCGTAGGCACATATAATAAATATATTAGAGTAATATAGTAATACATGGGCTGGGGGCGAATGCCACTGGTTGACATAGCTATGGAGAGTCATAGCGTACTAAAGGGTCCTATGGGATTAGGGGTATTGGGAGTAATAATTAAATATAATAATGCTGAATTATGCGGTGAATACAGTGAAGAGTGTACGCTATTGGGGTGAGTAGTTGCCATATTAGGACAAAAGCAGTAATAAAGTGGGTGTGTGAAATATTGAAAATAGGAGGTTGAAGTGAGAAAACAAAAAAATTTAACATTTAAATATATGGTGGAAAAATATATGTGTATAATGGGAGTGAAAAAGTGGACGAATAAGTCCCCAAAAGAAATAGGGGATGGTAGGGTAAATATGGTGAGGAGTGAAAAAGTATGGAAATGCATAATTGGAGGGATATTTACCTGATGGAATCAGAAATTAGATGTTTGTAAGCCAGACTACAGTATGCAATCTAGGAAAGGACCCAGTATGTAGGAACAGAGATGCGGTAGCATCCAATCTGACCAAAATGTAACCTAGTGGTTGCTAAATGGGCTAGCCTTATATATGCCCCTTGGTGGGTGTGGTGATCATTAGATCACATGCAGGTGGGCAGTCTTCCTCCGCTCCCATTGGGGAGGCTAAGGTCAGATTGGATGCTACCGCATCTCTGTTCCTACATACTGGGTCCTTTCCTAGAATGCATACTGTAGTCTGGCTTACAAACATCTAATTTCTGATTCCATCAGGTAAATATCCCTCCAATTATGCATTTCCATACTTTTTCACTCCTCACCATATTCACCCTACCATCCCCTATTTATTTTGGGGACTTATTCGTCCACTTTTTCACTCCCATTATACACATATATTTTTCCACCATATATTTTAATTTTACATTTTTTTGTTTTCTCACTTCAACCTCCTATTTTCAATATTTCACACACCCACTTTATTACTGCTTTTGTCCTAATATGGCAACTACTCACCCCAATAGCGTACACTCTTCACTGTATTCACTGCATAATTCAGCATTATTATATTTAATTATTACTCCCAATACCCCTAATCCCATAGGACCCTTTAGTACGCTATGACTCTCCATAGCTATGTCAACCAGTGGCATTCGCCCCCAGCCCATGTATTACTATATTACTCTAATATATTTATTATATGTGCCTACGCACTTGATTGTTTGCTATTCCAGCAATTGATTTATATATCAATGTACTCCTACTACAACAAACATGTTTACTAATTATGGGCCCAATGGGTGTTCTTCTGCAGGTGGCTGCCCCTCCGTCACTCCCCGGGGGGGCACTTTTTCGTGTGGCTTCCTTTAGGTTCTCCAGGGTGGGCCCCTCCACCTATGGGAGGGCGGGGGCAGCTCAGGGCCCCCCCCCCCCCGGATCTTTACAGCGGTCTCTCACGCTACTCATTTCCTATCTCAGTGGTAACTACATCATTATGGCATTTTACTGCTTATATGACGTTATGTGTAATTTTACTCATTCTGAATGTTTATCAATATTATTATTATTTTTATTCTTTAGAACTTTTGCCCCCTGAAGAGACCGAATTGGTCGAAACGCGTCAGGGCTCAATGTTACAACCTTATATATATATACTACCTATGTACATGTTATACAGGAATGTTGACCATTTGTCATTTGTCTCTATGATCTCTGACCCATGTGAATATTTGGGAATTGTGCAATAAATATTGCTTTATACAACCCTTACTATACCTCAATTTGTTACTTTGCTGCCTAAAAGCCCATCTGGGGAACCTTTCTCTTTTTTTCTAGCAAATCCAGGGCGAGCAGCCTAATTATGCTCTCTATATGTGTCTCTCTTTTTTCAGTTTGTGTTTATATCCTGGTATTCTCCATACATCCAAATAACATAAGCCTAGGTGCTCAGTTATTGGTTGTTTTCCCCCTTATATTTACTGTGAAATTACAATGTATTTCAAGCCAAAACTTTAGTTATGGATAGAGTAGGGAAGGGTTACAACCCCTGTTACCTAGTGATACTAGGGGGTTAATGCCTCCTCAAGTCACTGACATCTGGTAAGCCTCCTTCCAATATTGGTGGTAGTTTTTCTAGTATTTTTGCTTTTCATCTGGAGGGTTACACCAGTGGTTGGGTTATTATGCACAGTTCCTTGGATAATACTTCAATATTTGGACTTATTTTGTCACTTACACTTTAAATGTTTGGACTATTTTTTGCTTTATTCACTTTTTCTAGTTCTCCTTGAACTACTGTTCACTAATTATTAAAGGTGTTATTTGAATATGTTTTATTGCTATATTCACAATTGGTAAATGTAATATAACTCACAATTTAAAGGAGTTGTAAAGAAAAAAAATTTTTTTTTGCTGAAATGACTGTTTACAGGGTATAGAGACATAATAGTTAACCGATTCCTTTTAAAAACAATTAAAATGGATAAAAATCAATCATATAATGTACCTGCAGTTTTAGTTTCTTTTTTGCATGTCATTTCCTGCCTGTGATGTACGGAGCCATAGAGCCAATACAGGGCAGTGATGGTTTGGAAAACGAAAGTGATTGGTGCTGTGGGGGTTTTAGACACACAGTAATCACACCTCCTTGAAGTTAGTGACCACAGAGAGAAAGCTCCCAGTACTGTGGTTATAAGGAAACAGACAACCAGGAAGTGTGGAGATTAGAGAAGGATTTCAGCAACTTGAGAGCAAAAACCAACAATGAGGACATAAAAACAGCACTGCATTAAAGTGGATGTAACCCCCCCCCCCCCCTGCCAAAAAAATATATTTTTTGATGTCACAATGTAGAATATAATATTTCCTATCATCTGTGCCCAGTCTTGCCACACAGAGTTAATCCAGCTTGGATCAATCCTCTTTTATTGTTCAGTGAAAATTAACAGACTTCCAGATAAAAACCTGTCTAAATAAAAAGTCAGTTTCTCTCTCCTTGCTTTGAGTGACAGGTTATTTACATATCTAGCTTGGACATGTTTATCATATGTTATGTTTATCATATGTTATGTTTATCATAACATTTTGTGATTCACAGTATAAAAAGTGAGTAATCCTCCCCTCCCCCACATAACACATCCTGATCATATACAATGAACTTTGGATCACCTCATATTATGATAAACATAACATAACATATGATAAACACGTCCAAGCTAGATATGTAAATAACCTGTCACTCAAAGCAAGAAGAGAGAAACTGACTTTTTATTTAGACAGGTTTTTATCTGGAATTCTGTAAAATTTTCACTGAACAATTAAAAAGGATTGATCAGACCTGGATTAACTCTGTGTGGCAAGACTGGGCACAAATGATAGGAAATATTATACTCTACATTGTGACATAAAAAAAAATGTTTTGGGTTTACATCCACTTTAAGGTAAAGGAAGCTATTAAGATAAAAAAAAATGTTTCCTTTACAAACCCTTTAATGCATTTATATGCATCATAATCACATTTGAGTATGAGCACTTATATACTTAATTAGCACCGATGACAACCCTACAGAATTAGGGGTCCCAGATATCAGATTATAGGCATTGGTTTCTTCTGGGTATATTTGGTAAATTCCCCCAGAACCACTAACACAGTTCTTTGTGTGTCTGAGGCCTCGTACACACGATCAAATCTGTCCGCTGGAAACGGTCCGCTGGACCGCTTCAGCAGACAGATTCGATCGTGTGTACGGCCGAGCAGACAAATTTGTC
The DNA here is from genome assembly GCA_029574335.1 of Rana kukunoris. Taxonomy (NCBI): domain Eukaryota; kingdom Metazoa; phylum Chordata; class Amphibia; order Anura; family Ranidae; genus Rana; species Rana kukunoris. The sequence goes on from CM056049.1 coordinate 291,923,026, forward strand.
CACCCGACAGATTTCAAAGCATGCTTTGAAATCTATCGGGTGGGAATCTGTCCGCCCGACATGTCTGCTGGTTAGTACACTTACCAGCAGACATGTCGTCCCGCTCCGCCGCCGCACCGCCTCCGAATGGATTCGGCGCATGCGCGGAAGTGTTTTACTTCCTGGTGCGGTGACGTGGCGGCGTCAACGTCACCGCCACGTCACCGACACGTTAGCGCGCTCTCTGCTGGCGGGGATTTTGGTTTGCTCGTGTGTACACGCGAGCAAACCAAAATCCCAGCAGACAGATTTGTTCAAATCTGTCGGACGGACAGATTTGAACAAATCTGTCCGCTCGTGTGTATGGGGCCTTAGTGAAGACAAGTTTTATCTGTGCAGTGGCAATTTAATTAGGTCCAATGTGAGACAAGGTCTCGTGTATTCTACGCGATCCTCACAACACAGTAGCTGGTGTTAATGGGGGATTTAGGTGGACAGAGATGGCTTATTCAATGTAGGCAGGCAGTGGAAATAGACTAGAGATCCATGTGGTGCTTCAGAAGGAACAGTAGCAAAATGGTGCTTCCTCAAGCCTGAATTTCAGAATGGCAGCATTCCTCTGATTGGCTGAGGAGTCGATGCGGGATGATGACGTGACACTCTCTCTAACTAAGATAATTTGTAGATGGGGGCGTGGCCGGGATGTGAACAAGAGCGGACGTGTGCTAGCTGAGCTCCGCTCCTACCGATATCCTGACGTGACTTCCAGCGCTGATTCCTCCTTCCAGCAACCGCCTGCCCGGCACCCTGGGGCGAAAGAAGGTACCCGGCACCCCGAGGCCTCTTCCGTTGTCTCCGGGTAAGCTCCGTTCATCCGCGGGGATCGGCAATCGAGTCGCGGCGGCCATCTTGCCCACGAGGCTCTCCGCAAAGGAGATGTCGGCTAGGTCTCCAGCCTCCCCTGATCCGCCGGCATCCCACGCCGCCTCACACGCTGAGCTCCTGGCGGCTATTAAGGAGGGCCGGGACTCGGTAATGGTTAAAATTGATCACCTGGTTGCGGATGTTAGCTTGATCCGCCATGACATGGACAAATTTAGGGCCCGGTTTACAGAGGCAGAGGGCCGCATTTCTCAGTTGGAGGACTCCACAAGGATTGATTCTAGGGATCTGCATGCCTTGCAACTACAGGTCAAAGCCCTGCAGGAGAAGTCCATAGACACAGAGAACAGGCTCAGAAGGAATAATATCAGGGTCCTGGGCCTCCCTGAAAAGGCGGAAGGCCTCAGGCCTGCAGAATTCACAGAAACCTTCCTGATCTCCCTCCTGGGCCTGCCAGCCATGCCGCCTACATTTGTGGTTGAGAGGGCCCACAGGGTCCCCCCCAAGCCTCCGATCCCAGGAGCCCTCCCTCGGCCTTTCCTGCTCCACCTGCTCAACTATAGGGACAGGGATCGAATTCTTGCTGCGGCCAGGGAGAAGAGGGACCTGCTTTACAATGGGGCCAAGATCATGCTGTTTCCTGACTACTCCCCAGAAGTGCAGCACCGACGCCGCTCCTTTACAGAGGTGAGGAGATGCCTGCGAGATCGTGGTCTCAAGTTCAGCCTGCTCTATCCTAGCAAGTTGCGGGTGATTGATGGGGACCGCACACGCTTCTTCCTGGATCCAGAGGCGGCCATGTCCTGGCTGGAGGGTCACTGAAGGAATCCACCTCGGGGGAAGTCCTTTGTTCTTTTTTTTTTTTTTTTCTTTTAATTGCTGCCCTGCCTGCCTTCCATCTGATACCTGCCTCCCCTCACCTGGCTTCCTTGGCACGGCGCCCTGGCCTACGCCCTCCCTAACACTGCCTTACTTTTTACTGACAATTTTCATGCTTGTGGTCATCCGTGTCTGCTTTTTCCATTAAGGCGGCCGTTGCCCTCACCCCCCCCCCCCCCGAGCTCCCATCGTTGGCAGGTGTGCAGGTCTGCCGTGTCACCTGCGGTGTCACCTGATGACTGATTAGAGGTCCGTTACCCCCCCTCTGACCCCCCCATACTCATATTTTCTTGTTTCCCCCTCCTTTTTTGGAACCCCTGGCCCCCCTTGCATTTCTCCTCCTCAGTTAACATGGAGCATTAGCCGCTATGGGCTGCCTTGCCCGGGAATCGGTCCTGATCCGGCTATCAGGAGTTGTGACTGCTCAGTGCACGAACTAGGACACGCATTACCTCGGCCTACGGACGTGGTGGCACCCCAGGACTGCTACCCCCCCCCTGTGTGTTTTTTTTTCCTTTTTTTTTTTATATATATATTTTTTTCTTCTCCTTTTGCTCTCCGGAGCCTGGACACTGACCATTGGTTTTTGCTGAACCCGATGTCCGGGTACCAGAGTGGGCGACCTGGCGCCTGCCGTGTAGGGCCCCCAGTTTTTAGGGGCTCATTTACACTGCTGTTTGACGGTTTTTGGGAAGAAACTATTCCCACCCCCCTGACCGTTGTTAGAGGGCTGGGATATAGTAGGATAGGCACTCTGTGCCTGGGAATTTGGTTTTTCTTAATGTTAGTTTTGTCTTGTAAGCTCAATGCCTGTTGTTGCTTTTTGATTATGCCATGCTCAAGTGTTCATTTTATGCAGTGTTGTGTGCTCGGGATCTTGCCGCTCCTGGGGTGCTCCGGGGTGTATCTCTATAGTTATCCTTTCTATTTCCTCCCCCCTCCGCCAAATGGCTGATCACTCACGTGAGTCATTTACCATTCTCTCCTGGAATGTCAGGGGCATTAACTCTAAATTTAAACGTGCCACTCTCTTTCAATACCTAAAAAGCCGCTCACCCCAGCTTATCCTACTCCAGGAGACTCATCTCGTGAGCAGCAAGATCCTGACTCTCAAGAAACCCTGGGTACAGCGGGCGATACATGCAACATACTCTACCTATGCTAGGGGGGTGTCAATCCTTATTCACAAAAATTTCCCCTGTGTGATTGAGGAGGTCCGTACGGACTCCCTGGGCAAATATGTGATACTGGTCTTCACGCTCTGGGCACAGAGATACATTGTTATAAATTTGTACATCCCCCCCCCCTTTTGCACCTGCCTTACTGTACGAGGTAATGGATAAAATTATCACACGACCTGGACAGACCGGCACCGCCCAAACATCGGTGTGTGGACCTGCCTGCCTGGGCTCAGGCGGTGGGTCTGGAGGAGGTCTGGAGGTGGAAGCACCCTGGAGTGAGAGCTTACTCGTGTTTCTCAGCCTCCTACAAGACCGCGTCCCGGATAGACTTGGCCTTCTCCGACTCCGCTCTGTTGGCGGATGTGTTGGAGGTGGACTATCTTCCAAGCGGCCTGTCAGACCATAGGCCTCTGATGGTAGTGCTCCGCTCTCCGGCATCGCGCAATGCTGCGCTTTGGCGATTGGGCGCGCAATGGGTTACTCATCCTGACGTAGCTGATACCTTGCCCCCCCTTCTAACTGAATTTTGGGAGCGTAATGCCGGCACTTCCTCTCCTGAGGTTGTGTGGGATGCCTTCAAGGCTTACACTAGGGGGCAGTACATCTCCTCCATAGCTAATGTCAAGAAACAGCACTCAGCCCGGACTCGGGAACTTGAACAGATGACCACTGACAAGACTGACAGGTACAACTTGGACCCCACCCCAGATCATTTTAATCTGATGATGGCGGCCCAACGGGACTTACATTTACACCTGGCCGAAGAAACGCGCCTGGAGATCCACAGGGGCAAGCAACGGGCCTTCGAGCAGGGGGACCGTAACGGCCGCCTGCTGGCCATGATGGCCCAACATGACCACCCCCTCACGACGATTTCGCTCCTTCGGACCCCTGGGGGTGGAACTGTGTCCTCCCCCCAGGATATCCTCCAGACCTTTAGTGACTTTTACAGGACTCTATATTCCTCTGACCTACCTGCGGACTTCCGACCTGAAACTCTGACTGTTCTGATGGACTCGCTGGCGTTGGGCTGGCTCTCGGACGGGGAGAGGGAAGCTCTGGTCCAACCTTTCACGGCCTTAGAGGTGCAAAAGGCCATCCAGTCCTTTCCGTCGGGCAAAGCGCCTGGGCCGGATGGGCTCCCCCTGGACTTCTATAGGGCACATATGGGCCTTCTGGCCCCCTTGCTGGCCCAATTGTACACCACATGCTTGACAGATGGCAGCCTCCCCGCCTCCATGTACCACGCTCATTTGACGCTAATCCACAAACCCCCAAAGGACCCGACCTCCTGTGCATCGTACCGGCCCATTGCTCTTCTAAATGCAGACTTTAAAATCCTGACTAAACTTCTTGCCCTTCGGTTATATCCCATGCTGCCCACGGTGATTGACTCGGACCAGACGGGCTTCATGCCCCGGAGGTCTACAGATGTGAACCTCAGGAGGCTGTTTACCAACATACACACCCAACACCTAAATGTGGGGACAAGGACTGTGGCCTCATTAGACGTTGAAAAGGCTTTCGACACGGTCGAGTGGCCTTTCCTGTGGGAAACTTTGCGTAGAATGGGATTTCCCCTACTTTTTATTGAATGGCTTCAGGTAATCTACAAGACCCCCACCTCCTCGGTGCGTCTGGGTGGCGGACTGTCCGTCCCCTTCAGGCTCTTCCGAGGTACGAGACAGGGTTGCCCTCTTTCTCCGGCTCTATTTGCCCTTGCCATTGAACCGGTGGCGGAGGCTCTCCGCTCCTCACCGCTTATTAGAGGTTTACGTGTGGGCCTGCTGGAGGAGAGGGTGGCCCTGTACGCGGACGACATGCTACTGTTCCTAAATGACGCGGGTCCCTCGCTGCAGGGTGCACTGACTGTTCTGGACACGTTTGCCTCGGTCACTGGACTCAAGGTGAATTGGTCCAAATCGCTGCTTTTCCCAATTGACCAGGCGGCCCGGTCCACCTTCCCACCTGATAGCCCTCTCTGCTGGGTTAGTTCCTTTAAATACCTAGGGATACAGGTCTCTGCATCAGCGTCTGATTTTATTTCGCTTAACTTGTCCCCGGTTCTACTAGAAGCCCAATCCAGGCTTAAGGCTTGGAGTAATCTCCCGCTATCTGTTTGGGGATGGGTTAATCTTATCAAGATGAAAATTGTCCCTAAGCTTGTCTACCTATTCCGCCATTCCCCGCAGTGGGTGCCCAAGTCCTTCTTCTGTAAATTAAATCAGGTTTTCTCCTCTTTCATTTGGGGCCCCTCTCCGCCAAGGTACAAGTTAGCTACATTAATGAGGCCACACACGCAGGGGGGAATGGCATTCCCCGACTGTTACAAGTATTTTCTGGCAACCCAGTTGGTGACTGCGGCCTGGTGGCTGCGACCGGATGGGACCAATACCTCTACTGCCCTGGAGGCCTCGGTGGTTGGATCGTTGGAGGCCCTCCAGCTTTTGCTGTTCCGGGGCCCCCGTGCGCCGTACCCCCTGACCCCTTCCATGCTTACCACCCTGCGGGCGTGGCGGACGGGGCTGGCCATTGAGAAGTGCAAACCCTCCGAGGTTTCCCCCAATGCCCCTATCTGGCTGAACCCTACCCTGAACCACTTCTATAAGCTTTTAGACCCCGCTGCGTGGTCAAGGCGCGGTATCAAACTGATCTCGCACATTGTCTCGCAAAATAAACGGATACCCTTTGAAGAGCTCTTGTCCACATTTAATTTACCCCCACATTATCTTTTCAGATACCACCAACTGTCACATGCGTTCGCGGCACAGTTCCCGCTGTCATCCTGCATCGTGGCCCAGTCGGAGTTGGAGAGAACACTTAGATTTTGCTGTGAGACGAAGCCCGCTTCGCATTTGTACTCATACCTGGTCTTTGTCTCTCTCCCTCCCCTGGACGGGCTGCGATCCAGGTGGCAGGGTGACATTCCTACGTTAGACACTGATGACTGGGATGATGTATGGGACCTTCCCTTCCGCACCCTGGTCTCTATTCGTGACAGGCTGGTGCAATTTAAGATTGTCCACAGGGCATATTTCACCCCGCACAGGCTCCACAAGATGAACCCTGCACATTCCCCAGAGTGTTGGAGATGTTGCGCCTCCCCTGGCGACTTCTCTCACATTTTTTGGCAATGCCCCGCAGTGAAACAGTATTGGGAGGCGGTACTGGAAATGACCAACAAGATTGCGGCGGTTCAGCTGCCCTTGGCAATGGAGATCTGTCTCCTGGGTATTATTGAACACATTGTTCCGACCTCCGCTAAACGCACATTGATCAGCCTGCTTCTTTTCTATGCACGTAAGAATATTGCCATGCACTGGAAGAAATCCACGCCCCCCTCCCTGGTGCAGTGGAGGCGTCTGGTGAACACCAGCCTTCCCCTGTATAGGGAAACGTATATTAATCGGGGCTGCCCACAGAAGTACGACAAAGTTTGGCGCGCTTGGCTGGCGGAGGTCGAAACTGCTGGCTGATGGTACATTGTAAATGCTATGTCTGTTTAGTGGCTAGTGTCCTGTTCTTGCTATGTGCCGGGCTAGTGTGCTGACACACTGGGGTTATGGCTTGTTTATGTTTGGGTGCACCCCTGCCCCCCCCCCCCCATTCCTGCATAGCTGCCGATGGAGGCGCACTGTTGCACTATAACTGTACCTTGAGTTCTTATCTCTACAATGTATGCATTTGAGCTGTGTTCTTATGTTTTGTCTTGTGTATTTTTCTTTGTGTATTGTTTGGAAACCTTAATAAAAAACAATTTGAAAAAAAAAAAGATAATTTGTAGATAGAATACAAAATCGATCTATGAATGGTTAAGCACCGCTCAGACTGACTTATTTTGTACCAGGCATGAGACGGGAATTCTCCGTCTCACAGCTGAAACCCAGCACTGTGTAATGTCAGTAGCTAAAGCTGCATTACAGGTCATACAGTGCTTAGGGCCAGTGCAGCGCCGCTTAGTGAAGGCAATAGTTTGTTTGGGCCAGCTTAGTCCAAACAAACTTCCTGACAGGAATCATGGAGATCAGCATTAAAATGTGTTCCAAGCTCTTATAGGTGACAGTATAACCTGAAAGTTTTTACATTTTTGTGTCCTCCAATGGACGAGAATTATTATTTATTTTTATATATCAGCCAAATTAACGGAAATCATAGCAAGCGTTAACCGCTTAAGGACCGCCACACATACATATAATGCGGCAGGGCAGCCCTTAAGAGCAAAATCACGTACCTGTAAATGACTCTTCGGCTCCGAGGCAGCTTATGCGTGCCGCCGGAGCCCCGCTTAAGCTGTGATTGGACACAGCAGGAACCCATCAGCGGGTCCAGCAGACCTAATGTCCGCCGGAAACTCGGTGATTGTTGCAAGAGAGGCAGAACAGATGTCTGCCTATATAAACAATCGCTGTTCTGCTAGTAAGAAAGACAGATCTTGCGTTTCTGCTAAGCAGGAAGACGGATATCTGTCTATCTTCAATGAAACAATCCCTCACACAGTAAGAAAGCAATCCGAAGGAACACAGTTAACCCTTTGATCACCCCTGATGTTAACCCCTTCCCTGCCAGTGTCATTAGTGCATTTTTTTGTAGAACTGATCACTGTATTGGTGTTACTGATCCCCAAAAAGTGTCACCAAGTGTCAGATTGGTCCGCCGCAATGACACAGTCCCACTACAAATTGCTAATCGCCATCATTACTAATAAAAAGTTCATAAATCTATCCCATAGTTTGTAGACGCTATATTGTTTGCGCAAACCAATATACGCTTAGGGTAGGTTCACACCACGATTTTCTATACAGTTTTTGGATACGTTTTTTTTTTTACAAATAAGTAGTACGGTTACATACGGTTGCATCCGTTTTTTAAACAGATTTTTTTTTTTTCAATAAAGTTTCAGTTGTTCTATTGAAATTTCAAGGGAAGTAGGAGGGGTTTGCCAACTAGCCTTGCCTTGCTAGGTTGGAGAGAGAGAGAGAGCGCAGGTTATTTTTACAGCTAGTGATTTGGTGTGTATTTTCAGTCATGTAACCATGCCTATTGTGCCCATTTTGCGCTTAAAGCTGGTACAGCTGCGGGAGCATCAGAGGGAGCTTATGTGGAGGAGATTTTCACGTAGGTTTTGGGTGCACCCGGTGAATGCCATTCGGCCTAGGCTTGGTGCTTTTGATTCACTTTTTGTCCAGTTACGTATGTATCCGTAAAAGTTCCATGATTATTTGCGGATGGCCCCTTCCAGTTTTGATCTCCTGCGCATGTGCAAGGTTAACAACCGTATAGAAAAAAACGGTCAGAACCGCAACGACATACAGTTCTCATAGAGTCCTATGTTAAAATAACCGTATACGGTTGAAATACGTTTTTTGAACCGGACCAAAAACCGTGGTAGACCACATTTTTTTTCCAGGAAAAAAAGTTAAAAACTGTATGGTTTGAAAACCGGATACAACCGTATGATTTATGGCAAATACGGTTTTTAATGTAAAGTCTATGGCCACGGTTTTCTGTACAGTTGCATGCGTTTTTTTTTTTTTTAAACGTATCCAAAAACTGTATAGAAAATCGTGGTGTGAACCTACCCTTATTGGGATTTTTTTACCAAAAACATGTAGCAAAATTCATATTGGCCTAAGTTTATTAAGAAATTCGATTTTTTTCATTTTTTTTATTGAATGCGTTTTATAGCAATATTATCAGCCTTTTTTGTTAATAACGCAAAAAAAAAAAAAAACACAGAGGTGATCAAATACCACCAAAAGAAAGCACTATTTGTGGGGAAAAAGGACATCAATTTTATTTGGGTACAACCCCGAAATTGTCAGTTAAAGCAATGCAGTGCAGTATCGCAAAAAATGGCCTGGTCAGGAAGGGGGGTAAAGCTGAAGTGGTTAAGGACACAAGGCTTTTTTTCAAGCTCATTACTTCAGCATTTGAAATGGGTGCTCACATATGCTTATTTTATATGATTATATTCATGCTATTTTTACCTTATATATGTAATATAATTTGTTTTTTCAGTTTTCTAAAAACAAAGATGCATACCTTTCAGAATTTCAAATATGAACCTCAAGGGTAAAATTGAATGCTCCTATCTAACCTGTCCTACAACTTTGCTCAAAGTTAACACCTTCTAACTGCTTTGCACTTATCAAGTGCTAATACACAAGAACAATGTCCTTTTACCATTGAAGGCGATTCACAATAGAAGAGCTTATTTACAAAGACATTCATTTAAATGGGCAATATCAAAAGTTCCCCAAAGTATTTTGTGAATACTTTTGGACTTTACTGGCATGAAAGGGAACACACTCTAGGATTCATAAAAACATACACATTTTTTTATTGCAATAATATCACATAAAGACCATAGTGGGTCAGTAAGAACAATTTGTACATATTTCCCAATTCTCCTTCTTCAGAAGGTGGGAAAGATAGCAGTGGTAACTGAACAAGTAGAAAAAAAAATCATTACAATTTACAACCAACATGATATCATTGAACTACAAAAAATGTATTCAGTTCACAGCTTAAGTGCCTGTGCATGGTAAATATGTAGGATACCAAGGAGGGCCAATGGAGATGACAGTCCAAAGAATCACTATATTAAAAAAGAACATTGTACTCCAATAAGGCATGGGCACCTTTCAGACCATTACAACAACTTTGACATCCAATATGTTACTTACAACCAGTAAAGATTGATGGATAATCAAGCCCACAGACAGACCACCATACCAACAAGGGGCCCTCAAACTCTACTCTACAAGGTGCATAAATCTATTAAAGAGATAAATAAATACACTGATGTGTAGGGAGGACTAGTTAAAGCGTTTGTCAACCCCCAAAAATGTACTAAAAATAAATAAATGGATCCTGTCCCCTTAACCGCTTCAATACTAGGCTTTTATACCACCTCCATACCGGGCCTATTCTGACACTTCTCTCCTACATGTAATAATCATCATTCTTTTGCTAGAAAATTACACAGTACCCCCAAACATTATATATGTTTTTTTTAGCAGACACCCTAGGGAATAAAATGACGGTCATTCCAAAGTTTTATCTTGCACGGTATTTACGCAATTATTTTTCAAACGCTTTTTTTTGTAAAAAAAATTGTTTTATGAATTAAAAAAATAACAAAACACTAAAGTTAGCCCAATTTTTTTGTATTATGTGAAAGATTATGTTACACCGAGTAAATAGAGACCCAACATGTCACGCTTTAATTATGCGCACACTCATGGAATGGCGCCAAACTTCGGTACTTAAAAATCTCCATAGGCAACGCTTTATTTATTTTTTACAGGTTACAGTTTAGATTTACAGAGGAGATCTAGTGCTAGATTAGTTGCTGGCACTCTAACGCACGCGGCGATACCTCACATGTGTGGTTTAAACGGCGTTTACATATGTCGGCGGGACTTGCGTGTGCGTTCGCTTCTGCACGCGAGCTATCGGGGACAGGGGCATTTTCATTTTTTTTTTATCTTTTATTTTTTTTTTTTACTTATATTTTATTTATTTTTACACTTTTTTTCATATTTTTTTTTTTTTCCACTTTTATTCCTATTACAAGGAATGTAAACATCCCTTGTAATAGGAAATGTGTGTGACAGGTCCTCTTTATGGAGAGATGTGGGGTCAATAAGACCTCACATCTCACCTCCAGGCTGGAAACCATGAGATCGGTGAAAAAAAATTCACCGATCTCATGAATGGTGACTTACAGCCGCAATCGCGGCTTTGTTTACATACGGGGACCCGGGCGTGACGTCATCAGATCGCGCCCGGGTCCTCCGACGGTCATAGAGATGACTGGTGACCATCTGGTCACCAGTCATCTCTATGCTTCCTGCCGCCGCCGACGATTCGTTCTCCGGGCCCCCGAAGGTACAGGTAAGCCCGGAGAAGCACCGGATGGCGGCGGGAGGGGGGGGATGTCCCCTCCCGCGGCCTGTAAGAACGATCAAGCGGCGGAACCGCCGCTATGATCGTTCTTACTTTGTGCAGAATCGCCAGCTGAAGAGATGGATATCTGGATGATGCCTCTGGCTGCAGGCATCATCCAGATATTCACCTGCAATGCCCAGGCCGTCAATTGACGGCCACTTAGGATGGTAAATCCCATCCCAGGCCGTCAATTGTCTATGGCTGGGTATTGAAGTGGTTAAGCATGTTATACAGAACAGTGCTTATGCCGTGTCATTTGGCCCCCTGTATCACCTGAAATACCTGGCTTATCCTGTCAGTTTCTACCCTGCTTTCCGTACACTGACCACGATGTCAGGGCTGCTAAGCCCTGACACTGTGGTTAGTGTACGTGCCTCCGTCATATGCTGCTTTTTTCAGCTCTCCCTGTGTCCCCCTCCGTCCTCCTCCCCCTTCCCCTACCTGCCTGTTAGCTCTCACTAGCGCCGCTCTGCTCCTCTCCCTGCTGCTTCAAAAACAATCTCATCTTTATATCATCCCCTCTGTCACATAAAAAAGCTTCCACTAGTGTCCTAGTGTCTGTGCTTTATAAAATAAAAAATAAATAAAATAAAAAGCCAAATTCTACAGGTTTTAACAGTGTTTTTCAGCATCTCTTGACTTCCAGTGTCACATGACTCTAGGCTCTTTGCTCCTCTCCTCCCTGGCTGATGTTAGCAGGGGAATCTCGGCCCCCCACATTGAGAGAGAGCTGAGAGCCTGGAGTCATGTGATCGCTGGAAGACACTGTTGAAACAGGTAGAAATCTGCCGTTTTATTTTTAAATAAAGCACACTAGAATACAGCTTGTTATTTGACAGAGGGGATGGTATAATGATCAGTTAGTGACTTAAACACTTTAACCAGGCATTAATATAGCATGTGCCCCAAAGGGTAAAACAATGTTGCTAACCTTATGGAGCTGCAAACAGAGTGATAATGTATAACTGAAATAATATAGCATTGGCCAGGGCTTGTCAAATTTGCTTTGAATCTAGGAGCCAGTTTTTTTTCAACCAACAAATCTTACGAGTTTAACATGTAACATGCTCCCAAAGATGAACTTATCATTCAATTCTTTAAGTTGCATATTACCGCAAAGGTCTAGGTCATAGGTGACGTTTTAATAGCCCCCTATAGGTCATCAGCATTTGGGTAGCAGCCCAGGTGCCAGGACGCAACCTCTTGTCGCCATGGCAACCTGGACATTGTCGATCCCTGACTATATCCACATAGGACTAAATAAAAAAAACACAAACGGGAAAACCTCACGATTACAATACGATATTAATTTTATATTATAATATACAGGGTTCAAAGTTTCAAGTCGTGAGCTACTACCCAGGCCTCAAGGGTTACTTGCCACCAGTTGCCCCACCAAACTCCTACCTTTGCCCACTCCTAATCATGCCCACATAAATTATCTTATGAAATTACATTTAAATGTTTTATGTAGAATTAAGTTAGAAAAATAAATTTTAACAACAACTTTATCAGTGCCCATCAACACAGCCTCACCTGTGCCCAACCATGCAGTCTATCTGTGTCCATCAATGCCGCCTCAACTGTGCCCATCAATGCCAGATCATCACAGTGCCCAGGAACATCACTGCAATAGCTTTCATTTCAATTGCCGAGTGTCCCCGTCACTCGCTGTTACATACCGCCCCATGGACTTTGATATACGTCACAAATACCCGGTATGAGACGGGTGTTCTGTCAATCAAAGTACCCGGGCCAGGAGGCAGGCTGCATGTAACAGCGAGTGCGGGGAACACACGGCAGTTGAAATGAAAGTGGTTTTCACACTGAGTCGCTTTGCAGGCGCTATTGCGATAAAAATAGCGCCTGCAATGTGCCCGGAAAGAGCCGCTCCTTTCTAGCCAGTGTGAAAGCCTGAGGGCTTTTACACTGGAGCGTTGTGCTGGCGGGATGCTAAAAAAAAGTCCTACCACTCCTATAGCGCCCCTGCCTATTGAAAACAATGGGCCCGCAAAATGCAGCAAAGAGGCAAAAATCGTGGCAAACAAAACATTAAAACGCAGCCAAAAATAGTGGTGTTTTACCGCCAGTGCTTCAGTGTGAAAGTAGCCTTACAACAATGTTCTGCACTCTGATAATCCGGCCAGCTCTCTCTTCCTCTGGGCAATCACTGGGAGAAGAGCATCCATTCAACCCTGCTTCCCGACGGTGCAACCCCACCCCCGCGCCCTCATTTTCCACTTGAAAATTTGAGGGCTGTAATATTATATTTTGAGTGTAAATCTGCTCTGATTTCTTATAAAATTCTTCTCAGTTACACTGTACAGCCAGGAATGCCATTTTACTGCTTATTCGACTGTTAAATGGAAAGTGGTGATATAATGGCAATTGCCTGTCCAGTGAGATAGGGGAAGGCACTGCATGGAATTCTAGTAACCACAAAAAGTGCGTCACCTACCTCGGTGTGCAGGTGTGTATACATTTGTATTTAAACTATGTGTTTGCTGCTAGCAATTTGCCTGGAGTTAATCGTTAAAACTACAATTTATTGCAATCCAATAACTGCAAATGTTATATATGTACAATATTTTTGTTATTTGACATGCCTTTATCAATACTTTTCTAAAATACATGTAGGTCAACCTTGTCCAGAAATATTGAAAATGGTGAGGATTGTGACAAACAATATCACTACAGGGGTGCTTACAACGGTTAGATAGATTGCCTAAGGAGATTTTGCTGCAACTGCTCAAGCAACCAAAACAATCTTATTGTTTATCCCACTCCATGTCCTGTCTATTTTGACCTGCATGTTAATTAGGAAGAACAAATATAAATAAATGCATGTAAAAAATAAAACACACACCACAAATACACAAAATAACACACCAGAAACCATGTGAACCCAGCCTAATACAGATACCAGAGGAGAGTTCAGGAGCAGTTGAAAAAAATCCCCAACAGCTACTTAGGCCCCATGCACACAGGACGCCGGTGCAAACTCTGCTCAACAGGCTATAACCGATGTTTAAAACCGCCAGTTTTGCCGTGAATTTAGCAGCGTTTTACTGCGTTTATAAGCGGTTTTTTTTTTCACAAGAAAGCGTTTAGTTAAGAAAGATCATAAGTCCCCCCCTAAGCTCAAAAAACAGTGTTATTTAACCATTTCAGCCATTTTGTGAGACCAGAGTGTGTAGCAGCTGAAAGAGCAGCAGTGTACTTGTATTTAGCGTGTCACTTGCCACAAGCTGCGGATTGTCTACTTGCCACGTCACCTCTCACAAGTTGTGAATTGTCCACTTGCCAAATCACCTGGCCACGTCACCTGCCACAAGTTGTGGATTGTCCACTTGCCACATCACCTGGCCACGTCACTTGCCACAAGTTGTGGATTGTCCACTTGCCACGTCACCTGGCACAAGTTGTGGATTGTCCACGTGCCATGTCACCTGGCACAAGTTGTGGATTGTCCACTTGCCATGTCACCTGGCACAAGTTGTGGATTGTCCACTTGCCATGTCACCTGGCACAAGTTGTGGATTGTCCACGTCACCTGGCCATGTAACCTGGCATGTCACCTGTTCATGTCACCTGGCACGTCGCCTGGCCACAAGTTGTGGACTGGCCATGTCACCTGCCACAAGTTGTGGATTGTCCACTTGCCACTACACCAGGCCATGTCACCTGCCACGTCACCTAGCCACATCACCTGCCAAAAGTTGTGGATTGTCCACTGGCCATGTCCCCTGGCCACGTCACCTGCCATGTCACCTGGCCACGTCACCTACCACAAGTTGTGGATTGTCCACTGGCTACGTCACCTGGCCACGTCACCTGCCACAAGTTGTGGATTGTCCCCTGGTCACGTCACCTGCCACATCAACTGGCCACGTCACCTGCCACAAGTTGTGGATTGTCCCCTGGCCACGTCACCTGCCACATCAACTGGCCACGTCACCTGCCACAAGTTGTGGATTGTCCCCTGGCCACGTCACATGCCACATGTTGTGGATTGTCCACTTGCCACATGACCTGGCCATGTCACCTGCCACATGTTGTGGATTGTCCACTTGCCACATGACCTGGCCATGTCACCTGCCACAAGTTGTGGATTGTCCACTTGCCACATGACCTGGCCATGTCACCTGCCACAAGTTGTGGATTGTCCACTGGCCACGTCACCTGCCACAAGTTGTGGATTTCCACTGGCCACGTCACCAGCCACAACTTGTGGATTGTCCACAATGCAATGCAAGCAATTACATTTTTTTTATGGTTTTTCATCATTTACCATCATTTTTGAGATTTCTAATGTAAAAAAAAATAGGTCACCTTTAAAAACACCTATAAACGAAATTGCGGCAAAATGCTGGTATCGTGTTTTGCTTCTGAAACGTGGAACACTTTTGCGTCTGAACCCATTTTTTTGCTTCTGGAAAAACTAGGTTAAATGCAACTGCCTAAAAACGGCAATAAACGAGACTGTGTACATAGGGTAACATTGAATGTGTTCAGGGGCAGTTGAAAAAGCTGTCCAACTGCCTCTGAACATGCGTTTACCAGCATTCGTGTGCATGGGGCCTAAACGTCCATTTACCAGCAGTAGTGTACATGAGGCCTTATTGGCAACATAAAAGATAAGGTTGTGCTACACAAACAGATACCAAATATGTCAAGCCTTAAAGCTCCCCTGAAATGGTGATGAACTTCAGTACCGTAATTTTTTCATAGGTAACGCTTTCAAATTCCCTACAGTTTATCAGTTTAGAGTTTACCTTAGCAATAAAATCTCAACATCTCCAGACATCCATGATCTAAGACTAACCTATCTAGCCCTGTAAAGAAAATATCGCTAAACATACCGTTTCTGAAGCCGGTTCGGTTCCACGCTGAGCTGTCAGTGGTGACTTCACAGAGGAGGTGGTTGCAGAGGAGGCAGCCGACAACATTAATTTCACAGCCGTTGTCTAGCAATTTATTCTTTACAGGGTTAGATAGTTTAGTCTTAGGGCCCTTTCACACGTGCGGACCGTTCGTCCGTTTTTTTACGGATGAAAAACGGACCGCAATGCATCCCTATGGGATAGCGGACGTTAGCGGATGAGCATCCGCTAACGTCCGTTTGCATCCGTCTCCGTTAAGCTCCGTTTTTTTGAACGGAAGAAAACCCTATTTTTCTTCCGTCAAAAAAACGGAACGGACGAAAAACGGATGTTAGCGGACGATCCGTTTAACATCCGATCCGCTAACATCCGTTTTTCATCAAAATATGTAATAAAAAAAAAATTCTAAAAAAAAAATAAATAAAAAAAAAAAAAACGGATGGAAAAACGGATGGAAAAACGGATGAAAAACGGATGAAAAACGGATGAAAAACGGACGAAAAAACTGATCAACTGATGAAAAAAATGGACCTAAAAAACGGTCCGCACGTGTGAAAGGACCCTTAGATTGTGGATGCCTTTAGATGTAGCCATTTTAGTGTTAGGGTGGACTTCTATTTTAACCTTGAATAATGGTCCTAGAATTATTCTCACTCTGACATGGGGAAAGCAAAACCATAAACCAGAAGTGACGTTATACATGTGGCATCCAGGATCTTTCTAGGTAGGGGATATTCAGTGAACAGATGTTAACTAGTCTCTATCCAATGACACCAACCATGTGCTTACTAAGCCCACAAGTTGGACAACAGAGCACAGGATGCATGGCAAAAAAGGCCGCACTTCCGGGAGGTCAATGAAAGCGTCTGGGCAGTTGTAGTGAGCCCGCTGCCACCAAGGTATACCATACACAATGGGTGCTCAACCTGTGGCCCCCCCGGTAGTTGCAGAACTACAAGTCCCATGAGGCATTGCAAGGCTGACAGTTACAAGCATGACTCCCAAAAGCCGAGGCATGATGGGACTCCACAGCTGGAGGGCGTCAAGGTTGAGCACCCATACCATACACTTATGTCAGTAAAGCCAACCTCTTTTTAAAGCAAGAATACCTTCCTATGTCTTATAGTCGAAGCAACAAAAACATTTTTTCCCCAACCTTTTTACTTACCTAAAGCTGCAGAGAGGGGACCAGTACCCAAGATGCTAATGTTCGGCTAAAACAATGCGGTCCCAGGAGACGGAGACAAGTGTTGAAGGCTCTATCTTGTTTTATGACAGGACAAGGTGTTTGCAGAACCTATCCAGGAGAAAGGCAAATTGTTTACCATTTATCGTTAAAATAAGATTTTTGCCTTAAGCTGGGATGTTATTCACACTCTACATTCAATGGGGTTACATTCTAATGACACTTCTAAAATGTATCACAATCAATGCAAACAAAAACTGCTAAAATGTTACACAAATCATTCTTATGGATTAAACCATCCCCAATAAATATAAAAGCATACATTAAACCATGTGATTGCAAGAAGCTTAACCACTTGTGACCGGCCCCACGTCCAAAGACGTCACGTTTTTGAAGATGGATATCTCGGTAACGGCAGCAGCTGCTGCCACAACCGAGATATCCATCTCTTCGTGGGGCGGTCCTGTTAACGATAACGGCGGTCATCGCGGCGGATTCGCCGCGAGATCGCCGTTACCGGCGGCGGGAGAGGGTGCCCCCCCCCTCCCGCCGCTCTCCCGCGCCCTCCGCCGCTTACCGTAGCCGTCGGTAGCGGCGGAGGCGATCGGGTCCGCTCGTTGCCTGTCCGGGGATGTGACTGAGGGAAAAAATGTCCCTCAGCCGTCCCCCTCTCTCTGCTGGGCGGAAGTGACGTCAAAACGTCATTTCCGCCCAGCGTCTTAAAGAGACATTTAATATGTTTACATTTTGCCCTTTTTTTTTTTTTTTTTTTTTTTTTTTTTTTTTTGCATTTAAGCCTGAATATGAGATCTGAGGTCTTTTTGACCCCAGATCTCATATATAAGAGGACCTGTCATGCTTTTTTCTATTACAAGGGATGTTTACATTCCTTGTAATAGGAATAAAAGTGATAATTTTTTTTTTTTTTTTTTTTTCAGTGTTAAAAATTATAAAATAAAGAAAAATAAAAACGAAAACCAAAAAAAAATTTTTTTAAAGTGCCCCGTCCCGACGAGCTCGCGCGCAGAAGCAAACGCATACGCGAGTAGCGCCCGCATATGAAAACGGTGTTCAAACCACACAAGTGAGGTATCGCCGCGATCGTTAGAGCGAGAGCAATAATTCTAGCCCTAGACCTCCTCGTCATCTCAAAAAATGCAACCTGTAGAATTTTTTAAACGTCGCCTATCGAGATTTTTAAGGGTAAAAGTTTGACGCCATGCCACGAGCGGGCGCAATTTTTATGCGTGACATGTTGGGTATCATTTTACTCGGCGTAACATCATCTTTCACAATATATAAAAAAATTGGGCCAAATTTATTGTTGTCTTATTTTTTAATTCAAGAAAGTGAATTTTTTCCAAAAAAAGTGCGCTTGTAAGACCGCTGCGCAAATACGGTGTGAGAAAAAGTATTGCAATGACCGCCATTTTATTCTCTAGGGTGTTAGAAAAAAAAATATATATAATGTTTGGGGGTTTTAAATAATTTTCTAGCAAAAAAAACTGTTTTAGTCTCGTAAGCACCGAATCTGAAAAACAGGCTCGGTAATGAAGTGGTTAAATTATAAATATAATGGAAGAAACAGTATGCTTGTCAATGATTGCCTATGTTCACGGAATATGAGCTATAATAAAAAAAACAAAAGGGAAACAGATCACCAATAATGCAAGCAAGTAAATTATGTTATCTTCCCGAAACATATGTTTACCCTCAGGAATGGCATTACAACAGACCTGTAACATGAATGGGAATCTGTGCATTATGTCTGTAGCCAAACTAGGTTTTACCAACACAGTAATTAGTGTGGCAGTCACTGGCTGGCCAAAGTGTTACGCAAAATCTGAACAACGCTTTGTGAACAAACCAGTATGATGCGCATCTCAAAGATTTGTTTGAAGCTGGCCAGGTAGCACAAAGCTGAAAGGCGAGTAACCGACAAAAAAGCAAACAAGGGATGCATGACAAATTACCATAGCCATGTTTACCATTGCAACCTGAATATCCTTGTATCAATTTGCACACAAATAAAATAAATGAAATGTTTCAATGACTTAGGAGAAAGATAATGATGCAGACAAAAAGTGTTTACTAAAAAAAAAAAAAAGAGATGATACAACTTGTGCAAGGACTTAGGGCTCTTTCACACGTCCGTTCAGTTTTTTGGATCAGTTTTTTCCCCCTTCAGTTGATCCGTTTTTTCATCAGTTTTTCGTCAGTTTTCCGTCCGTTTACATCCGTTTCCGTTCCGTTTTTCATCAGTTTTTTTCATCCGTTTTTTCATCCGTTTTTTTTTTTTTTTTAGAATTTTTTTTTTTACATATTTTGATGAAAAACTGACGTTAGCGGATCGGATGGTAAACGGATCATCCGCTAACGTCCGTTTTTCGTCCGTTCCGTTTTTTTGACGGAAGAAAAATAGGGTTTTCTTCCGTCCAAAAAAACGGAGCTTACCGCAGACGGATGTTAACGGACGTTAGCGGATGCTTATCCGCTAACGGACGCTAACCCATAGGGAAGCATTGAGGTCCGTTAACGGACGTCCAAAAAACGGACGAACTGAACGGACGTCTGAAAGGGCCCTTTCAGACGTCCGTTCAGTTCGTCCGTTTTTTGGACGTCCGTTAACGGACCTCAATGCTTCCCTATGGGTTAGCGTCCGTTAGCGGATAAGCATCCGCTAACGTCCGTTAACATCCGTCTGCGGTAAGCTCAGTTTTTTTGGACGGAAGAAAACCCTATTTTTCTTCCGTCAAAAAAACGGAACGGACGAAAAACGGACGTTAGCGGATGATCCGTTTACCATCCGATCCGCTAACGTCAGTTTTTCATCAAAATATGTAAAAAAAAAAAGTTCTAAAAAAAAAAAAAAAAACGGATGAAAAAACGGATGAAAAAAACTGATGAAAAACTGATGAAAAACGGAACGGAAACGGATGTAAACGGACGGAAAACTGACGAAAAACTGATGAAAAAACGGATCAACTGAAGGGGGAAAAAACTGATC
This sequence comes from Rana kukunoris, assembly GCA_029574335.1. Classification (NCBI taxonomy): domain Eukaryota; kingdom Metazoa; phylum Chordata; class Amphibia; order Anura; family Ranidae; genus Rana; species Rana kukunoris. The sequence goes on from CM056049.1 coordinate 291,942,976, forward strand.
CAAAAAACTGAACGGACGTGTGAAAGAGCCCTAAAGCGGAGGTTCACCCTAAATAAAGTCTCTCTCATGTGATCCAGCATACTGGCGTCAGCGCCAGTATGCCGTTTTTTTTTTTTTTTTAAATCCCCCACTTACTGTATTATGTTGAATTTTAATTTCTTTCCCCCGCGGTGGATGGCTCTAGTATAGCGCGTCACATCTTACGAAAATACCCGATAAGGACTCGGGTAATCTCGGCGAAAATGCGGCGCCTGCGCACAGACCTAGGAGCTGACTGCGCAGGCGCCGTATTCCTTTGAGTCCTATTCCAGCGTTTTTTGGAGGGCGTGACGCGCCATCGCCGAGATTACCCGAGTCCTTATCGGGTATTTTCATAAGATGTGACGCGATATACTGGCGGCGTCCACCACGGGGGTAAGAAATTAAAATTTAACATAATACAGTAAGTGGGGGATTTAAAAAAAAAAAAAAAACAGCATACTGGCGCTGACGCCAGTATGCTGGATCACATGGGAGAGCTTATATTTAGGGTGAACCACCTCTTTAAGAGGGTGAAAAGAAAAGGGAGTCAGTTTTCGACCCCAAATGTAATTTTCCAACACTAGGGGAAAAAAGCCCTACAACAGCATGTTTTTAGTCTTTTATTACAAAACTACCATTGTAAAAACTGCACTAAGGTGCTGTTTACAAAGCAATTTGAGTGTTTAGCAGTGTTTGGTCAAATGAAAGCCAACATATAGTTAGATTCTATAGGTTACTGCACACTAATGCTTTTGGTTCCACTGTAAAAGCTGAAGACCTATTGCACACTGCTGTCCAAAAACTAACATTTTTAGGCATACAGGTTTTCTTTTTGCCAATTACAAAAGCAGACTATTGTTTTCATTGTGCCTGTATACACAATCACGTAAACATGCAATATGTGTGTAAAAAAACATGCAATGTGTGTGTAAAAAAATAAAAATAAAAATATATATATAGTACCGTATGCAAGTACTGTAAAGGAGACAAATGTTTAATAGATCTGCAAAAAAAATCCTTTTCATATAAAGTGTTTTTAGGCCAGGTTCACATTACAAAGGTCATCTGCCAGAGCGCTTTACCGCTTCGGCAGCTGTCCATTGCCGGCTTCGGTACGGGGCAGTGTTGGGGGAAATTCAGCGCAACATGACTCCCTTTTTTTTGTGTGCAAACTTTATGTGAAGTGTACAAAATATACACTTCATTTAGGGCAGTATGCAGTAGTTTGATGCCCTCTGCCATGCCATTCAGCATGGTGTGCTGCAATAAAATGCAGCATGTCTGCATATTTGCGCAGCCCTAGGCCGTGTTGTAGTGTAAATGGGACCACATAGGAAACAATTGTTTCCTGTGTGTCCTTGTGGCGACAGGTGTTTTACAATGCAGTAAAACATCTGTCACTGCATATAGTGTGAATTCAGCCTAATGGTGCAGCATTCCTGCCAGAAGTTTATCCCTGAGTGTGGAATATCCCTGACCTGTCTGGTGTGCTCCTTGGCCTTCATGATATGGTTTGTTCACTAAGGATCTCCAACAAACCTCTGAGGGCTTTACAGAACTTAGTACATTTTTGTACTAAGATTACATTTACAAACAGGTAGACTATTTACTAATTAGTTGACTTCTGAAGGCAATTGGTTCCACTAAATTTTAGTAAGGAGGCTGAATACAAATGCACGCTAAATTTTTCATCTATTTGTAAAACATGTTGAAAACCATTTATCGTTTTCCTTCCACCTCACAATTATGTGCCACTTTCTGTTGGTCTATCACATAAAATCCCAATAAAATAAATGTATATGAACGCTTTTTCAAGGCACTGTATTTCAATAAGGTAAAGCACCAACTAAGCACACATATGTTTGGCTAATCACCAACTAGCAATTGACCGCAGCAGAAATAAAAGGATTTTTAATAACAGCTTACCTGTAAAATCCTTTTCTTGAAGTACATCACGGGACACAGAGCGCATAGTCATTACATATGGGTTATATGGGTACCTTCAGGTGTGGACACTGGTGTAATCAACTTCACAGGAAGTTCCTCCCTATATAACCCCCTCCCACTGAGAGTGCTTCAGTTTTGTAGCAAGCAATTTCTCCGAGGTTACACAATGTTCCCCAAAAGAGGGGTGGGAGCTCTGTGTCCCGTGATGTACTTCAAGAAAAGGATTTTACAGGTAAGCTGTTATTAAAAATCCTTTTTTCTTTATCGTACATCACGGGACACAGAGCGCATAGTCATTACATATGGGATGTCCCAAAGCAATGCTCCATGAAGGGAGGGAGACCGTAAGGCCAAAAATAGCCAAACAAAAAACATTATCAGGAGGTAAAATAGCTCCACCAACAGAAAAAAGGGGGCGTGAACCGGGCCAGAGGATTCTATACTGCTGCCCGTAGGACCGCCTGCCCAAATGCTGCATCCGTAGCCTTTGTGACGTCCAACTTATAAAATTTAGTAAACGTATGTACGGAAGACCAGGTTGCCGCTTTGCAAACCTGTGCCATAGAGATCTGATGGTGTGCCGCCCAAGAGGCACTCATGGCCCTCGTAGAATGGGCTTTAACTGATAAGGGAGGTGGAACGCGCTTCAGACCATAGGCCTGAAAAATCAGCTGCTTAATCCACCTAGCCAAGGAAGACTTGGCAGCCGGCTGACCCTTCTTGGGGCCATCCGGAAGAACGAAAAGCACATCTGTTTTCCGAATCTTCTCTGTAGCCTTGAGATAAACCCTCATGGCTCGGACCACGTCCAAAGTATGAAGCAGTTTTTCCTCTCTGGACTGGGGAGTAGGAAAGAAGGATGGTAGGACTAGGTCCTGATTCAAGTGAAAACTGGATATGACCTTAGGAAGGAAAGAAGGTTGAAGCCGCAGAACCACTCTGTCCTTATGCAGAATCAGGTACGGTTCCCTGCAAGACAAGGCTGCCAGCTCGGAGACCCTTCTGGCCGAAGCCATAGCTACCAAGAAAACCAACTTTCGGGTTAGCAGCACAAGAGGGATTTCTGTCAGAGGTTCAAACGGCTGCTTTTGTAAAGCTGACAAGACCAGATTTAAATTCCAGGGGCAGAGGGGAGCTCTAATAGGGGGATTCACATGCAAGACCCCCTGCAAGAAGGTTTTCACAAGCGAATGCGTGGCCAAAGGCCTTTGAAACCATATCGATAAGGCAGACACCTGTCCCTTTAGAGTACTAAGAGCCAACCCCTTGTCAACGCCAACCTGGAGGAATCGCAAGATCCTGTCGATAAAAAACTTGCGAGGATGCCCTCCTTGAGACTCGCACCACTCCACATAGGTCCTCCAGACTCTGTAATAGATATTTCTAGAGACTGGCTTTCTAGCCTGAATTAACGTAGATATGACCTGGGCTGAGAGGCCTCTGCCCTTAAGAATTAGGGATTCAGCCGCCAAGCCATCAAATTTAGCTGCTGTGAAGCAGGGTGGTAGATCGGGCCCTGAGACAGCAGATCTGGGCGCAGGGGGAGTGGCCACGGTGCCCCTACTGACATCCTCACGATGAGTGCGTACCAAGCCCTTCTGGGCCAGGCTGGGGCCACCAGGATCACCGGCCTGCGCTCCACCCTGATCCTTCGTAGAAGGCGGGGAATCATCTGTAGTGGAGGGAACGCATACAGGAGAGAAAACTGGTGCCAGGGGCAAACCAACGCATCGGTCCCGTAGGCCGAGGGGTCCCTGGCTCGGGATACGAATTTGTCCAATTTCTTGTTGAATCTTGTTGCCATGATGTCCACATCGGGAACTCCGAATCTTTGGCAAATCTCTTGGAATACCTGGGGGTGAAGAGACCACTCTCCCGGGAGTAACTGTTGACGACTCAAAAAATCTGTTAGAGAATTGTCTATCCCTGGGATGAACACTGCTGAGATGCAGGGTACATGGGCTTCGGCCCATGAGAAAATCAGGTTTACTTCCCTTTGAGCCGCTAGGCTCCTTGTGCCCCCCTGGTGGTTTATGTATGCCACCGCTGTGGCATTGTCGGACTGTATCCTACTGGCAGACCCTGCAGGGGGAGAGTCCAGGCGACCAGGGCCAACCGAGCAGCTCTGATCTCTAGGACATTGATGGGAAGCAGACTTTCTGCCTCTGACCACTGTCCCTGCTGGGTCCGTTTTCCTAAGATTGCCCCCCAACCTGTTAGGCTGGCATCTGTGGTTACTATTTTCCACGTGATGGGGCAAAAGGTTTTCCCTTTTGACAATTTTTGAGGGACCAGCCACCAGTACAGGCTGCGCCTGACTCCTGGGGAAAGACCTAATGGACGGTCTAATGCCTGTATGGACCTGTTCCAAGCAGAGAGAATAGCTGCCTGGAGAACTCTGGTATGGATCTGGGCATAGGGCACTGCTTCGAAGGCGGCTACCATCTTTTCCAGCAGTCGCATGCATAGGCGAATAGTCGGCCTCTTTTTGCCTAGGACTATTTGAATTGTTTGAGTCAATGACCTGATCTTTTCTTGAGGTAAAAATATCCTCTGGCATTCTATATCTAACCGAAGGATTAGATATTCCAACTGTCTTGTGGGTTGCAACCTCGATTTTCCTTGGTTCACAACCCACCCGAATTCTTGTAGATGCCGAACTGTGCGGACTACTGCATGATTGAGGTTGGAAGCTGATCTGTCGATAACCAGGAGATCGTCCAGGTATGCCAGGACCAAAATGCCTTCTGTCCTTAGGACGGCTAGCACCGGGGCTAACACCTTTGTGAATACCCGCGGAGCTGTTGCCAACCCGAAAGGGAGGGCTACGAACTGGAAATGACTTTGATCTATCATAAAACTAAGAAACTTGTGATGTGCTGGGTAGATCGGCACATGCAGATATGCATCCTTTATGTCTATAGATGCTAGAAAGTCGCCTTGATGCAGGCTGGCTGTCACTGAACGTATGGAATCCATACGAAAGGTCTGAATCTTTAGAAAGCGATTTAGGCGTTTGAGGTCTAGGATAGGCCTGACGTCGCCATTGGGTTTTGGTATAATAAAAGGTTGGAGTAGAATCCCAGACCCCTTTTTTGGGTTGGTACTTCTACAATTACTCCTTGGAGCAAGAGGCGATCCAACGCCTTTACGAGAGAGGCCCTCTTTAACGGGTCGCTTGGAAGACTTGACCCCTGAAAATGAGGAGGGGGGATTTCTCGAATACTCTAGTTTGTAGCCTGTGGTTACCACAGACCGAACCCAAGAGTCGGGAATTCTGGCCTTCCAGACTTCGGAGAAAAACTGAAGTGTTCCCCCCACCCAAGAGAGTGGGGGCGCCCCTTCATGAATCTGACTTGATGACTGGTTTAGCCGGCTTGCGAGACCAGGGCCTCTTGTTTGCCGCGGCTTGTCCCTGTGGGCGGCTATTAACTGCTGAACGCCCGGGAGGCCGTCGATACTGACGGGAAGTCGAAGGGGCCGAGCCAGCAAAGGCCTGTCGTTTAAACGCGGGCCCACGCGGTCTTTTCTTGACCGGTAAGGAAGAACTTTTACCACTTGATATGGTCTGGATATATTTATCTAGGTCTTCACCGAATAGTCTTCCCCCATAAAAGGGAAACCCTGCTAAAAGCTTTTTGCAGGGTGCCTCTGCTGACCAGTTCTTTAGCCACAAAAGACGACGCATGTGAACCCCCAGCAGAGATAACCGGGATGCCTGTTGGATGGAGTCCTTAATAGCATCTCCTGCAAAGCAGAGAGCCCTAGGGAAAGCTGCTAATTCACGAGTTTGCTGAGCCGGCATGTCCTTTAATATCTGTTTTGCCTGATCCTTTAAGGCCTGACAAACGCCAATGGCTGCCACCGCTGGCTGAACCATGGCACCTACTGTGGTGAAAGAAGCCTTCAGTAGGGTCTCTAATTTTTTGTCGACCGGATCCTTGAACATCTGGACATTTTCAACCGGACAGGTCAGGGATTTATTCACGCAGGAAATGGCTGAGTCCACTGTGGGGAGTGCCCATTTCTTTAAAAATTCCTCTTCCATAGGATAGAGAATAGAGAACCTCTTAGGAGGGATAAAGATCCTATCAGGTCGAGCCCAATCCTGGTAAATCACGCTCCGCAGAAGGGGGTGAATCGGAAAAGACACCCAAGTTATTGGAGCCTTTAAAGAACCCAATGAGGATACCACAGGGGCTACTAGTTCTGGCACTGGAAGTTTAAAAGCAGTGCGAACCATATCGGTCAAAGACTGGATCCACAGGCTCTCCGCTTGAGAGGCCGAAAAATATTCATCTACAGTGGAACCCTCCATGTCTAAACCTTCGGGACTTGGGTCTGCTTGATCCCCTTGTGGGTCCCGTTCCTCCGAAGAGGAGACCTCCGCATCTGAAAACACCAAACTAGGTGAGGGGGATCTAGCCCGTTTGCTACTTGGCAAAAGGCGGGCAAACAAAGCAGTTAACCTTTTCTCTAGCCCACCCAGGGTGGTCGCTAGCATTTCTTCCGTTACGTAAACGGGAATGGGTGGATCGGGGGCCGCCTCTGCCCCCAGCACCCCCAATGGCTCTTGTACTATGCTACTCGGTGGTCTAACTGGTGAGGGTGGGGCCGTTGAAGCCTGGCCCAAATCCTCTGACCCCGATGGAGACCCCTGTTGTTTCTTGGCACCTTTTGCAGCCTTGGCTGGTCCTGATGCCTTTGGAGCCATTGCCCAACCTTGAGTCACCCCTATAGCCAACACCTGACTGTTGTAGCTAGGAGTAATTAATATGAGAACAGGCTGAGGAAAATGAAAACTTTTGTATTATATATATATATATATATATATATATATATATTTTTTTTTTTTTTTTACCCGCCTGGGAGGTGGCAATACTGAGGAAAACCTGTGAGTATTGCAACACCAATGCCCATTAGCCGGAGTCCAAGGTTGACTCAGATACTGCTGGATCTAAGGCTGAGTCCCTTTAAGCAAAAAAACTCTTTTTTTTTTTTTTTTTTTCTCTGGTCAATAGTGGAACTAAGTCCTAGACCTGAAGATCCACAAACCGCCACTGGGTGTCACTGTGGCCAAAAGACCCAGCTGCGCGCTCTGTGTCCTTCTTCCTCTGCTTCCAGGAGGGAAAAGACCAGCCAGAGAAAACGTTTTACTTTAAACTGACCCTGACGCTGCTGGCCCGCCCCCCCAACGCACGCCGACGCTATAAAAGGCGGCGTGCACGCGCCCACGCGCGCGCACCCCCCCCCCCCCACGCTGAACAACATGGAGGAAGCAGAGAGCAGAGGAAAAGCATGGACCAGCGCCAGCAGCACCAACAGACACCAGGTAAGCACTAATCCTTACTGTAGTGCACACAGAGAGGAAGCTGTCCCCATAGGCTTCCTAAGAAACAGGAGTTTTCACCAGCAATTCCCTCTTTACAGTACGTGGGGCTGCAGTATCAATGCTAACAGGCAGACCTGGGGTGAGTAGCAAATATATATCTTAAACAAGTATACATATATCTACATGTTATCTGGGTAAACATTAGTACATCCCATCCTGCCTAAAAAGACATAGTGGAGATAGTGGCTGATGCACAAGCATACCATTAGCCAACCCAGAACCCCCAGGGGGATACCTACTGTCGAACCAAGTCCCGCAGGTTCCCTCTTACCTGCTCCACGCCGCAGGGTATTGCAAAATGCAAGAGGCCCAGCCTTCCCCCATCTCCGTGGGTATTGTCTTGGACCTTCAGGGACCGGGGTCCTGTGTTAAGGAACCCACACCCCTGGACCTATATAGCATCCTGGCATCAGTAGCGTTTAGTTCTTGGAAGAGACTAAGGCACTGGAGCCCAGAATCCAGCCCTCCAAGGAGAGGCATTATAGGCAAAACCCCACTCCAGCAGGGCCCGGGTACCGTACACCTTGGCTTTGAAGCACTTCGGACGGATCCGGCTAGCTATCCTGGGTCCCGAGACCTCCGAGGGACAGCTAGACGTGACCAACACCTAAGACACTGGCGAAAAAACTGAAGCACTCTCAGTGGGAGGGGGTTATATAGGGAGGAACTTCCTGTGAAGTTGATTACACCAGTGTCCACACCTGAAGGTACCCATATAACCCATATGTAATGACTATGCGCTCTGTGTCCCGTGATGTACGATAAAGAAAAATAGCTCCCGCTGCTGCCTCTGAGCCAGTGAGGTGCATGACACCTGGTGAACTTATTACTATTGTTAATAGCAGACAGGTTTATAGAACTCCCTATAGACAGCTGGCTGTAGTTCCAGGAGCTTGATGCAGGAACTTCTGGTCTTGCTATCTTTAACAAGGGTCACTGCAGCTGCTATGCCTGCCCCTGCCATACAACAGAAGCCTTCATATTATGTGAACTAATTCACAAAATACAAAGGCTTCTGTGAATGGGCAGCAGTGGGTAGGGGCAGGCATAGCTGCTTTGTGTGCTTCTTTCCTCTAACAGCCCAGAGTGTATCCTCAACAGAGCCATAGACCTTGATGTGGTGAATGGGGTGCATGCCATTATGTGCCTGCACTTTTTACAAAGTGGCTAAATTCCTGGAATTCAGTTTTAGCAAGGTTCCCCTGAGGCCAAAAGTTTCAAGAGTACCTGTGTGTTAAAAAGGTTGAGAAAGGCTGGTAAAGGCCCTAGGAAACTGGTCCAGTAAAATGGAGCGAAATATGTACAGTGCCTTGGAGAGTGATATGTATGTATATTTATAGCTCTCTCATATGTAAACCGAAAAATTGTTACCTTACCCTTTCTTTTGTCCTGAAAAATAATAATGTTGATGATTGTCCCTTATACAGTGCCTTGCGAAAGTATTCGGCCCCCTTGAACTTTGCGACCTTTTGTCACATTTTAGGCTTCAAACATAAAGATATAAAACTGTAATTTGTTGTGAAGAATCAACAACAAGTGGGACACAATCATGAAGTGGAACGAAATTTATTGGATATTTCAAACTTTTTTAACAAATAAAAAACTAAAAAATTAGGCGTGCAAAATTTTTCAGCCCCTTTACTTTCAGTGCAACAAACTCTCTCCAGAAGTTCAGTGAGGATCTCTGAATTATCCAATGTTGACCTAAATGACTAATGATGATAAATAGAATCCACCTGTGTGTAATCAAGTCTCTGTATAAATGCACCTGCAATGTGATAGTCTCATGCCGCGTACACACGATCACTTTATGTGATGAAAAAAAAACGACGTTTTTAAAAACGTCAATTTAAATGACCGTGTGTGGGGGAAAACGTTGTTGTATGTCTTGTGAAAAACGACAAAAAAAAATTGAAGCATGCTTCAATTTTTTGTGTCGTTTTTCAAAACGTCATTTTTTGTTTCACAAAAAAATCACTGTGTGTGTAGCAAAAAACATTGTTTAAAATGACGTTTTTCAACCCGTGCATGCCCAGAAGCTAGTTATGAAGCGAGCTTCAATGGAAAAGAGTTGTAAATGTAACCTCCCTTTGCTAGAGCATTGTGAAAAAACGATGGTGTGTAGGCAACATCGTCTTTGAAAATTGAAGTTTCAAAAACTTTGTTTTTTACTTCACAGAAAACGTCATTTTTTTTCCATCGCATAAAGTGATCGTGTGTACGCGGCATTAGAGGTCGGTTTAAAGCGCAGAGAGCATCATGAAGAACAAGGAACACACCAGGCAGGTCCGAGATACTGTTGTGGAGAAGTTTAAAGCCGGATTTGTATACAAAAAGATTTCCCAAGCTTAAAACATCCCAAGGAGCACTGTGCAAGCGATAATATTGAAATGGAAGGAGTATCAGACCACTGCAAATCTACGAAGACCTGGCCGTCCCTCTAAACTTTCAGCTCACACAAAGAGAAGACTGATCAGAGATGCAGCCAAGAGGCCCATGATCACTCTGGATGAACTGCAGAGATCTACAGCTGAGGTGGGAGACTGTTCATAGGACAACAATCAGTCGTATACTGCACAAATCTGGCCTTTATAGAAGAGTGGCGAGAAGAAAGACATTTCTTAAAGATATCCATAAAAAGTGTAATTTAAAGTTTGCCACAAGCCACCTGGGAGACACACCAAACATGTGGAAGAAGGTGCTCTGGTCAGATTAAACTAAAATCAAACTTTTTGGCAACAATGCAAAACGTTATGTTTGGCGTAAAAGCAACACAGCTTATCACCCTGAACACACCATCCCCACTGTGAAATATGGTGGTGGCAGCATCATGGTTTGGGCCTGCTTTTCTTCAGCAGGGACAGGGAAGATGGTTAAAATTGATAGGAAGATGGATGGAACCAAATACAGCACCATTCTGGAAGAAAACCTGATGGAGTCTGCAAAAGACCTGAGACTGGGATGGAGATTTGTCTTCCAACAAGACAATGATCCAAAACATAAAGCAAAATCTACAATGGACTGGTTCACAATTAAACATATCCAGGTTTTAGAATGGCCAAGTCAAAGTCCAGACCTGAATCCAATCGAGAATTTGTGGAAAGAACTGAAAACTGCTGTTTACAAACGCTCTCCATCCAACCTCACTGAGCTCGAGCTGTTTTTCAAGGAGGAATGGGCAAAAATGTCAGTCTCTCGATGTGCATAACTGATAGAGATATAACCCAAGCGACTTACAGCTGTAATCGCAGCAAAAGGTGGCGCTACAAAGTATTAACTTAAGGGGGCTGAATAATTTTGCACGCCCAATTTTTCAGTTTTTTGTTTAAAAAGTTTTAAATATGCAATAAATTTTGTTCCACTTCATGATTGTGTCCCACTTGTTGTTGATTCTTCACAAAAAAATTACAGTTTTATATCTTTATGTTTGAAGCCTGAAATGTGGCAAAAGGTTGCAAAGTTCAAGGGGGCCGAATACTTTCGCAAAGGAACTGTATAAGGGACAATCATCAACATTATTATTTTTCAGGACAAAAGAAAGGGGAAGGTAACAATTTTTCAGATTACATATGAGAGAGCTATAAATATACATACATATCACTCTCCCAAATAATTTTTTTTTAAAATAAATGACACATAAAACTCCAAATGATGCACAATAAAGAATATTTTTAAAAATTACTGGTGATGGATCTAGGAAAGAAGATCGTGAACATAAACAATATTTTATAGTGAAGCACCTGTATGTAATAAGTATAGTGAAAAATAAATACATTTTGTTTCTCACATGTTTACTCACCATTGCTCAAAATGCAATGCAATGGATGCCTCGTGCCTTTTGAACAAATGCAAATTGTTGCATTGTACCTGCGAAACAGCGATTATAAAATATCGTTGTGTGGGAGTGATAATAAAGATGGAATGTTTAAAGCAACAATTTATCTTAGATTTCAATATGATTAAATGTCAGTGTCAAGCCAACAATTTCTATTTTATGGAAATTACTTTTTGATCACGTCTGAAACCTTGTTGGTCACATTTTAAAAGCTTTTTGAACAAGACAGAATTTCATAGTGCAGTACCCAAGCATGCAACAAGGCAGGCAGCAGGCTATGTGAACCAGAAACTCATTTTTGCACAGATGTCTAGTACAATAAATTGTGTGCATAGTTTTTGGAGTAGGGAATGGTTAAAACCCCTATCCATTTTTTTGTTGGCTGTGTCCATTGGCAGCTTTGTCCACACACAGTTGTACTTCACTTAAATATGATCTATTGATGCAAACGTATCAGTACTACACAATATTGTATAGTGCAAAGGCCAACTCAATCGGATGTATGTTAAACAGACTGCCTAGTGGGCTATAGCTATCCATCCAGTCTTCAAATTACATAGCTCTGCCAGAAAGAAGAGTCAACTTTATGACCAACTTTTCTCTACTGTACCCAAATCTCTTTTTGCCCAGTGCTGGTGATAGGAGTATAAAAAACAAACAAAAAAAAAACAGCAACAGACTAATAGGCTCATTCCCTACTCTTTATGCTCTCTATACTTCCCAGCAGGTTTCCTATAAATATGCACACCGCAGCACATCAGCCTGGCTCCTAGCACTGGCCCTAGGAATTTGAGTTGTACTGTACAGGTAACTAAAAGGAGGCTGATACCAATGCCTCGTTTCCACTGAGCGGATCGGTTCGGTACGGTTCGCTATTTTGGGTGTTTCCATTATGAAAGCGTGCCATAAAAGCGAACCGTACCGCACCAGCAAGGGTCCTGTTTCTCATGTAGGTCCAGAGAGAGTGGAACGGTTCCATTAGGGCGGACCTACAAATACATCTCACTGATTGGTGGACACGCTAGGAATTTTTTCTAAAACCTGAATGGTCCCTGATGGTCCGATTTGCAGTGGAAACACTCACAAGAATAGACCGGTCCCATCCTAACCGCTCCAAATTTACTGACCCGAACCGTTCCGTGCAGTGGAAACAAGGCATAAGTTACATTCAGGTACCTACACCCTAAAATATATAACTGCATTACATTTTTTTTTTTATGTCTGGAGTTCAGCTTAAAGTAGAACTAAAGGCAAAACTTATTTTTTTCAGGTGGATAGAGTAGGGGAGGGTTGTAACCCAAAATTCTTCCCCATCTGTGTCCTATTGCGGAGATTTCACTTCCTGTCCCATAACTAAACAGGAAATTAGAGGAAATCCCTGCAAATTAACGGCTTCTCGATCGCCAAATAGTGAAACGTCAGATGGGTGTGAGAACTCTCATTTTGAGAGGATATCATATGACCTCCTCCCATTCTTGACGCGCGGCGGTGGTGCGTTGTGTCACAGCGCATCACCGATCACAGCAAAGAATCTATGACTTAGGCTTTTTACCATGTGGCCCTGTGACTGGCTGGAGTCGCGTGACGTCACTCCCACTGCACAGCGTGTCCTTTCTAGAATGCGCATGAACTAAATACATTGGCGTGTGCACAGAAGAAATCGTCGCATGGGGAATTGTAAATATCTCCTAAGCCGTGTCGGTTTGGGAGATATTTCCAGCACTTACAGGTAAGCCTTAATCTAGGCTTACCTGTAGGTGGAAGTGGTTGTACAGGGTGTACAACCACTTTAATAACGAGCAGCCACTGACTGCACCATTTACATGAACCTTTTGATTCGTCCTTCATTGGCAAAGCATGCGTTGACTAATAAAAAGGACCACAAAAGATCCTCACCTTTATGCCTTGTACAGACGACCGGTTTTCACGACAAGAAAACTGCCATTTTTTATATTGGTCGAGAAAACCGGTCGTGTGTATGCTCCCTAGCAGTATTCGACGAAAAAACTGCTCGCAAAAAAATGTAAACCAGCTGTCTTTTTTCACAAACTTTTACTAACACAAGGATCAACAAAAGCAGCCCAAAGGGTGGTGCCATTTGAAAGGAAATTCCCCTTTACAGTCCCGTCGTACGTGTTGCATGAACGTTTGTATGCAAGTCAGGCTGGACTTGCATACACACTTCAGGAAAAACGATGGTGTGTACGTGGCATCAGATGCTGTACACATAAGATAACATTGAATAAGTTCAAAAAAAGTGTCCAACTGCCTCTGAACATCCATTTAGCAGCAGCAGTGTACATGGGGCCTTAGCATTAGTTTCTTTATAAAAGGCTTGTGTACTAGGCATTTGGGATATGCCATTTGTTTATGACTGGAAAGCATTCTGAAAGGATTTCAGGCACAGTGGTTTGTTTAAATTTGAATTGAATCTTGCAGTGCAGATATAGGACAGAACTTTCAGTGGCTTTTACTTTCAATTGTTTTGCATTTTTCTAGATGCAGCCAGTCCTATTCAGATGCAGTCCACCTGTTTCTTTTTGTCTTGTACTGCTTTTAATAAGAATGCATTTGAAATTCATGATAAGCATAGCATGTAGTTGCAATGTTTTTGACATGTTTCTGCTAACAAGAGTGTGTGTAAAGACTATCAAACCATAGGCACAATTCACTAAAGGTTATCGCATGCGTTATGACGGTCATGTGACCACTTAACACATGCGATAATGAAAGTATCAATTCACTATTGCTCGTATGCGGTATTTAGTGCAAACACCAAAAACACTTGTTAAATACAGAATAAAAAGGCAAAAGGAAATAAACGAATGTGATAATTAATTACTGGTCCAAGCTAGTCTTTAAAAGAGAAGTGTTTTTTTTTTTGTATATTCATACTTACCTAGGTGGATACAGCATCAGACTGATGCTGCAGCTGTCCCCTGGTGTCCCTGCCCTGAGAACTGAGCCACCGAACAGCGCCAATGGCTCATTCTCACTCCTCCTCGAACGGAGAGATGCTGCCTGCCAGTCAGCATCTCTCCTGCTGTTTCTCCACTCATTGGAGCGCTGAGCTGTGGTGAGGCACGGCTGTCTCAGCGTCTCGCTGAGACTGCCATCAGTCAAGGCAGCTAGCGGATCCAGACTTCGGGATGACATACTGCCTCAACTAATTGCAGTGACATCAGTGGAGAGCGGAAAACGGGTCACCGGAGTGCAAAACGAATTGCACTCCTGGAACCCAGAGGAGAAGCTCAGCCTAAAAAGCTCAGGCTGGACTTCTCCTTTAGGTGGTTAAACTGTCCTCATTTACAGACTGAAGTTCATTCATTTGATCTAAGAATCAAATGATACTTTGTTTATAGTTATCTCCAATGTTGAGAGAAACTTGGCAGGCTGCCTGGAGTTATTTATTCTTTTGTCAGCTGTTAGAAGTGAGCAGAACCCTCTGCACTGGTTACATAGAATTGGGGAAATGCCGTTTTAAGATTAGGAGGAGGGTAGAATCACTATCATTTTTGTTTTTATGAAATATTTGATACTGGTAAGAAGAAGAGCAGTGAAATAATACATTTTGTAAAAACCCGATATGTTTTGTTAACAATTGTTTTAAACATATTTATAATGCCCTTCTTAAAACGTTCAGAGTTTATTATGCCATGGAGATCGGCCCTGAACACTCTATAGCGCAGTGTGGAATATTCAGAGTACTTGCAGAATAAACATCTTCAACTGAGTACAACAGAAACATTAAAAGTGCCTCTTGTCTTATCACAAAAAAAAAAGGGGGCTCTACGATAGTGTTTACAGCTAACAAGACATTAAATACTCACATCTCCTGCTACCTAAACCACTGAACTCTGCAGGAAGTGAAGACAAACCACTGGCTGAAGATTCTGCAGAATTGGGCACATTTGGGAACGTTGACTTTCTGGTCACTGGCTGCGATCAGTGGCTTGATCTGCCTGTCCCCTGACAGACACAGTGGCAGGATTTTGCAGGATTGTTAATTGGGTGGTTTCACTTCATTACTGCAGAGATCTGCAACATGGGCAATAGAAGTGGGTATTCAATGACTGCATTCCACTGGTAGACTGTGCAGCTGCACAAAAGCCTACTGGGGTTTAGGGGCCTATTTTTACTAGATGTGAAGCCAGCAGGTAAATGACTAATCAATCTCTTAAGTAGACCTGAAAGTTCTAGGACTAGAAAGAAGCAGGTGACATCCTGATGCCCAAACTGTCCTCCTGGTTTGCTCCATTCACACTTAGGGCCCTTTCACACTGGTGCGTTTTTGCCGCGTTTTCGCGGAAAAAATAGCGCTATTAAAACGCCCCCCTCCATTGAAATAAATTAAAAACGCAGTAAAATCGCAGCAAAATCTTGGTGTTTTTTCCGCGATTAAAATCGCAGCAAAACACTGCGATTTTA
The DNA here is from genome assembly GCA_029574335.1 of Rana kukunoris. Taxonomy (NCBI): domain Eukaryota; kingdom Metazoa; phylum Chordata; class Amphibia; order Anura; family Ranidae; genus Rana; species Rana kukunoris. Next base: position 291,958,599 of record CM056049.1, read on the forward strand.
CCGTGTTTTTTAATTCATTTCAATGGAGAGGGGCATGGGGAGCGTTTTTTGAGCTTTTTAATAGCGCCATTTTTCCCGCGAAAACGCGGCAAAAATGCACCAGTGTGAAAGGGCCCTTAGCATGAGCATAGCCAGGTGATTTAGGGCACTTTTTCACTAAGACACAGGGCACTTTTAACCCCCTCTAGCGGCTGAATAAAGGGTTAAAATTGTTCGCAAAGCGCCACTGCGCTTTGCAGGCACTTCAGCGCTGCCCATTGATTTCAATAGGCAGGGGTGCTTTTGGAGCGGTGTATACACCACTCTTAATGTGCCTCAAAGATGCTGCTTGCAGGACCGCTCCAGTGTGAAAGCACTCGGACTTTCACACTAAAGTGACAGGAGAGTCGCTTTACAGATGCTATTTTTATCGCTAGAGGGCCTGTGGAGTGCCTTAGTGCACAACTTGAAGTATAGGATCAGCCATTTTTAGCCCCACAGACTTTTAAAGCATAACTCCAAGTTTACTGGGACTTTAAATACTAATTTTGGGCCAAGCTAGCCCAAAAATACTATTTCCCACACCAACAGATGTGCCTGTTGTATAAACGGTGTGCAGCATTAGATACATACAGTATAGAACACTGTGCCCTAACAGCAGAATGGGGACTTCCTGCCCCACATTCGGACAACAACAAGTTTGGCTGAGCACTGCTCCTCCTTTCACTGGAAGCTTTCAATTCTATGAATGGCAACAATGCTTCCTCTGATTGTCTGAGGCAGACAAATAATGTCACATATTTCACCTCAGCTAATCAGATGAAGCTTTGCATTCTTTCACAGATACAATAGAAAGCTTCCTGTGAAAGGATGAGCAGTGCTTAGCCCAACTCTTTTTTAAATTTTCGATCTTTATTTAGCAAAAAATAAAAAAATTGTGGTGATTAAATATGACCAAAATAAAGCTCCATTTGTGTGAAAAAACAGATAAGAATTTTGTTTGGGTACAGTGTTGCATGACTGCGCAATTGTCATTCAAAGTGTGACATCGCTGACTAGGAGCACCTGAAAAAAACATGCCTTTTTTTAAGCACTCCCATGAAAGCCTATGGCAGTGGCGTTGCTAGGCGGGGGCAGGGGTGGTTTGTCCAGGGGGGTCTGCACTGACGGAGGGGGGGTTATCCTGAAGGGGGTCTGCACTTTTTGGGGGGTGGTTTATCCTGGGGGGGTCTGCATTAATAGAGGGGGGGTTTATCCTTAAGGGGGTCTGCACTTATTGGGGGGGTGATCTATCCTGAGGGGCTGTCCGCACTTTTTGGGGGGTGGTTTATACAGGGGGAGTCTGCTCTGATGGAGGGGGGGTCCATCATGGGGGTTGGTCTATTCTGGGGGGGTCTGCACTGGTGGAGGGGTGGTTTATCCTGAGGGGCTGTCTGCACTTATTGGGGGGGGGTGGCCTATCCTGGGGGTCTGCACTGATGAAGGGGTGGTTTATGCTGAAGGGGGTCTGCACTTATTGAGGGGTGATTTATCCAGGGGAGTCTGCATTGATGGAGGTGGTTTATCCTGAGGGGCTGTCTGCACTTATTGGGGGTGGTTTATCCAGGGGGTCTGCACTGATGGAGGGGTGGTTTATCCTGGGGGGTCTATCCTGAGAGGCTGTGTGCACTAATGGGGGGGTTGGTTTATCCTGAGGGGTCTGCACTGATGGAGGGGGGTCTATACTGGAGGGGCGACTATAATTGGTAGGTGGGGGGGGGGGTGACACCAACCCTAGTGAGGCCACTGCCTATGGGGCCAAAACAATTCTGCCCGAAAGAAGCGCACATACTTTTTTGATTCTCACACCACACAATTCTCAGGTGTGAATTGGCCCATTGAGTCTAAAGGGATACTATCTCTTAATGTAAGTACATATACTTTATCATTGGACCAGATCAAATTCTATTGTATTTTATTCTATCATGTTATTGGATTATTCTTTTAATAAATAACCCTTTATTATTATTATTTAATTTATTGACCTTGTTACATTGCTGTCTAAAGCCCCACTGGGGAAACTTTCCATTCACAAACGATATCTTAATGCTGCCCTTTGGGAGTCATGCAACAAAACAATCAGGTATGAATGGGGGGTTTACTCTCTGCCTGACACTTAAGAGCAGAATTGATTGTATTAACCCATTTCCTCTTTGACACCATTTTGCATGAAAAATGTGTCATTCGTTGTCTGATCCTAGTTGTACAATATGAACCAGGGGGGGGGGGGGGGGGGGGATTTGCTAAAACTGGAGCAGCTTTGCATGTCAACCATTCAACTTTTATTGTTAGCTTGTTCAATCAAGCTTTGGTGGTAGGTTCATGGTAGCCTGCAGGCTAGTGTCAATATCAGCACCGGTAGGGAGTGGTGCAATACACATTTTTTTTTTACTTTATTTGTAGCGTCATATAGAGACATTTACATCTCTGCACAGTAGGGCGGTGAGTTTCAGTAACACGTGGTGCCATTCGGTGTGCTGTGGAAAAATACAGCCATGCTGAATTTTTCCAAACTGTACATTACACCAGCATCATGATGTGGACTGGGTGCATATAAAACAATTGTGACACCTAGAAGTGAACTGTATTTACCCAATGCAGGTCACTGCACAGTGTTAACAATGTTTAACTAAATAAGAAAGTTAAAAACTGATCGGTTGCCATGAACAACTGCTCCAGATTCTGTCTGCTCCGTCGAAGGCTGGCTATATAAATTGTTCTTATTCAATTTCCTTTAGGCCCATTTCACATGGGGCAGTGGAGTTGCGCTGGTGGTACCGTCGGAATTGCCGCAAGTTGCGGCCACTAGTGGTACGGTATTAACCCCCGCTAGCGGCCGTGAAAGGGTTAATACCGCCTGCAATGCGGGCGGTATTGCCGCGGTCTCCCATTGTTTTCAATGGGAAGGAAAGGTATACACGCTGCTCCTCTCACCGCTCCAAAGATGCTGCTGACAGGAGATTTTTTTATCTCCCGCCAGCGCATCGCCTCAGTGTGAAAGCCCTCAAGCTTTCACATTGAGGTTGCTGGGGCAGGAGTTTTTCAGGCGGTATAGCAGAGCTATTTTTAGCGCTGTACCACCTGAAAAACTCCTCAATGTGAAAGGGGTCTTAGACTTACCTTCAACTATGTAGTACAAGGGCCTGCCTCACTGCATACAAACGAAAGGGGTTTAGGTTTGACCTCATATTATATGGTTTTAGTAAACCTAAAGGAAATTTGAACAAGTAAAATTGTATACTGTATTGCCAGCCTTACAAAAATTATCAATTTTGTTTTTGATAGAAAAAAAAAAAAAAGAAGATGATCTAACCAATATGCCACACACAGGGAAAAGGAGTTTGAGAGGAGGAACCAACGTCTCTGTCAGAAATGACCCAGTAGGCATGCTCAGCTTAGGCCACTTTAGCTCAGCTTAGGCCACCACACTGAAGCGGCGGCCACTTTAGCGGTAAAGCACCGCTAGTTTGAGCGGCACTTTTCGTCCGCTAGCAGATCCCAAAAAGGGTTAAAAGTGACACTGCCAAATCGCTTTGCAGGTGCTTCAGCAGTGCTGCCCATTGATTTCAACAGCAGGGGCGTTTTGGGAGCAGTGTATTCACCGCTACCACAGCGCCCTAAAAGATGCCACTTGCAGGACTATTTTTCCTGTTCTTCAAGTGCACTGCCCCAGTGTGAAAGCACTAAGGCTTTCACACTGGGGCTGCAGAAGAGGCAGTTTACAGGTGCTTTTCAGCTATTTTTTTTTTAGCTCAAAAACACCTCAGTGTGAAAGCTGCCTAACATTGCTGGTGTGCTAGGATGAATGTCTCCTGCATATGCGTGATGTCATCCTGTGCTGGTCAATGAAGATGGCTGAAGACAGGCACACAGAAGGTGCTGGCAAGGCACAGGGACTGTTGAAGAAAGGGCATGTTCAGCTCTGCTTTAACTACTTGCCACCTGCCCACAGTAGTTTAACTTTGGGCGAGCGGCACAGGCAGGCCAGACTATGTACTTATACGTCACCAGCTTACGTCCAGGTACACATCCCCTTCTGACCTGTGCTGTGATTGGACACGGCACGTTTGGCAGATAATTTCAGCCATTGATTTTGGTTGAAGTCAGCTGTGTCCAATCACACACAGAGTTTACTGCTTACAAAAACACATAACGGTGTACTGTGAACGGCAATCTGCCTGTTGCAGGGAAAAAAAACAGCCAGATAGTAAATTCATAATGGTTATGTCCGATTAGTGGTTGAACACCCAGAAAGATTGGCACCTCATCCCAAATAGTTAAATGGATCAAATGGGAAGGGATAAGGGGATTTTCACGGTGCTTACAAATGATAATGAGAATCGTATGTTTAAATAAGTTTAATGAGAGTAAAGTAAAAAATATAAACACAGATGGTTTGTTCACTGATATACAGCAATTCATGAGATAAGTGGTCATACAAACAGGTAAACAATTGTTGCGAGAGTTTCAGATTCGTATATTATCCCGTTTCGCCTGGTAGCTTCATCAGACGATATACAAATTAGTCAAGTGATTTATGAAACTATACAAAAAAAAAACAGATTAACAAGCTATAGTCCATAAGTATCATTATATAGAAAAGTATGCAAAAATGTTTCCATGCATGTCCTATTGGCAGTGGTCAGTCCATGCGATTACTTGGCGTGGTAAGCTTACCTTGGGACATGCATGGGAACATTTTTGGATACTTTTCTATATAATGATGATCAGGATAATATACAAATCTGAAACTCTCGCTACAATTGTATACCTGTTTGTATAACCACTTATCTCATGAACTGCTGTATATCAGTGTACAAGCCGTCTAGGTTTATATTTTTAACTTTATTCTCAATAAAATTATTTAAACATACAATTCTCATGTGTAAGCACCATTAAAATGCCCTTATCCCTTCCCATTTGAGTCAGATAGTAAAGTAAAAGCAGCACACATTACACATAGTTAGGCACACAGTTAACACCTTGATTGCCCCTAGATGTTAACCCCTTCCCTGCCAGTCATTAGTACAGTATTATAACTGATCACTGTATTAGTGTCACTAGCGATGTCAGTGTCAATTATTGACCCTCCCAGACAGTGTGCGTTCGCACCAGAAGGCCTGCCATCCTATCAGTCTCACTATAAGTTGTTGATCACCGCCATTACAATATAGTGTGTCTATAGCTGCGTAAATTCCACTAATTTGTAGACCCTATAACTGTCAAACAAATATACACTTATTCTCCCCCCATTGCAGAGATTTTCCATCACTTCCTGTCCCAAAGCAAAACAGGAAGAGACAAAATATCCCAGTAAAATAAGGGAATACCTTGCGGACCCCCAAGTCACCAGTTGAAATATTTCCCTCCATTACTTTTACTTTAATTTGGGATTTTCTTTTAATTTTCAATGATAATGGTAAAACAGGACAAATAGAGCGAGTGAATCAACATGGACACAGGCAGCAATAAAAACTGAGAAACATTCTAAGCCCTCTCCACTGTTTACAAAAAAAAGGTTTTGTATCTAAGTTTCTGCCAAGCAATCTCATTGTTCATTAATACTTTTGTATTTTGATCAAAGTATCTTGGGTCTACTGATTGATGCAAAACAATTAAAAATATTTCATCATGAGACTCAATTCGATTGAATCTGATGATCAAAATTGAGTCTAGATTGATCAGAAGGGAACTTATGACCAATTGATCGCTTGCACATTTGATCACTTTGTTCAACTCGCATCAATCAAATTAATAAAAAAGTTCAAAACACATGATAAAAAAAAAAAAAGTTACAACTCAAAAATCAAAGTAAATTCCATCTATGAATACGTTTTGGATTCTGCAAAGACTACGTGACTGCTTCCTATATACCTTTCATTGCACACGCTCCTATAGAACTGTGAGTTCTCATGAAAGGGCGTCAAAGTCTTGCATGCTGCACCTTTGATGCACTTTCATAAAACCACACAATCTAATAGAGGTCGATGGGAGTGCGCCTAAAAACGTGCGTAAAAATCACCAAAAATGCCATGCACACATGTGAGCCCAGCCTGAACCCCAGTTCACATCTATGCGGGTGGTTGCAGGTGTGGGAATCGCAGTAATTCCTGCATTCAAAACGAGACGTTTAAAACTGCGTGGGGCTGCCATTTATTCTGAATAGCACTCTCACATCTAAAAACACAGCACATTTGCAGGAACCACAAGGAAATCATAAGGTGCAAAAGCACCATGCGACTTCCTGACTGCTGCGCTTTTCGAATGGTACAGAAAACACAGGCACCGCAGCCCATTGAAATGAATAGGCTGCAGTGACTGTGCAAAAGTGGGCTTCAAACCTTCATAAACGTGAACCAGGCCTAATGCGGTACACACAATGAGATTATCAGACAAATGTTTGTCCGTTTTTTTTTTTTTTTTGCATGTAAATCTCATATCAAATATAAATTTATGGAACTAAAGTTATGGAAATTTTCCAATGACAGAATAAAAATTCAAAAGCGATGTAAAGTATTTTATTTTCGGACAACTGTACTCAATAAACAAAAATCATATGAGAAAAATGTGTGCGTTTGTCCTTTCAGATAACATTGGATAAACTGTAGTTACCGGCTCTCGAAAGCTCTGTACCAATGATCAGATTATCGCACGATCGCTTTGGAAGCGGTATTTCTCATACAATTTTCAGATCGTTCACACCTATGAGGGTTGCGGTTGATATGTATTCCTAGTGGGTTTTGCATTTGACACGTTTTTTTAATGCCTGGTGCACACAATGAGATTATCGGCTGAATGATCACGTTTTGTTTTTTTTGCATGCTAATATATCGAAGAAGGGGTTACTAAAATTCTCATAAAACAAAATAAAAATTCGGACATGATGTAATGTATTTAAAATGTATTTTCAAAACACAACTGTACTGATTAAACACGGGAAAATGTATCTGTCCCTTAGTATAATATCAGATGAACAGTAGTAATCTGCTTTTGAAAACTCCATACGATCAGATTACGGTAACATCACTTCGGAAGCGGTATTTGACGAATGATTTTCTGATCCTGTATACACTGAGGCGGTTTTCAGGCGTTACAGTGCTAGAAATATCCTCTAAATAACACCCGAAAACCACCTCCCATTCATTTCAGTGTGTTTTTTCACACTCGGGTGGTGCGCTTGCTCAGTGTGAAAAGGGTCTAAAGGCTAGGTTCACACCTATGAGGGTTGCAATTGTTGCGTATTACGGGTGAGTGTTTTTTTTTTTTTTAGAACAGATTTCTTTAGACCCCACACACTTAGATTTTATGCAGATTTTTGTTTTGGATTTAAATTAGATTACACGACACAGTGCTTGTGCCATGTAATCTGCCCCCCTCTAAACTATTAAAAAAAAAAAAAAAAACTGAACCTGGCACTTCCTGTATGGCCTCTCCAAATAGACCACAATAACCAGGGCTAATCCACCCTGATCACTGTGGTCAAAGTGCCTCCCTCTGTGATAGGCCGCCTGCTATCCTCTCTCCCCCCATTCCTGCCTGTCATCCCCCTCTGCGTCTGTCCCCGGCCGCTCGGCCGCTGTTCCTGTAAAGTCAAATTAAAAAAATTTCACTGCCAGACCCTCTATTAGAGGCTGGCATAGCACACTGTCACTAGTTTTAAAAAACATGCAGTGCAAATATCCAATTTGAGCCGTCTTCAGGCCAGTCACATGATTCGCGGCCGCTTTACAGCTACGATACATGGCTTCTGCGGAGGAGAAAATTGGTCACGTGATCTCCCCGGTCTGAAGTCAGAGAGAGATTACGACCCCTCCGACAGAAGCAATAGATCAGCGATGTATAGCCGCAGTGAGTGATGTGACCGGCCTGAAGACAGCTCAAATTAGGCATTTACACAGCTCCTTTTTTTTTAACTAGTGACACAGTGTGCTATGCCAGCCTCTAATACAGGGGGGTGGCATAATTTTATATAGACGCCTTTACAACCACTTTAAGAGTTTCGATTTGTATGCAGTGCAATTGTTACCATACAGTTTATGAATGAGGTTGTTCCTTAACCTTTCGCTGGTACGTATGCAGAGTCCTTCTGCATAAGGAGAGTTCAGTGTGTTTGCACAAGGATTTTTTAATCCGGAGACCTTGTGGTAAGAGATTCCTCTTTTTGCATCTTGAGAGAAAGAAGATGTCGCTGCTGACCTGGGTTTCCTTTGCGATCAGGTTGGTTAACTGCTTCTTTATATATATGCAGTATCTTCTATCATACGTGACGGCTAATACGGCTACAATCATGTCATGTAATTTGTATGCAATCAGGCAGGCCCTTGCACTACATGGTTTTGGTAAATCTGAAGACAAAAATCTGCAGAAAATCTAATAGTGTGTATAGGGTCGAAGGCTGCTTTCAAACTGGGATGGGGGATCTGTTAGTGGTAAAGTGCTGCTAGTTTTAGCAGCACTTTACCCGCCACTAGCGGGGTGCTTTTAACCCCCGCTAGCGGGCCGAAGAAGGGTTAAAACTGCCTGTGCTGTGGCTCTTCCGAAGCGCTTTACAGTCGCTTCAGAAGCGCTGCCCGTTCATTCCAATGGGCAGGGGCTTGTATACACCGCCTCAAAAGATGCTGCTTGCAGGACTTTTTTTTTCCTAGCCCATGTGATGAAGGCCCTCTGGCTTTCACACTGGAGAGGCATGAGAAGCAGTTTTCAGGTGCTATTTTTAGCGCTTAAATGCCTGAAAACTGCCTCAGTGTGAAAAGGGTCTAAATGTGTTTTTGGAAGGTGTTGTCTTGCAGGAGAACCAAGCAAAAGCACTGCATTTTTTACTTACGAGTTTCCATTAAAGTCTATAGAACCACAAATGCAACCTGCTGTGGGCGAAGTCCCTGAACCTTTTCAAAAAACGCACCAGGTTAAAAACGCATTGATGTGAACGTAACCGATCGGAAACCAGGTTACCTGCACTATAGTGCGTTTCTGCACAATGCATAGGTAGAGTTGCCATCTCATCCCTTTAAACCTGAGCACATATGAAGTACACAGGTTCTGAGGCATTGAGTTTAATTACCACCGTAAATCAGCCACATAACCTGTGTAATTGATACGTTTTCAATTTTAAAGTGGTTGTAAACCCTATAAAAAAAAACCTGCAAGTCAAAATCATAATAAGCATACTAGCTCATTATGAATTACTTGACTTACGTCGAAGCACCCGCAGCGGTCTGCATACCCCCGCCGGCCAGTGATATCTCTCCCGGGGGTTACTTCCGGGTATCGCGGCTCCGGTGCTGCAATGACGTCACTACTGGACACGCGCGCAGGATCCGCCAGTAACGGCACATGGGCTGACGCAACCGCACCTATGTCCCATTGCTTTGGTTTGCTCTAGTACGCACGTGCAGATGACATTGAGACAGGGGACATCTCCTAAACCTGCACGGTTTTACGAGATATTTGGGTGTTGCTATAGGTAAGGCTTGTTATAGGGTTACCCGGGATGAGGTGGCAACTATACGCATAGGTTAACCATGAACCAGGCCGAAGTACTTTCCATTGGCATTTGCGGCACACATGGACAAAAGATGGGGTTGTACAGGGGACTTTTAGTGACTATGCCCACCACTGCTTCACATATACGGATAAACAGATCCAATCCCGCATTGGGACAGTCAGAGAACTGGGATTTACCTCAGAGACAGGCTCCATGTTCGCAGTGTACATGTATCTATTGGGAATTATACACACGTGATATCTAGTAGAGCCTGTATGCACACATGACTGTGTACACAGCCGGATATACTTGCCGGTTGGCATTAAAACACAAGGAACTTTCCGTTTATTTTAACGAGAGAAAAGGGGTGTTTGTATGTGATTCGGTATAAGGGACCTCCCCGCACCCGGCTCCCGCGCTACACTCACCCGCTGGCTCACACGAGGCGCCAACAGCCAGTCGGCACACGGTGATTGGTGCACAAGCGCCTGGAGCGCGAGGCCTCAGGCCAAGCCACGTTCACCGCGAGATTTCGACCCTCCCCCGCCTCACTACGAGCCGTTCTATTGTCCTAGCAACGGGCTCGTTCTCTCCCCCCATAGACTTAACAGTAGGCGCGTGGTGTGCGACATAACCGAATAAAATCTATACCTCGCTTACTCTATACACATAATTCGTATTTTAGTTTCCCTCATGCATATTTCCAACGCCCATAAAAAAAGACCCCCTCCCCCTCCATGTTCTTTTTATCACGCATCTGGGAAACGGTGTTACGTAAAATCTTTTCATTTCCTCCACCTCGCCAGGCGTTTTTCCATTCAACCAAGCTTGATTCACATGGCTCTCTTTCGACTGTGTGGGCGTGGTTATCGTTGATTGGCTTTCCGCTCGGCCAATTGGACTCCGCCTTTTACCGCCTACCCAATCAGGGCTGGCGAGGGGAAGCGAACGCTTATTAACTCTGTAGGTTGCGCCCTTGTGTGGTTTCATCTTGTTCTTTGACCGCGTTGGTGGAGTGAGTCTGAGAAGCGGCGGAGTAGCGAGGTGAGTAAAGCGAAGAGGTAGTGGCGGCCTTTTGCGCCTGGTATGTGGGGGAGATATTAGAGGGGCCTTTACTTTAGTATGGAGACGCTGGGTGAGGTTTTATTTATTTTTATTTCGGTGTGCGTCACGGGTTCGCTTCTCCCCGTGGCTGGCGGCCTTGTGTCTGAGGAGGGCGGTGAGGCGATGGCCTATTCTGAGGCGGTGAGTTAACACTCGGGCTTATCGAGCTCTCGTTTCCGTCACTACAGCGAAATTAGTGATATTCCAGCACCGTGACTCGGCTAATATGGCAGCGGGACACGTATTTAGTCAGGAGACGGGCCTGATTTTATTTTTTATTTTAATTATACATTGGGTTGGCGTGTGCTGTGTAAGAGGGTGTGAGCTTATTGTAGCCAAGCCGGATGTTTGGCGGGCTTGGTGTGCGCCTTGCCGCCATGCTGTCTATCCGTCTTCTCTCTCACAGTCACAAAATGGCTGGTGGCGGAAGCTTGCGGCATAGGGGCGGGGCCTGTGTAGCCGGTGTCCTGGAGCTTGTAGAGCCTAGACAAAGGAGGATCGGGGAATCGTGACTAGAAACCTGCGCAGCCTGCTTCTATTGTGTGCGGACACATCCTCCCCCATCGACACACAGCGCCCTGCTCCTCTGTACGCACGACGGTCATCTCCCCATCGCAAGCGCCTATTGTGCTGCACGTTCGGTGTGTATTTACTCGGGGTATGGGTACCGTATAAACGGTCTCTCCTTGGATTCTATAGCTTACATAGCCATACATTATACTTTTTTTCTGATTCGATTTCCTTTAGATTTACGTTCAACTATGTAGTGTAAGGGCCTGATTGCATACAGATTGCAATTGTTTAGGTTTTGCCACCTCCATATTATATGGCTCTGGTAAAACTAAAGGAATTGTGTACAAGACTATATATCTAGCTTTAGGTTTACCTTGAAAGGACCCTGCCTGGTTTCATACAAATTAAAAAGCATTTGTGTTTGACCTCAGTATTATATAGTTTTGGTAAATCTAGGGGCTCGACAAGCAGGGCCCTCCTGTAATTGTGCTGTCCATGCTCTGCATTGTAAACTGGCGCTATTTAAAACGTGTACAGTAGTTTATACTTCAAAACATGGCTATGGACACACTTAAGGCTTTCAATACCAGTCAAAGCCCCGGTCACTAAATGAAATGCTTAGCGTTAATCCTGTTTACACTTTGCTTTGTGCCACAATGGGATGTCAAGCAAGCTTTGCCATAGACTTATATGGAGGCTTTGGTGAAGATTTGAAGCACAGCTTCAGATGTAAACAGGACTATACGCTAGCCATTTTAGTGACGTGGGCTTTGACTAGCGTTCAGAGAGCTTTAACAAAGCCTGTCCGAGGCCAAAGCAAGTGTAAATGGGCCCTAAAGAGGATTTTTTTTTAATGTATGGCCAGTCTTAAATGTAACTTTGTAGTGCAAGGTCCAGCATACACATAGAATTTTTTAGGTTTGACCTCATATTAGATGGTTTTGGTACTTCTAAAGGAAAACTGTAAATTGTATGTCCTTATGTAAAGTGCTTAAAATTGCCAAACCGTCTAATGAGGTCAAACCTAAACCCTTTCTTTGTGTAAGCAATCAGGCAGGACTTTGTACTACATAGTTGAAGGTAAATTTAAGGCTGGCTTTGCATTATATAATTTTCTTTTTAGAATTACCAAAACCATCTAATGAGGTCAATCCTAAAGACCTGTATGGTCGGCCTTGGATTTACCTTTAACTATGTAGTACAAGTGCCTGCCTGATTGCTTACACATGAAAGGGTTTAGGTCTGACCTTATATTACTGGTAGATGGTTTTGGTAAATCTAAAGAAAGATTGATTGAGAATTGAATGTATGGTTAGCCATCTATGCAACTTCAACTATGTAGTACAAGGGCCTGCTTTATCGCATACACATAGAAAGTGTTTAGGTTTGACCTGGTTTTGGTAATTCCAAAGGAAAATTGTATGGTCAGCTTTTTGCTCACTATACCATTTTTATTCAATCTTCTTATTTACCAAAGCCATCTAATGAGGTCAAACCTAAACCCTTTCTATGTATATGCGATCAAGCAGGCCCTAGCACTACATAGTTAAAGGTAAATCTAAGGTTGGCCATGCGTTAAAACCATTTACTTGTACAATTTTACTTTTAGATTTACCAAAACTATGAGGTCAAATGCATTCAAATTGTAAGCAATCGGGCATGCCCTTGCACTACATAGCTATTAGATTGCAAGCTCTTCTGAGCAGGGCCTTTTGTCTTTTATTGTATTGGTGCTATATAAATCCCATAAAATAGTTGGAGGTTAGTTCGAAGACTGGTCATACATTATTCAATTTCCTTTTAGATTTGCCTTCAGCTATGTAGTACAAGGCCCTGCCTGATTGCATACACATAGAAAGTGTTGGGTTTGACCTCATATGATTTTGGTAAATGTAAAAGGAAGATTGAAGTTTAGATTTACCAAAACCATATAATACAAGATCAAACCTAAACACTTTCTATGTGTATGCAATCAGGCAGGACCTTGTACTACATATTTAAAGGTAAATCTTAAGAAAATTGTATAGTGTAAATTATACAATTTTCCTTTAGATGTAGCATAAAATATAAGAGGTCTAAACTAAGCCTCATTGATTCATATGCAACAGTCCCTTGCACTACATAGGTGAAGGGAAAAACCAGGCTGGCCATACATTATACAGTTTTCTTTAGATATACCAAAGTCATCTAATATGGGGTCAAACGCAGGCCCTTGTACAATTTTCCCTTACATTTACGTTCAACCATGTAGTGCAAGGGCCTGCCAGATTGCTTACAATTTGCATGCATCTGCCCTCATATTGCATAGTTTAAGACCATTCTCTTGTACAATTTTTCCTTTATTTTCTGAAATTTTGAGGTCAAATTGTAAGCAATCAGGCAGGCTCTTGTACTACATAGTTTAAGGTAAACGTAAGGGAAAATTGTACAAGGACCTGCATTTGACTTAGTTTTATGACTTTGGTAAATCTAAAGAAAATTGTACAAATATATGGCCAGCTTTGGATTTACATTCACATATGTAGTGTAAGGGTCTGACTGCATATGAATCGAAAGTGTTTAGTTTAGACCTTATACAATAGAAAAAAAATTATTGTATGGCTAGCCTAAAGCTGGCCATACATTATACATTTTTTTTCTTCAGTTTCCTTTAGGCCTGGTTCACATTAATGCAATTTGGCAGCATCTGAATCGGTGCAATGCTGCACTGATTTCCAAAAGTTTCTGTACTTCTTTTGGTGCTTTTGGGGTGAGATTTCTATCGACATCTGTGTTTGTTGTCTGAAAATGCCCCCAAAGTCGGGACTGACATGCAGGAATGAAATTGTGAGTTTCCGCAGTAAGTGTGAGCCAGGGCTCAGTTTTTCAACTATGTAGTGCAAGGACTTGCCAAATTTGCTTAAATTGAAAACCTTTGGGTTTGACCTCATATTGTATGGTTTTGGTAAATCTGCAGATAAAAATCTGCAGAAAATATAATAGGGCTCTTTCACACGGAGCGGATCCTTATTGATCCGCCGTGTGTGTCCGTCTGCTCAGCGGGGATCTGTAAATCCCCGCTGCCCTGTCTTTTCTCTGCTCTCCCCTATGGGGAATCTGATGAATACGGACACAGGATTTCTTCTGTCCGAAAAACCGGGTCTTGATGGATACGGATGTTTACGGACGTTATCGGATGCATCATCCGCTAACGTCCGCGATCCCATAGGGATGCATTGTGAGTCCGTAAACAGACTTATAAAAAGCGGACCGTTCGTCCGCTTGTGTGAAAGGGCCCTTAGATTTGCTTTCAACTGCATAGTACAATGGCCTCCCTGATTGCTTCCACAGTTTAATGCTTTTGGGTTTGACCCCCTTATATGGTTTTGGTAAATTTTAAAGAAAAATTGAAGGTAAATCTAAGGCTGACCATAAGACCATTTTCTTGGATGGTTTTGTTAAATCTAAAACATTTTTTACAATGAGGTCAAACCCCAAAAGCGTTCAATTTTTAAGCAATAGGGCAGGCCCTTCAACTTTAAAGGTTGGCCATACATTAAACTATGTAGTACAAGGGCCTGCCTGATTGTTTACAATTTGATCTCGTATGTTTTTGGTAAAAATAAAGGAAAATTGTTCTTGGAAATAGTATGGATCGCCAGCTTCAAAGTGTAGAAAGCAACGGTTAGTTCATCAGGGAAATTTGTTGTCTGTGGTATATTGCTAGTAGTTTATGTGCAACTGGATATGATCCATAATGTTGAAACATTTTTTCCCCCATCCTTCCAAGTAGCTTCATTAAATTGCCTGGAACATACTGCAGCAGTTATTGCATGGGAGTTGCTATTTGAATTTGTCATGGTGGCTGTTGATTGCCCAATATTTTCTTTTCTTTTTAGTAGCCATATGGTGTAAAGCAACTATTGTTACTATATCACAGTTGGGGTTTTTTCCTTTTTGAGTTCTGTACAGGTTTTTGTGATTGGATCCTGAACCCTTAATCAGACTTGCAGATTAGGAGGTTTTAAGCAGATTGCTTCTCATAGGATACCAAGCACTCGTAGCGTCGTCTAGAAGTCCCACCCACCATATTCTTGCAGATTGATTCTGATAGGATACCAAGCCCTTGTGGCTTCGTCTAGAAGTCCCACCCACCATATCCTTGCATTATAACCTTGTTGAGGTAGTTGCTTGCTTGTAGTATGAGTTTGAACTATACAGCAGCATGTCTGTCAGAAAGGAGATGCCAACCATGATCTCTTATGAATTTCACCTTACAGATTGCTGCCACTACTATAAAAGTTTATTGAAGGAAAATGGAGACAGAGCAGGAAGAGGTTGAATTCACAAACACAGAGACAAACGGTAAGATTTATTTTTGCTTAAAAATGTATTTATTTTACATGCTTTGTATTGCAGAATTTAACAATATTTTTGCTTTAGTTCATATTTTAATTCACAAAAACCCTAATTTTGTAACATTTGTTCTTTAATGTATAGTGTTATAAATTTTTTTTTTTTTTCAGGTAAACGTCCAGCTGAAGACATGGAAGAGGAGCAGGCTTTCAAGAGATCTAGAAACACTGATATGATGGTGGAACTACGTATACTGCTGCAAAGCAAAGTATGTTTAACTGCAAAATTTGTGTGTTTACAAATTGCAAACGTCTTGATATAGGTGCTAGTTTATTGGATGTCATTTGTTTTCATGAACTTTTGTATTTTACTGAACTTTTTTTTTTCTCTTTCAGAATGCAGGGGCAGTAATTGGTAAAGGAGGAAAAAACATTAAAGCACTTCGGACAGACGTGAGTTTTGACATACCTTGATTTGTTGAATGTTTTTAGTTTTCACAATTTGCAGACCAGGTTCATCATAGGAACACTCCTATAGAATGTACTAGCTTTTAGCACTATAGACTTAAAAAATGTAGGAAGCGTTTGTTTCAGTACTTGTATAGGTTTTGAATGATTGATTTTTATATATTTGCAATGCAAGAACATTATTTTTATACTTGGCTTACGTTAGGTTTTAGCTTAAGTTTATTGTTTTTCAGTAGGTTGACTCATGTGATTAGACACGTGAATAATCTTTCTATTGTTACGATGCAGCTGCAAAGCGAAACTTCAAGTAAGCCTCGGACTGAGCTGTCTTCATACACTTGTTGTTTTCAGCTTGCATGCTTCAAGTGTAATGTTTCAAATTTAATGTAATTTTATTAACATCAGAAATGTGCTTGGTATTTTTACTACAACCGTCTCCTTTTTGGAGCGTTAAGAACCCCTCATGTGAAGATTGAGGGAATGTGTCTACTCACGAGCCAGCCCGCTATAGTTATACTAGACTTATGATACACCTACTGTAGCATATTTAAATGCCTTTTTAAATAAGTTCTACATTTATTGTATTGCAGTATGCTTTAGTACCTTTAAAGTTTAATTGAGAACTGACTCTAGTTTGTATCAAATTAAAATGTATTGCTTTTCCCCCCTTTTCCCTCTCCTTGTTTTTTTTGGCCACATATCTCCGTTGCCCATGTACTGGATCGTCTTGCCCCTGCGTTGCCCATCATGATGGCCCATCTACCCCTGAACGCCCATGTGAAAACCCTGGTTGGCTATGCCCAAAATGTGCTCGTTGCCCAACGGCCACTTTTCCTGACATCTTCCGATTGAATGCCCATGCCCAATGCCAACATCCACGATCGCCAATGACCAATGCAGTACAATGCCAGTGTTTCAGTCCCAGACAGCAGTGGCCCCGAGCGGTATGTCCCAACAGTTTATGCCTCACTGCCTGATTAGAAAGAGAAATGTGTTATAACCTGCCTTTTTTTAATATGATTAGTTTTCCCCTACATAGTGTTTTATTTTCTGTCTTCTTTTTTTCCCCCCATTGAATTTTTTATTTTCCCCCCTCTCTTCTTCCCTCACTGATCTTCTACGTAAGTTATGGTTTATGGATCCACTAATTTCGATAGAAAAATGGGAACAAGCTTAGCTTCAAAATTGTTTTTTTTTTTTGTTTTTTTTTCCTCTCAATTATACATGTAGCTGGTTTCTGTCTTCGTGGCCAACCTGACTCCTTCAGCATTGCCTGTTTCATTTTTCTTTTCTAATGAAGTGCTAACTCTTAATCACTCCTCACTTCACTTTTTATGTTGCTTTTTGTGTTTATTCTCTTCAAAGCCCATTAGTATTTCAAGTTTTAAGTGATTTCATCCATATAATGTCCACCGATTGCATTTTCCAACTTTTCCCTGAAATCCGCAATTTTCATTTAACTAGCAAGGGTTTCCTAAAAATAGTGGTGACGGGGAATATGATCATTCACTTGTTTCCAGTTCTGTGCCTCCTTTTTGCCCGCTTAATCTAAGTCCTTCCAGAATCCCTTTGCCTTACCAGCATCTAAATATTTTACTACCCAGTTGCATTGAAATTAGAAGAAAAATATAAGGAAAAAAAAACACATGCATGTGTACGTTCTTTAAAGAAAAGCAATTTGATTGTGATGCTTTTTCCGTTTTCTCCCTTGTGTGTTTTTAACTTTTTTTTTCTGTTGTATTGCGTAGTATACTGAGTATAAGTGCAGACATTGAAACGATTGGGGAAATATTGAAGAAAATCATTCCTACATTAGAGGAGGTAATTTTAACCCAATCTTGTTTTTTAAACACCTGTACCTTTTTTGTTTTATATATAAAAAAAATGTATCCTTTTTCAGTACCAGCACTACAAGGGAAACGATTTTGATTGTGAGTTGAGGCTCTTGATCCATCAGTCTTTGGCAGGAGGCATTATTGGTGTTAAAGGTGCAAAGATTAAGGAACTTAGAGAGGTAGGTGTCGTGTGTCTAAAATTTAACTACTTGTTTATGAAATCTCCACATATAAAATGTCAGTGAATGCAGGCACAGTTAATTTTAGTTGGTTTAGTTTTTAAACCATTACTTATATTTTACAGAATACACAGACTACAATTAAGCTTTTCCAGGAGTGTTGCCCTCATTCTACAGATAGAGTTGTGCTTATTGGAGGAAAACCTGATAGAGTGGTAGAATGCATCAAAGTCATCCTTGATCTTATATCTGAGGTAAGTTTAAAAGTTTTTTTGTATACTTTTTTTTTTTTCTTTTAATTTTATTCTATATGTACTCATAGATTATTTCTCATCTGCAGTCGCCAATTAAAGGCCGTGCTCAGCCATATGATCCTAACTTCTATGATGAGACTTACGATTATGGTGGTTTTACAATGATGTTTGATGACAGACGAGGCCGACCCATGGGTTTTCCTATGCATGCAAGAGGAGGTGGCTTTGATCGAATGCCTCCTGGACCCGGTGGCCGCCCCATGCCTCAGTCAAGAAGAGACTATGATGATATGAGCCCTAGACGAGGACCTCTCCCACCACCTCCAGGTCGTGGTGGTAGAGGTGGCAGTAGAACACGTAATCTTCCTCTTCCTCCGCCCCCACCACCAAGAGGAGGGTAAGTACATTTCTTTGCAATGTTTAAATCGGGGATCCTCAAACTACGGCCCCCCAGCTGTTGCGGAACTACACATCCCATGAGGCATTGTAAAACTCGGACATTCACAGACATGACTAGGCATGATGGGAATTGTAGTTCCTGAACAACTGGAGGGCCATAGTTTGAAGACCCATGGTTTAAATTAAAAAAAAGCGCTACAAATTAAGTATACAGATGCTCATAAAATGAAGTTCTTTTGGCCATCGTCTTATGAGTTCCTTTTTTTAGGGACCGTAGAGGGAGACCAGATTATGATGGAATGGTAAGGATTTTTTTTCTTCTGTTTTATAAGATAAAGTTTTGTACTTGGTGTGTGTATAATAAATATATATATATATATATATATATATATATATATATATATATATATATACACACACACACACACTTCGGAGTGCAGGGCAACTCCTCCATTCAAACCTGTAATTTAGCTTTTTTTAGCATAGCAAAGTTGTACTAGTGAAGTCGTCTTATCAAATGTTCACATGTACCTGGCTTTCAAACCCACTCTGTTTAAGACCAATTTAACAAATACATTCAGAGCTTAAATGCTTATACCATAAAGCTTCTAAAACATTTTTACACTTTTTTGTTTGGTGCAAAAGCATTTTTACATTCTGTCTTCTGGATCGAAAAACTAAACTTTATTTTATTTTTTCCTCTCCCCAATTTATCGCAAACTGCAGGGTGGCTCAGGATATGGTGAGTAGTCTTTTTTTCTATTTATCAAAACTTTTTTAATTTTTCAGAAGTCCTTTTATTGTACAAAGCATGTGCACAATTGGCATATAATATAATTATTTTTCACATGCAGGCCGTGGATCATATGGTGATATAGGTGGACCCGTCATAACGACACAAGTCACAATTCCAAAAGATGTAAGTTTTTTTTTTTTTTTTTTGTGTGTGTGTTTTAGTAAGCAGATAACTCGTGGTTCACACATAATTTTACTCCTCCTGTGCTGTAGTTGGCAGGGTCAATTATTGGAAAAGGAGGGCAAAGGATTAAACAGATTCGTCATGAATCCGGAGCATCAATCAAAATTGATGAACCATTGGAAGGATCAGATGATCGTATAATTACCATCATAGGCACCCAAGACCAGATACAGAATGCACAATACTTGCTTCAGAACAGGCAAGTACTGGCATGTTGGGTTTTGTTTACTAAACCTTGTTAAACTTTTACATTGTAGTCTTTTTACTGCCTTAACTTTTTTTTTTCTTTCTCTGGTGTATATACTAATTTTTTAATGCTGTCAAACTAATTTTGCTCCACAAAATTAACAGCTCTACTTTTCTGTCGTGAAACGACTGCAAACGATTTGTTAAATCAAGATTTTATGAATGTGCCTGTAGAATAATTTTAAATCTAGAAGAAATCAGTGGAAGTTGGTTTAGTTCTGTGTGGAAGACTAGTGATTTTGTTGTTTTTAGATAACGGCAATGACAACAAATCACGGTCTGCCATATGGCACAGACCATGCCTCTACAGGACATGTTACAATGGGTTTTGATTTGATGTCATGATGCAGCGTTTCACAGCTTTTTCCTATTTACTAACCACTTGTTTTCTGCTTTATATACTATAGCATGTTTCGGTGTGTGTTTTTTTTAATCCCTTTTTTGTTTTTTTGGAAATGTTACTAACACATAATCCTCAACTGCATCCTTTTTTTCCCTCCTAAGCTTTGTGTAAGAAAATCCATTTACAGGTTCTAATGCAAAGTTTTCTTCTTTTTTTTTTTTAGTGTGAAGCAGTATTCTGAAGATTATGCTTATGGGTTTTGACTTCTAAACATTTGAGAGGCACATGCTCAAGGGTTCTAATGTAAGATTCTCTTTTTTTTATAGTGTGAAGCAGTATTCTGGCAAGTTTTTCTAAGACTAGTGAAGAATGAAGGAATCCTGCATCTTTTTTTTTTTTTCTTTATCTGTGCTTCTGATTTAAAAAAAAAAAAAAAACCAACATTCCTCTGCTTCATAGGTGTAATACAATTTGAGGCATAGACAGACTGGTGTTTGATATGTTATGGCCTAGAACAAACAAAAGATGTGTAGTGTTTTTTTTATACTTGTAGCTGGAACAATCCAGTTTAAGTGAGGCTTCTTTAAAAGCCATATTGATGATCTAATGGTGTTTTGGAGATTGTTTTTAACGGACGATTTACCTAATATGTATATATGAAGAGACCTGCCAGTTAGCAGTATCCCACCCCGGTGTTGGTGGAGAAATACGTTTTTTGTAATTTTTTATTTATTTTAAAATAAATTTAGTGAACTGTGGGTTTGTTTTTTTTCTACTTGCCTTCACATTCTATAAATAAGATTTGTAGACTTGTGACTAGCTTCACTAGTTAAAGTGGATGTAAACAAAAAATCTTGCCACACAGTTAATCCAGCGCTGAGCAATCCTCTTTTATTCAGTGAAAATTAATACTTGAAATAAAGTGTTTCTCTCTTCTTGGCTTTGAGTGACAGGTTATTTACATATCTAGCTTGGACATGTTTATCATATGTTATGTTTATCATAATGAGGTGAGATCCAAAGTATAAAGTGAGAAATCCACCCCTCCCCCCACATAACACATCCTGGTAATATACAATGAACTTTGGATCACCTCATGTTAACATGGCATATGATAAACATGTCCAAGCTAGATATGTAAATAACCTGTCAAGCAAGAAGAGAAAAAACTGACTTTATTTCAATAGGTTTTTATCTGGAAGGCTGTTAATTTTCACTGAACAATAAGAGGGTTGCTCAACTCCGTGTGGCAAGACTAGGCACAGATGATAAAAAAAACTAAAATTCTTATACTCTACATTGTGGCAACTTTTTTTTTTTTTTTTTTTTGGTTTACATCCACTTTAATAAACAAATCGCCTTGTTTCCTGCAGCATTAGCCATAGATTCTCCAGGGCTGAACATGTTTTCTTTCTTTTACAGGGTTAATATATGGCTCTAGCACAGACATTGCTTCAGAAGAGGAAGTGATCAGAGAGCAGTGTTGAAATTTAGCTCTTTGCACTTGAGTTTGGTTGTTTTCCAGTCATTTCTATTCTCACAATAAAACTGTTTTAATAAGAGGTTATTTGTGTTTCTGGACTATAATTTTCAAATCTAGATGGATTTGTTGAGTCTTCAATTTTTAATACACATTTTTTTATCTCCCCCTCCCCCATATTTTAATATAATTGCTTATTCTCAGTCTAGAGGTGATGCAAGGTTTATTCTGCAACTAAACAATTGTACATAAAGCATCCTTTAATTTGGCACTAAAACACATGGCTGTATTGTGAGAACTTAATGTTTGATTCCCCAACCCCCATTTAGACTTGAAAAACTAAATGGCCTTCCATGTGAGGTTTATCAAGTGCAACATGTGCTTAACTTCATCACTGCCTGGTTATCTTTCTTTTGAGTTTAGATTGCCTGTCCTACCACAGAGAATGGCTAGATTGCCTAGATATACAAGGCACTTTCTGTCTAAAAATCTATAGTAATGTTGCAGTTCACAGCATAGCCTTTGGTAGTGCACAGCCTAATTTTTAGGCAGTTACTGTATATTATAGGATCACTAAAGAAAAAGTAAACCCTCAAATTCTGGGGGGGAACCCCTGTAAGAGTTGTAATGAGCTAGTATGCTGAACATGCTAGCTCATTATGAATTGCTTACCGGAGATCGTAGCGCTGTGACTGGAGCAGTAATGTCGCGCAGGAGCTGCTAGTGACGGCATGCTCGCCTTTACTAACTGCACGCTCAGTGTGCCGTAGACATCGATGCCCCCTTTTTTTTTTTGTGGAAAATATCTCCTTAACCAGGAGATTTCTTGGGCCTACTGGCTAGACTTACCTGTAGGTTAAAGTGGTATGTAAGGGTTTACAACCACTTTATAACAAGATTATATTTTAAAGGGTTTTTCTTGGTTCTTGTTCTCCTGGCGTTGACTGCATTTTGGTTACCTTCCACAACTTCTTGGTATTCCTGTTTATTTCCTGATTGGGCTAAGCCGTGTGCTTTATGATTTTTATGTATATCCAGAACAAAATATGAAATTTCTTTTTCAGGCTTAAGTGGATTCCAAAATATTTTGTTTAGAGCAGCTACAATGAAAAACTTGGATGCTTTCCTCCTCTTTTCGTTGCTTATGGATTACAAACCAAGATCTGGATCTCTGGATGCATTTGTTAAAATTAACCTGAAGCGCTAAGAATCCACAATCTGCGGAGAATACCCCAACTCCAAGAGAATTGTACAGAATTAGTAGAGCTGAATGAATATAACTGCTTTATGTTAAAGATAATTATATATTTTTTTGTTATGTTCCAAGTTTAGTTATTACATGGAGAATGAAGCTCAGCTTAAGCTGTCCTGTGCAGATCTTGATTGATGGGATGCCTATTGATTTTTTTTAAAAAAAAGCAACTAAAGTTAACTTTTTTTTGTATATTTCTTTCAACTTCCCCCCTTTTTTAGAATTTTGTTTTTGAGTTTTCCCCCTCCTGAAATGTCTGTTGCAATTGGGGGTTTTGTGTTCACTGTAACAATGTGCCGACTGTACACATTGCTGTTTTTATCACTTTTACATTGGTATGTTGTAACTGATATTGGTCACTTGTGTTAGTGTATTGAGATATGACCAGCTGTGCTCTCAGTTTTTATCAATATAATTAAAAGTTTAAAGGATTTTTTTATTCCTTTAGATGTAGCCAAGTGAGCAGTGAAACATTTGTTTGACTAAACATAATTGAAATTTAAACCCAGCTGTTGTCTTTTGCATTCTGTCCAGTATGAAATCACCACATTAGTCAGTGCTGTAGATCTTGGGTAATTAGTGATTTTAGTATCTTGAGTGCTCAAACGTTCAAAAAAAAATTCTGAGTTAAGTTTAAAAAAACAAATAAAGTTGTAGCACTTGCATCAATCTAACTGTGCCTCTTAAACATTACCAGCATCTAGCTTTGAAGATCCAACTTTCTTATGTTTCAAATGAAACAAGTGCACTATATATATATATATATATATATATATATAATCTGTCCATCTCCCCTTGGGGTTTTAAAGGGGGCGGGTGGTGTCCCACAAACCTTTGGGAATGTTCCTTGCATAAGATTGCCAGGGGTTGATAAATGGTCTTTACTGAATTCTCATACTTTAATTTTCAAAAGAACTGTTCTGTTGCTAATAGCAGTAACAATTCATGGTATGGTTGCTGTGGGGAAATTGTAAGAGATCTCGTGTCCACTTTAGTGTGAATATGCTAGATGGGTTAACAGCAGCACTTTATCACCAATGCCAGCACCACCCCTGTGTAAAAGTAGCCTTACAGACTGCAGAGTAAAAATACTAAGGCTGTTACTGATCAAAATTTTTGTGTTCGCTTAATCGTTTGTTTTTTTAATCGACTAATTTCGATTAATTATAAACGCACATACAGATCCAATTGCTTTTAGCTGATCTCCTTGCAGGCTGATTCCCAGTGCAGCTACCAACCACTGGGGCAATGGATATCAGGATACAAAAAACACACAAAGGCAGCACTCGATGGGAATTTAATTAAAACTTTTATAGTCTTCAAGTAGGTAACAAAATAAATATTGCACTGGAGATAAAATCGATGTAGCTACATAAACTGTAAAAATGGTGTGGGTAATACCAAACGGTAGGAAAAGCAGTCATAAAAACATGTAGCTAAGTATGATACTGGTATAAAAATGTGTACAATGATGCCACTGCTGAATCCAGATGAGGGGTTAACATCAGTCCGTTGGCATGTAGATGTCCTATGAAGGGAACTATCACAACTCCCAGTGGATGGCTATAGAATCCCAGGTTGATAGAGGGAAGTGTAACAGCCCTTGCGTGTAGCGGATAGTTAGGTCCTGCCAGCATGCAGATATGAAGGCACAGCAAAGGAGCCCTTCAGATGGACACGGCTAGCCCCGCCGGTGTCTGTGACGTCACCGGAACTCCCTAAAGGCCCAGAAGTTGGCGGAGAGGCGAGTACTAATCAAAACAAAATAATTTTAATTGATCAAAAATAAAGATTAATCGATCAATTAAAAGTTAATTTGCACAGCCCTAAAAAAATACACCTTTCTCAAGTCATCTTCCAGGACGGCACACCTGAGATGACGGTCCCACCTGACAGGAAACACAATCAACAGAGTTTAAAAGGCCCCACCCTTCCCTCTGTCCCTCAGTTATTAATTGTGTTTCCCACAGGATGGCAGGGAAACAATTTATTTTTTTCTAAAAAGAGACTAAGGTCTGGGACCGAAGTCCTCCCTCCCTGGTGTTTTTCTGACCTAAGTGCCAGTGGGGACTGCAGACTCAGATTACAGGCACTTAAATGTGTGACCAGGAGGGGTTCTCCCCTTAGAATCATTCTCGGGGAAGTTAGGTGTTTGTCGGCGGTGCATGCAAGATCCCTGAGAGACTGGGAACATGTGACTCAGGGTGAGGTTCCATGTTACCCAGGGGTCACTTATTCCTTCTCCCTCCTCCTACCTGATGGTGGCTGAAGGTCAGAGGAGCCGCTCGGATGTCCCCGGGAGCTGGATTGCTGGTGGATGGTTCCCAGGGGGGTTAAACCATTCAAATTTCTTTAGCCGGACCCCGCTGCGGGCTTCGGCGTCTCCGGGGAGTCTCTGCGGGTGTGCGGAAGTCCGTGACAGGCGCGGGCCGATGATGTCACTTCCGCGCGCCGGACTACAACAAGATGGAATGGGAATTTAACAGCGAGGTATTCTTTGGGTTAAGACTTGGGATGGAGATTTTTCATCCAAGTCTCGCCTCTGTGGGATTACTTTTGAGGGATCCTTGCTCTTTGGCTCGGATTTGGAGCAGGGAATATCTCGTTCCACTGAGAAAGGTAAAAAGTTTCCTACTAAACCCAAAAGAGAAAAGGAAAACTTTTTTCGAGGCCCCCCTTCTAAAAACTGCTTTCGGGAGAAGGAACCTAAGAAAAAAGTGGGGATTCGGTAAAGGCAGGGAAAAAGGTAGCATCCTCTTTTCCGGTGCCTCTACTTCCAACAAGGAAGCCAAGTGACGCCAACATAAGAGTTGGCGGAAGGCTCTCGTGGTTTCTACCCCAGTGGGAAAGTATTAGAGTCCTTATATTCTAACTGATAAAGGAAGGGTACAAGCTGGAATTCTTGTCTCCCCCCTCCGCCAAACTTTATTCTGACCCATCTCCCAAAGGACCCAGTAAAAGCGGGGGGCTTATTGGAGAGTGTCCGGGATCTAGCGGAACAGCAGGTCATCATCCCTGTCCCAGTAGATCAAATCGGCCTAGGATTCTATTCCCACATATTTGTGGTGCCAAAACCATCTGGGAAGTTCCGGCTGATTATAAATCTACGGAAGTTGAACCAATTTTTGGTTTAAAAAAATTCAGGATGGAGAGTATCTACACCGTCAGACACCTACAAGAGGGAGTCTTTATGATTACATTGGACCTAAAGGATGCTTACCTGCATGTTCCTATTTCCCCAGCCCATCAAAAATTCTTGAGATTTGCATTATAGACAAAAGAGGGTGTCCGTCATTGGCAGTTCAGGGCTCTCCCCTTCGGCCTAGTGGCCAGTCCAAGAATTTTCACCAAAATTCTGTCCGAGGTAGTGTCATTCCTACACCTCCAGGGGATAGCCCTGATACCGTACTTGGACGACATGCTGATTTTCAGTCCGGCCTTGGAACAGCTCCAGGCAGACCGAGACAAAGTACTATCCACGCTAGAATTTCTGGGGTGGCTAATCAGCAAAGAAAAATCTTCCCTAGATCCATCACAATCCAAGGTATTCCTAGGGTACAGGGTGGACTCGGTGAGCCAAAGGATCTTTCTACCAGAAGAAAAGATCATCAAGGTCCAAAGGGCAGACTCGGCTCTGGTCAGCACCAGAGAAGTTTCTCTAAGGACTATCATGAGGATACTGGGGCTCATGTCATCCTGCATCCCAGCGGTTCACTGGGCACAGTTTCACTCCCGGAAACTCCAGGGATTCCTTCTCTCCTCCTGGGACGGGGGAAGAGAATCCCTGGACCTAACCGTGGTCCCTTTCAGTAGAAGCAAGGTACTCCCTAGACTGGTGGCTCATCACAGACAATCTGGCGAAAGGGCGCTCCTGGACCCAACAGAATCCATTGCTTCTAACCACAGACGCAAGCGCCTGGGGCTGGGGAGCGCACATGGGAGATCTTTTTGCTCAGGGATCTTGGGATCAGGAACAGAGCAAAGCCTCCTCCAATTACAGGGAGCTGTTGGCGGTAGGGGAGGCCCTAACCTTCTTCAAGGATCAGGTCCTAGGGAGAGAAGTACAAATTCTATCGGACAATGCAGTAGCAGTGGCCTACCTAAACCATCAAGGGGGGACAAGGTCCAGCAGACTGATGAGACTGACCCAGGACATCCTGGGGGACATGGAGGGAAAGATTCTCAGTTTCAGCGGTGCATGTAAAAGGGTCCCTAAACATTCAGGCAGACTTCCTGAGCAGGCAGCCCATTCATCAGGGAGAATGGGAATTGAACAGCGAGGTATTTTCTCTGGTAAGCCAACACTTTGGCAGACCAGAAATAGACTTGTTTGCCTGCAAAAAGAACAGGAAGGTCCACAGGTACTTCTCCCTCACCAGAGAACAGGACGCCTATGGGATAGATGCCCTAGCGCAGAAGTGGGATTTCTCCCTAGCTTATGCCTTTCCTCCTCTGGTTCTCATTCCCAGAGTTCTACAGAAACTAGCCAGGTCAAAGGGATATCTCATCCTGATCGTACCCTGGTGGCCGAAGCGGGCCTGGTTCCCCACACTAAAAAGGTGGTCGATGGCTCCTCCATTGCATCTTCCGTCCAGATGTGATCTCCTCTCCCAGGGACCAGTGTTTCATCCCGATCCAGGGTTCCTTTCCCTGAAGGCATGGTATTTGAGAGGGAGATCCTCAGGCTCAGAGGATGCTCGGAAAAAGTGATTGACACACTACTGCAGAGTAGGAAGCCATTCGCAAGAAAAATTTATGCTAAGGTTTGGAAAGTATTTTCTAGCTGGGCTCAGCTTAGAGAGGATTCTCCCCAAACGGTCCCTATGGTCCTGGATTTCCTTCAAGAAGGAGTTGATCAGGGTTTCCACCCTGGGATTTATCCCTGGTACTGGATGCTCTGACAAAAGAGCCTTTTGAGCCGATAGCTCAAACTTCTGTTAAATTCCTTTTACTGAAAATGGCTTTTCTGTTAGCAATCACGACAGCCAGAAGGGTTAGTGATTTACAAGCTCTGACTATAAAAGAGCCTTTTTTGTTACTCCTGGAGGATAGGGTAATCCTCAGACAGGACCCGTTATATTTACCAAAAGTGTCTTCTGAATTCCACAGGACACAGGAGATTGTCCTCCCCTCTTTTTGTCAGAACCCAAAAAATGATAAGGAGGCAAGGTTTAATTTACTAGATGTTAGAAGGTGCCTTCTAACGTATTTAGAAAGAGTGAGTGAGTGAGTTTAGAAGATCAAACCATTTGTTGATTAATTTTT
This sequence comes from Rana kukunoris, assembly GCA_029574335.1. NCBI lineage: Eukaryota > Metazoa > Chordata > Amphibia > Anura > Ranidae > Rana > Rana kukunoris. The sequence goes on from CM056049.1 coordinate 291,986,752, forward strand.
CTGGTCAAAAGAAAGGGCTTCAAGCTTCTAAGTCTACGATAGCCAGGTGGATTAAACAGACTATCGTAGTAGCTTATGAAAGGTCAGGAAAGCAGGTTCCAGCCCATATTAAAGCTCACTCAACCAGATCTCTGGCGACCTCCTGGGCAGAAAGGGCAGGCGCCTCGATTGATCAGATCTGCAGAGCAGCAACTTGGACGAGCCAAAATACTTTTCTGAGGCACTACAGAGTGGAGCTGTTGTCCCCTCAGGACTTGGCATTCGGCAGGAAGGTCCTACAGGCGGTGATCCCACCCTAAGGTAGGCCTGAACTTCTTGCTTATCATCTCAGGTGTGCCGTCCTGGAAGATGACTTGAGAAAAGTACCAGTTACACTTACCGGTAACGGATTTTCTGGGAAATCTTCCAGGACGGCAGGCCTACTTCCCACCCTTAAATGTTGGTGATGTTTGTGTTCACAGAAGGTACCCTCTGACACCGGTGTGGATTTATACTTTATCATAACTGAGGGACAGAGGGAAGGGTGGGGCCTTTTAAACTCTGTTGTTGATTGTGTTTCCTGTCAGGTGGGACCGTCATCTCAGGTGTGCCGTCCTGGAAGATTTCCCAGAAAATCCGTTACCGGTAAGTGTAACTGGTACTTTTTTTTTTTTTGTTAACCGCTTAACGACCGCCGCATGAAACTATACGTCCACAGAATGGCATGTACAGGCAGATGGACGTGCTGGCACGTCTCTGCCTTCCTGCGGGTCGGTAAGCCTCTGGGAGCGATGAGGGGGCGGCTGTTCGTTTCTGTCCGCTCCCAGCGAATCCGCTTTCCCCTCTGCCTGTGTAATGTAGACACAGGCAGAGGAAGTGATGTTGCCTCGGCGGTATTTTCTTTCCGGAGAGGAGAGAAGACGTCACAAGTGAGTTGCACACCAGTACACATAGGCGCACTTCACCCCCTCAGATCACCCCCCCCCCCCCCAGCCCCCTATCAGTGTCACTGATTGCAGTGATCATATATTTACTGATCGCTGCATTTAGTGTGACAGACAGTGTTAGGTCCAGGGTAGCCCCCTACCCCCCAATAAAGGTTTAACCCCTTGATCACTGCCCTAGTTAACCCTTTCACCCCCTATTGCCAGTGTCACTAAGCAATCTGTTTTCTGATCGCTGTATTGGTGTCACTGTTACCGCTAGGTAGCTAGTTTTTTTTTAAACTAAAGATATGTGGCTGAATACATTTTGGCCTAAATGTTTGACTAAAATTTTCGTTTATTCGATTTTTCTTATAACAAAAAGTAGAAAATATAATTTTTTCAAAATTTTCTGTTTATATCGCTAAAAACAAAAATCGCGGAGGCAATCAAATGCCATCAAAAGAAAGCTCTATTTGTGGGAGGAAAAGGACGCAAATTTCGTTTCGGTACAACATTGCATGACCGCGCAATTACCAGTTAAAGCAGTGCCAAATTCTAAACACCTTTGGGTATTTAGCAGCATATTGGTCCGGGGCTTAAGTGGTTAAAGTGAACTTTGGCCCTTAAAGGTCTGTCTTGAAATCAAAACACCTGTCAAGAGGGTCCAAATGTAGCCACATACTAGTTATAGTATAACCAAAATCTAAAGTTCAGGATACCTGAAATCTATCACATCACACTAAACTGCCATCTACTGTAAGATTGGATTAAGGCAAGCAACAAAAATCTATGCTAGCCCAAGTTAATGCCTCCCACTGATGGCATGTGTTTTTTTTTCTCCCCTCTAGTGTACTAGAATGGTTGGAAGTCTTTATTTATTTTTATTTTTTTCTTAAGTCTGCTGTTTTTATCTTAATCGTACATTACATGTCACAAGTAATTTTTGGACCATGAGCTATGTGACAGTGACCAAAGCTTTACTAGGACTGCCCCTTGTGTAGCCATATAACCCCAGCCACTCATGTGGCTCCAGTTTTTTTTGGGTGATGGGCTATTTCTGTTTTTTTTTTTTTCTGTTCTATTCACTAGTTTTCGCTTTCAACCTCTAGTTAAAAGACGTTTTGCCTTATGGTTCAATAGCAGTTTCTGGATAGGTTACTATTTGGGTTAATTTTCGGAGCGGTACCTGCACCATGCAACAGCAGGAGGACTGGCCTATAACGTTTCTTTCAGGCACTTGAGCCTGCATTCAGTGCGAATTCTTGTATATGGTGTAATGATGCAAAGATCAGATTTTTCTATGTTCAGTTTTACTATATTGGGGGGGTGCAAAAAACATTTTTGCATATAGTTGATCAGGTTGTTGATTATGGCCTGTGCATGATTGGCATGAAAGAAAAAAGTGACGGCGCACTGACCACATAACAGTTTATTTAAAATATAAATAAAGGCAATGGTCCTACTCATAAAATGAGCTTAAAGAATGGCTTTTCTGACAATCAAGCTGGATCTCTTGGCACCTGCCAGCAAGATTTGATGACAGAGGATTGGATAATACCTCAAACGGCTGATGTATTTCTGGGGGGGGGGGGGGGCACCCCCCTTTCTTCAGAGCCGAGGTGGTCTGTGATAACTCGCCTGTGTGGCCCCAAATATATATACACATGTGCATAAAGGGCCAAGCTCAGTTGACCATTAATTACCGCTTATCCTGCCCATGGGGATGGGGTTCCCACTCCCATGAGGGGTAGCCGATTGACAAAACATATGGGATGGTTGCAGCTTCCAGGAATCGTGTACAGATCCTTGCAACATGGGGCTGTGCATTGTCATGTTGCAACATGAGGTGATGGTTGTGGATGAATAGCCCTCAAGATCTCATCACAGTATCTCTGCATTCAAAATGCACCTGTGTTTGCTGTCCATAGCATATACATACCATAACCCTACCATCACCATGGGCCACTTCTACAACGTTGACATCAGCAAACTGCTCACACACATGCCATTAAGATTCATCCGTGAAGAGAACACCTCTCCAAAGTGCCAGACGCCATAGAATGTGAGCATTTACACACTCAGGTCAGTTATGATGAGGAACTGCAGTCCGGTCGAGACCCCAATGAGGACAATGAGCTTCCCTGAGACAGTTTGTGCAGAAATTCTTTGGTTATGTAAACCAATTGTTGCTGCAGCTGTCTGGGTGGCCAGTCTCAAACAATCTTGGAGGTGAAGATGCTGGATGTGGAGGCCCTGGACTGCTGTAGTTACATGTGTTCTGCGGTTGTGAGGCTGGTTGGGTGTACTGCCAAATTCCCTGAAACGCATTTGGAGATGGCTTTTGGTACAGAAATCAACATTCAATTCAAGGGCAACAGCTCTGGCCCAGTTAACTGGTTGGTTGCTAGAACTGCACTACATTCTAACAACTAATCAGTTATCTGGGACAGGTTCCGTCCATTTGCTGCACTTCCAATGTTAGCTGCTGTGTCCTGTGTAAAGTAAGACAGGGAATAGGGCACTGTTACTGTTATGAAGGCTGGAGGGGTGAAATAAAAGAGAGGCAGGGTAGGAATGTAAAGGAAGTGATATTTTGGGGTTCTCCAAAGTGGTTGAGGACAGTTATGTGAAGGGGGTGCTATAAAAGGGGGTAAGGCCAGTAATATGAAGGGGGCTGCGGATTGCAGTGTGAAGGGCTGAGGACAGGAACGTGAAAGGGGATGCTATAAAAGAGGGAGAAAAGTGATGTAAAGAGGGGGGTGCTGTAAAGGGGATGAGTGCAGTAATGCAAAGGGGTGCTTTAAAGGATGTGAGGACAGGAATGTGAAGGGGGATGCTAAAAAAAGGGGTAAGGGGTGTGGACAGGAATGTAAAGGGGGTGAAGACAGTTATGTGAAGGGGAGCTATAAAGGGGGAGAGGACAGTTATGTGAAAGGGGGGTGAGGACAGGAAGGTGGGGTGCTATAAAAGGGGCGAAGGGGGCTGGGGATTGCGGTATAAAGGGGGTGAGGACAGTTATGAAAAGGGATGAGGACAGTTTTATGAAGGGGAGGTGCAATAAAGGGGGTGAGGACAGGAATGTAAAGGGGGTGACAGGAATGCTATAAAAGGGATGGGGACAGTTATGTTAAGGTGGGTGAGAACAGGAATGTGAAGGGGGGGTGCTATAAAGGGGGTGAGGACAAGAATGCTATAAAAGGGATGGGGACAGTTATCTTAAGGGGGGTGCTACAAGGGGTGAGGGCAATTCAGGTTCGGATTAACATAGGTAGGGGTTATTGGAGCTGCAGGGATTAAAAAAACGCACCTACCGTGATGACGAACAATGTCTATGTTTAGATGGCCTTGTTGTTCAGATTGTACTGACCTTCTCCAAGTTGTACCGTGAGTTACTCTTTATAATTCCAACCATGACAATTTGTTACTGTATTCTGTGATTTTCTTTAACCACTTAGGGACCGGACCAATATGCTGCTAAATGCCCAGAGGTGTTTTTACAATTTGTCACTGCGTCGCTTTAATAGACAATTGCACGGTCGTGCGACGTGGCTCCCAACCAAAAATTGCGTCCTTTTCTTCCCACAAATCAAGCTTTCTTTTGATGGTATTTGATCACCTCTGCGATTTTTATTTTTTGTGCTATAAACAAAAATAGAGTGACGTTTTTTTTAAAAAAAATCAATATTTTTTTACTTTTTGTTATAAGAAAAATCGAATAAACTAAATTTTAGTCAAACATGGACAGAGTTATACTCAGCGTGTTTTAAGGTAATGCAGCTTTTCGCCTCTTCATCAGGAGCAAATGGTATGAATATCTATGATATTTACAATTTATAAGGCAAAAAAAAGAAACAATAAGTAAAGGATATATGTATAAAAATAATTATACAGAAGTTGATATACAGACAGGCAATCAATACATTGAATACAGTGTCTACTGGCCATGTAGAAGCAGGTGTCTTGGTATGTCCATCAAGAAATACAAAAAAAAGCAAGGAAGTATGGCTGTGCTGGCCCTACAACGCTCAAGGAGAATAAAGACTTGTTAAGCTACCCCGAATGACAGCCAAAAGGGGGGGCAAATAAGGAGGAAACCCGACCCAGGCCGAGCAGTCCACACCACAAATATTTTATTTTAATATTTAGTTAATGTTTGTGAAGAGCACTTATAGATCTGCTGTGTTTACTTGCATAATTGACAGCGATGTTTGTCATGTAAATTAAATTCTCCCTGGTCACATTCAACTCTGCAGTTGAAAAGATTGTGGGGCCACAATATATAAAAAAAAAAAGCAAGCTCTGATTATATTTTCATGCTCCCATCTTGCCAAAATGTTGCAGCTTCCACCCATTGCTCCCAGGAAGGTAATCCAGGCTTGATGATGAACTCCAGAGTAAGGCCTCGTACACACGAGGCAATAGATTTGTTCAAAACGGTCTGTCCGACCGATTTGAACAAATCTGTCTGTTTGGATTTTAGTTTGCTCGCGTGTACACACGAGCAAACCAAAATCCCCGCCAGCAGACGGCGCGCTGACGTGTCGGTGACGTGGCGGTGACGTTGACTTCGCCACGTCACCGCACCAGGAAGTAAAACACTTCCGCGCATGCGCCGAATCCATTCGGCGCCGGTGCGAGACGACATGTCTGCTGGTAAGTGTACTAACCAGCAGACATGTCGGGCGGACGGGTTCCCACCCGATAGATTTCAAAGCATGCTTTGAAATCTGTCGGGTGGCCAAATCCGTCGGCTCGCCCGTACACACGATCGAATCTGTCTGCTGGGACGGTCTAGCAGACCGTTTCCAGAAGACAGATTTGATCGTGTGTACGAGGCCTTAGAGACAGCTGACATCCTTCTGTGTAGAGTGGGTCACAAGGCATGGTGGATGTAAGGTAGATTAATGGGTGCCAGACACTTTTTGAATGGAAAGAGAATTATTTTTACTTAAACAGAACTGTGGGAGAGTGAGTTAGGGCCAGGATACCCTTTAGTAGTTGCAATGTTAACCTCTTTCCCACCGCGCTATAGACAAAATACGTCTACAGCGCGGTGGAGTTGTTCTAACAGGACGTCCCTGGGACGACCTCCCAGAATCCTCCTCTTGCGCGCCCCCTGGGGCACGCTCCCGGAATCATCCGTGAGTGCCGGGTCTAGAAGACCCGGCGCATCATGGATCGCGGTAAATTGACGCTGATAGCGGCCGTTTACCACGTGATCTCTCCTCTCTGTACAGTGTGAGAGGAGAGGAGAGGGGGGAGCGGGTGTCAGCAGCAGCACTGTGGGCTGGATCTGTGACAACTGCAGTCACAGATCCAGCCATCCCTCCCTGCGCCATACTCTGCAACACCCCCCATACTGTGCAATACCCCCCATACTGTGCAATACCCCCATACTCTGCAATATCCTCCCATACTCTGCAATACCCTCCCCTACTCTGTAATACCCCCCATACTCTGCAATACCCCCCATGCTCTGCAATACCCCCCATGCTCCGCAATACCCTCAATACTCCACAATACCCCAATACTCCAAAACCTTGCAATACATCGCAAGTAGCAAAGTTTGGCGCAATTCCACAAGCGTGTGCAATTTTGAAGGGTGACATGTTAGGTATCTATTTACTTGGCGTAACTGTTTTTTTTTTTTTTTTTAAAGCACAAAACAGTTTTTTTTTAAAAACACACGTTAAAAAAATTGCTGCGAAAATACCGTGCAAGATAAAAAGTTGCAACAACCGCCATTGTATTCTCTAGGGTCTTTGAAAAAAAAAAGCATATATAATGTTTTGGGTTTCTATGTAATTTTTTAGCAAATAAATGATGATTTTTACATGTAGGAGAGGAATGTCAGAATTGGCCTGGGTGCTCCAGATCACCTGATGGTGCTCCCTGCATGTTGGGCCTCTGTATGTGGCCACGCGGTGTAAAAGTCTCACACATGTGGTATCGCCATACTCAGGAGGAATAGCAGAATGTGTTTTGGGGTGTAATTTGTGGTATGCATATGCTGTGTGTGAGAAATAAGCTGCTAATATGACAGAAACAAGATTTTTTTATTTATTTTTTTACAGAATTTTCAGTCTTTTTTCTTTTATAGCGCAAAAAATAAAAACCGCAGAGGTGATCAAATACCACCAAAAGAAAGCTCTATTTGTGTGAAAAAAAGGACAAAAATTTCAGATGGGTACAATGTTGTATGACTGAGTAATTGTCATTAAAATTGTAAGAGCATCGAAAGCTGAAAATGTATCTGGTTAGGAAGGGGGTTTAAGTGCCGAGTGGTCAAGTGGTTAATTAACAGACTCAGAGACTTCTATAGGTACACAGCAATGCAGGGAAAGGCACCCAGCCAGACGCCTAGGGTTGCCACCTGTTTTGACCTGGACAGTCCAGGTTTTGACATGTGCCTTGGTTTCAACCCGCCTGAAACCCAGACACATATAGTTCAACTGTCCTGTGACCAGTGTCGCATCCAGATTCCCGAGCCCCCCATCGATGTTACACTGTCACATACTGCCTGTGCAAGCGCTGGGCAGCAGGCGCCCTCTGATTGGCTGAATGAGTCAACTGCAAACGGAGATAAGGGTTTGTGATCGGCCTGGTGGAGTTGGTGACATGTGGGGGCTGGGTGGGGCAGGGCTGGACTGTGGGTGACCGTCCAGAGTCCCACCTCCGTGCCTGGTGCACTCTGTGTCTCCTGACTGAGGTCTCTCTGTCATCTACCCTTTCACCCCCCTCAGCCTACCACCGTCTGTCAGCCCATCCCACTTTATGAGCCACTCCCTCTGTCAGCCTGCCACACTTTATGAGTTAGCCCCCCTCTATAGCACCACCCCTCTCTGTCAGCAACCCCAACTCTGTCAGCCACCCCCTCTGTCACCCTTCTCTGTCAACCACGCCCCTTCCTCTCTGTCAGCTACCCCCTTTCTTTCACCCCCTCTCTGTCAGCCATCCTCTCTGTCAGTGCCCCCTCTCTATCAGCGCCCCTCTCTGTCAGCCCACCCCTTCTCTGTCAGTGCCCCCTCTGTCATTGCCCCCTCTGTCAGCCCACCCCCTTTCTGTCAGCCACTCCCTCTGTCAGCCACCCTCTCTGTCAGAGCCCTCCTCTCAGTCAGCGCCCCCTCTCTGCCAGCCCGTGCCCTGTCAGCCCATGCCCTCTCTGTCAGCCCCCCCCTCTGTCAGTGCCCTCCTCTCGGCTCCCACACTTCCTGTCTGGAAACGGCTCTAAGTAAGGCAGTCTAATGGGGGTCTTTAGGGGCTGGGGGATACTGATGGGGGGGATTCCCTGATCTAATAGAAATCTCTAAGGAGGGTGCTTAGATCAGCACCCTCCCCCCCTCCTTAGAGACCTCTATTAAATAAGGTTAACTCTCCTTATATCAGCATCCATATTAGATAAAACAAAAAAATAAATAAAATAAAACTGAAACACCTCGAAAAAAACTATGCAAAAATAAATAAAAATTCAGTGCAACCTCCCCCTATAATTATATGAATTTAAATATGAAAAAATAATTGTGAATGATGGTGGAAACCCACAAGGGTAATCCAAGTATTAATACACTCCAATCTTATTTAAACATATACTGTGCAATCACCGTACATATACAGTGCCTTGCAAAAGTACACCCTGTTCCAAATTATTATGCCAATGATATTTTTCTCATTTACCTAAATAATTGATGTAAACATCAGTCAGCATAATTCTCATGTTATCAACTATTAAGAATTCAAATTTTATTGAACAAACCTTCAGCAGCTTCAAATATCTGTTTGCTGCTATGTAATGGTGTTTTAGCAGCTGCTCTCTTGATCCGATGCATGGATCTGGCAGAAATCTTCGTCAATGTGCCTTTATCTGCACGAAACCCGTCTGTGCTCTGAATCAGCCAAAAATCTCTTAATAGTTTGATGATCACGCTTACGTTTTTGTGAAATATCCAATGTTTTCATACCTCGTCCAAGGCATTGAACTATTTCACTCTTTTCTGCAGCAGAGAGATCTTTTTTACTTCCCCATATTGCTTGAAAATGGTGCTCTGCTTAATAATGTGGAACACCCTCCTTTAGGGTCCTTACACACAGAGCTCCGTGTGTCCGTCAGCTCAGCGGGGGGTCTCCGCTGAGCTGTCGGGCGGACGGGGAGCGGTCCCCGCACACTGTGCAGGGACCGCCCCGTCTCTCCTCCGCTCTCCCCTATGGGGAGTCGGATGGAAACGGACCGTCTGTCCGTTTGCATCCGATCCGTTTGCCCAGACGGAAGAAAAATAGGACATTCTTCCGTCCGCAAAAACGGATGCGGATCGAGCGGACGTTAGCGGATGCATCATCCGCTAACGGATCCGCTCCCATAGGGACCCATTACAAGTCCGTAAACGGACTTGTAATGAGCGGACCGTTTGTCCGCTAGTGTGAAAGGACCCTTAGTAGTTTTTCCTTTAATTGGGCTCACCTGACAATCTAATTATCACGGGTGTCCGAGATTGTTTTCAGTGATCAAAAGAGCCATGAGACACAATGCCACCCATGAGTTAAACTGAAAAACAAAATATTTAATCTTTGTGACACTGAAATAGAATTTGCATAATAATTTGGAACAGGGTATATTCACCCCCCTTGGCATTTTTCATGTTTTGTTGCCTCACAACCTGGAATTAACATGGATTGTTTGAGGATTTGCATCAATTTACAGAACATGTAAAACAATGGTAATCAAGTACAATCTGCCCCCTCTTGAGTTTCCACCACTGCACTTATAGAACAATAAAGGTGTACCTGTGAAGCAGCCACTTTAAAAAAATAATATGTGAAATAGCATTTTTAACTCTATAAAATACAGATTCACAGAGCGATTACGCCTGCGCAACAGGAGATGCGCGGCGTAAGTCTAAATGTGCGCATGCGTTTCGATGCACGGCATCCCCAGAACGGGATACGCAAAAAATCTACTTTTTTTTGTCCAGCGTAATTTCGTTAGACTGGCGCATCCGTCCGCGCAAAACTGCGCTAGACAGACCATTGATTTGCTAGTCAAATATGCTAATGAGGGACTTACGGGGATCCACAAAAGAACGTTGGGGCAGGGCAGGCTACGCAGTGTGCGCAACAGCAAAATGTCCTGTCTAAAATTAGACCATATAAAAGCTGGTCTAAAAAGAGAAAAAAAGTCTACTTGTTAGATAAAGCAACACTGTTAGTGAGGAGCTCAGCAGTCACAATCTGTATGCCAACATGCCAGGGGCATCGTCGCGCATAGCTATACTACTGACTTTAGATGAGCAAAGAAGGAGGAGGGCACGGAGGATGGCACGGAGGATGGCACGGGAGAGGATATACCGCACCCGCATAGACCTGTTTGGCATGAGTGATTCTGAGGTGTATCGCATCTTCAGATTTACCCCTCATGCCATCCTGGAATTAACTATAACCTTGCAGGAGGACATCACCAGCCGAACACACCGCTCACATGCAGTGCAGCCACTGGTGAAGGTCATGGCAACACTCCATTTCCTTGCCAGTGGCTTATTTCAGCGTACAAGTGGAGTGGTGGCTGGGATGTCACAATCCTCCATGAGCAGATGTGTGCACCAGGTTGTCCCTGCAATCCTCAGACGCATAGCCAACCAAATCATCAAACCCACCACTGAGGACCTGCGGCTGAAGGCAATGACAGATTTCTACAGAATTGCCAGATTCCCACGCACCATGGGGGCCATTGATTGCACACATGTGGCACTCCAGCCCCCCCAGGAGACAGAGCACATGTACCGCAATCAGAAGCATTGGCATTCCATCAACGTACAGGTGATAGTCGATGTCCAAGGCCTCATATGGCACGTCCGTGCCAAACACCCAGGGTCCAGCCATGACAGCTACATATACAATCAATGCCACATCCGAATGGAATTCGATCAGAACGTGTATGGGGCCACCTGGCTGGTTGGTGAGTGACATGGGTGGCAGGCATGACTGTACCCCCCCCCCCATGATGCACACATCACAAGGGGCACATGCATGACTAACATCCTCCTGTCTTTTTCCTTACAGGTGACTCTGCATATCCACTGGGACCCCATCTCATGACTCCTTTCCGGAACCCCCAAACCCCAGGAGAGGAAAGATACAATCAAGCACATGCCCAAACACGTGCAGTGGTGGAGCGCACCTTTGGCCTCTTGAAGTCACGTTTCCGATGCCTGGATAAGTCTGGGGGTACCCTCTTGTATTCCCCAAACTTTGTGTGCCATATTATCGGTGCCTGTTGCATGCTGCACAACTTCGCAGTAAGAAAGGGCCTGCAGATTGACCTACGTGATGACCTGACCCCTGAACCAGACAATCCCCCCCCTAACCGAGGATACCCCGTCTTCTGAGGGAAGAGCAGCCAGGAGACAGCTCACATTGGGCATCTTTGCACGTTAAACACACACATTAATCATGGCACAATGAGAATGCATGCATGCACACCACTGTGGTACCTAGCACACACACCCCACATCCTCATCAAATTGGATTGGCACCAGTCTACCATGCTGGACTTGTGAGCAGCAATGCCACGCCAAGGCTCCAATTATGTCACTGTACATTCATACACCATTCACACGGACCTGGGGATCACTTCTCCCTGGTCCTGGGGAACCCTTCTCCACCAAAATTGAGGGTGACACCCCTTTTCCGGCAGGAATGTCACCCCCACATTCAAACAGCATTCACAACCCAAAAAAAAAAAAAAAAGACCAGCAAAATCAAAAAATTTCCAGCCAAAAAAAAAGAGGGGAAAAAAAATGATTGCCCTTGACGTGAGCCACGCCTGGGGCGCCCCCGGCCACAGCCCCGGCTCCTCAGGGGAGACTCATGGGGGAGGGGGAAAACCGGGGAAGGAGGAGCAGCCCCTGATCTCTGCCCACCTGGCGGCCTGCCCTCCAAGGCCACGGCTATTCTGTCCAGGGCAGCACCAAGTATTGCCGTGTTGGCCTGGATAGCCTGGGTGAGGGCCCTCACATCCTGCCCAACGCCTGCTGATGTCGTCTGCAGTTCGTTTAGGCAGGTTGTGAAAGCCCGGGAGTGGGAGTCCAGGTTCCCCAGCGTATCCTTGATGGAGGACAGGCTCGCCTCCATCCGCACCAATGTCTGGCTCAGAGTGGCGGGCAGGAGATCGGCCACCCCCCTGGTCTTCTGGGACGACTTCCTGCCTCCAGCTGATGCTTGTGGCTGGGGAGAAGGGGAGGCCCTTGGGAGGGGAGCCATGTTGGGGGAGGAGGGGGGGGGCTCCCCCTTAGGGAGGGCTGCCTGCTGCCAGCCAGAGGGGAAGAGTCCTCAAAAACCAAAAGTCCAGTGCCTGACATGGACTCCTCCTCCTCATGAATCTCCTCCTCCTCAACCTCCTCCTCCTGTTCAACCTCCTCCGCGGACTCCGGCCTTGTCGGGGGCGCCTCATTAGGCTGCTGTCCTGGGGATGGTGCGGTCAGGCCAGATGGCCCTGCACCCTCCAGCACATCTGTGGATGATACAAAACATTCACAGGTTGGAGGATCCACACACTTGCCACATATTCCCTTTCCCCCCCTCCCCCACACATGCTACACACCTGATATTAAAAAAAATACTTACCTGGCACCACGGGCTCCGGACTTGAGTCAAAGCCGGACAGGCCCTCAACTTCATGCCGATGAAAGGTCAGGGCCACCGCACGCTTCTCCGCTGTCAGTCTAATATGGCATGGTGTGCCCCTGGCATGGGCAAGCATTTTGGCCAGCTTCTGTTTGACCAGACGCCGGAGGTCATTAATCTTTTTGTCAATCCCAGACTGGGTCCGTGTCTCCCCCTCCCCCGCTGAATTGACTTGCTCAGTGATGAGGTCCAAAATCTCCCTCCTCCTGGCCGGGGTGGTGTTGGCACTGTCTGGGCCGTGGAGGAAATGCCCATAATCGCTAATGGCCCGGGCAAGAATTCTTTTTTCCCCAAAGTAAAATTGAGTTTTCGCTTTCTCTCTGTCATACTGCAAAAAAAACTCACTCCCAGTCAACAAAAATCAGTCACAAAAACAAGCACAACCAATCAAGCAAGAACACACACAAAGAGAAAACTAACACCCAAAAAATCACACAAGCACTCAGCAAAAAACAGTCACAAAAACAAACAGCAAAAAATCAGCAAGAAAACAAACGAACAGAAATATATCAAACAAACAGTCTCTCAAACACTTATCAAAAAACACTTTCAAAGATCTACTAACAAACACTTGATCACACAGAACACTAATCTGACAAATACAAAACACAAAGCAACGAACAACAGGACAAAAGCACTTGGTTAAATGGGAAGGGACAAAGGGATGTACTTTTGCAATGCAAGTGCGTTTGTGTCTGTCTATTTATGCTGTCTGCGTAGTCCTTAGTCCATTTCCAATTTCACTGATTGCGCCGCTCCCGAGTTGTGAGCATGCGCACAGCGGAGCTGACATGGTCTGCTTCAAGCGCGCATGCGCGAGCCGGCCGGCCCTTCATTTGCATGGGGTCACGGCTCATTTCAATGTAACCCGCCCACGTCCTTCCCAATTTGTATTACTCCGCCTTACGCCTCTGAAATAACGTTACTCATGCGCAATTTTCTGCGCAAAAGTTACGAGAATAGGGTGATTACGCGGCTACATTGCGCAAGTCTAACGTAAAGGCGGTGCGCTACGCCGGTCCAATAATGCGCAGATGTACCTGAATCTGGGCCATAGTGTATAAAAATAAGTAGCACTTTAAACAAATGAATAAGGAATGTCTGTTTCTTGCTCATACATCACGGGACACAGAGCCTTAATTACTTAATGGTTTATGTAGTCACCACAGGTGATTACAAAAATTATAGGTACAGCGCTAAACACATGATAATAAAAATAAATAGTGATAAATAAATGAATAAAGTGACAAGAAAAAAACAACAGGTGTGATTATGTAAAATAGAAATCAGGAGTGATCCAGTAGTTAAAGTCCATAATCAGTGAAACAAATCAACACACCAAAATCTTCCTCCACCAAAGAGCCACCCAGTGAATAGGTTGTCTCTTTACCACATAGGTTGACCATATGAGTAGCGGTCAGATAAGCTTAGGGATGTTTATAGTCGTCCCAGACAGACTTCTCCAAAGTAACAGGCAAAGCATGTAATGGCTCCAAAACTACAGGCAAAGCATATGATGGCTCCACAGCATATGTAGGATGGATGTAGTGATGCTTCAAAGACTCATGGGAGAAGGAACAAAAACAAAAAAACAACCCATGGTGTAGTATGTAGGAAAAGGGTTTAATATATAAACAAATGGATGAAATAGCACTCACAGTTTAGTTGTTGGTTCAGCGCATATAGTGAATGAAGGATGCGGCGTCTCCTCTCCTTCGTTCGGGTGCGTTAGGGCTCCGTGCTGTCAAATTATTATTATTATGAATTATTTATTCATTTATATCACATTAGCGCAGTGTTTTCCCCCCTAGGGGGGATATATATACTTCTGTACCACAGGTGATTAGACACTGGTAAACCCAATTAAAATTGAGTTCCTCCCCTATATAACCCCTCCCAAATGGAGAGTACCTCAGTTTTTTCACCAGTGTCTAAGGTGGTTGGTCACATTGCAAAGAAGAAAAAGCTCTTTTGATAGTCTTCTGTGGAGGCTTTGAAGCTATAACCAGATCCATACCTCCACCAATATTAAAAGCCTAAGATGGGTGGTACCAAGGCCTCATGTAAAGAAGGAACAAGGTTTGCCTATAATGTCTCTCTGCGGAGGTCTGGGCTCTGGGGTCCAGGCTTTGGTGTACTAATGCAACGGTGGAACAAAAAGTTACTGGCAGTCTTCTACAGGTCCAGGTATGCGGTTCCTCTAAAGTAGGTACCCATGGTAAACCTGAAGGTTGGCACAACATTACCCGTCGTGATGGGTGAAAGCTGGATCAACTTTTTGTAGCTTTCCTGCGGCGTGGATAAGGTACGTATCTTCTGTGAGTAGGATGTTTTTCCTGGTTTTCACCACTAGAGGGAGTAAGTACATACCTGGTGTATTCTTACATAGCCATCCATGACACGCTCAGTGAAGTCGGTCAGTTAAACACCACTCACCTCCTCCTCTGCCGGCTCTGCCACAAAAAACTCATACAGGGTCCCTCCCAAGAAACCCCAGTGATCTGCTCCCCTTTCAACTTTGCCTTGGGCGCCGCCATGACAGTCAGTGTGTGCGAACGACGGGAGCGCGCTTTTGTACTGTCTATAGGCAGATGGAGAGGGGGAGGGCCATGGTTGCTCATGCCTGTGTGCAGGCACCAAGAGGCTGGTTTTAAAAGCCCAGCACGCCAGAGCCTTCTGTAAAGTGGCATAGACACAGAGCTCTGGGCTGTAAGCATGCCTGTGAATTGAACCAGGCAAACCTAAGACTCCTACTCTGCATCAGGTTGTGCAGTGAGCTAATATTTGTGTATTGTAAGACTATAGCACAACAGTGATTGCGTTTTTGTGATAGTACCTTTGCTTTGCAGTAAGGACTATGTCCCCCAGAAGAGGTGCAAGGGCTAGTAAAAGAGGCACCAGGAAATCCCCACTTATGGCTAAGGATTCTGAGCTTGCCTGCAGTTTACCATCCCCCTCTGTCAGTCTGATAGCAGCCTCACAGGATGATCATGTGCTCCTGTCTGGTTTTGCAGCTTCTCCTATGGCAGCTCCTGTATACCGAGGACACTTTAAAAGTTGGATAGCTTGGAAGGAAGGATTGCTACTATAATCGCAACCTCCTTAAAAGATAACAGAAAACGGGGTAGACCCCTTCATTTGATCTGGCTCTCTCATCAGATGAGCATTCTGAGGGTGAAAAATTAGAGGATTCCTTCTACCTCTCAGTAGCTAAAGATGCAGGTGCAATATTATGCAGAAATGGTGCGTGCCACTTAAAAATTGCCTCCTGTTGAAGCTTCTATGTCCTCTTCTTCTTTGGGATCCCGGAAATCCCCACAGGCTGCATGCTCCTTTCCAGTTCACCCCTTGCTGGATAAACTGATTTATGATGACTGGGTTCACCTAGATAAACGGTTTTCTCCTCCTAAGCAGTTTTCCCTCCTTTATCCTATGGAGGAAGGTTTCACTAAGAAATGAGGGGTACCTGCTATAGATGCAGCTATTTATTGTGCAAACAAAAAAGCCTGACCTGTCCTATAGACAATGCATAGGGCTTTAAAGGAGTTGTAAAGGAAAACAATTTTTTGGATGAAATTACTGTTTACAGGGTATAGAGACAAAATAGTTAACTGATTCCTTTTAAAAATTATTAAAAATAGATACAATTCAATCATATAATCTACCTACAGTTTTAGTTTCGTTTTTGCATGCTGTTTCCTGCTTCTGTAATGTACAGAACCACAGAGCCATTACAGGGCATTGATGATTTGTAAAACTAAACTGATTGGTGCTAAAGGGGTTTTAGACACACAGTAATCACACCTCCTTGATTAGTGACCACAGTACTGTGGTCATCAGGAAACAGACAACCAGGAAGTGTGGAGATCAGAGAAGAATTACAGCAACTCGAGATCAAAAAACGAACAATGAGGACATGAAAACAGCACTGCATTAAGGTAAAGGAAGCTATTAAGATAAAAAAAAAATCCTTTACAAACCCTTTAATAAAATATATAGTCTGTTGGTACAGGGTCTAAAATGAACTGGAGGGTGTGTATATCAGGGGGGAAGAAAGTAAATACAGTATAGACTAGTGTAGGACATACTAAGAACATGTCCCAAGACTTACAAATCACCTGCTAATCTAATTTGTAGCGAGATGGGCTGCAAACTGGCCAGGCAAGTCAACAGTACCAGGAACTGAGGCGGTATATTCTCAAAATAGGTGTTAAATAAGACCCTCAGAGGACCTGTCCCAAGGGGTAGGGTACCCCATGCATGGTGAAGTAAAAAGTGATTGGCGTAATCGTGAAGACATCTTTAAAGGATAAAAAACGTGATAGTGTAAGTAGACTGTACTATTTAGTATGCTAACTAGGTATGCATAAAGCAAAACTAGTATAATGCATCAAAAACATAAAAGTAAGATATAATGACTAGGTGGGGATAGACCATCTCTAGATAGAATGAGAAAGTGGTATATAAAGTTATAAAAGTAAATCCAGGAAGTAGGTAGTGGCAAGTAAGGGGTAAAACTGCAATAAGCAAAAGTGAAAACCCAATATAACAAGTGGATCATAAAGCTACCTTATCCTCAGAGTTGACACATAAGGGGAGTATAGTCTATGAGGCATAAAGAGTCTTTCCTGACAGACTCCATGGCAGCCTACGTGTGGGTTTATCCCGCCTCTCATACCTCATAGGACCCCACTCTCATAAAGCTTTGCTTCTCACCACAGACTGTGTTCCTTTGTTGTCCTCCTCCTAGGACCTGGTTAAACTTTTTACCTTAAAAGAAGATATGTCCCTCGATTTTAAGTCCTGGTGATGCACATTTGTGGAGCGTTTGATCTTGGCTCTGAAAGTCCAACAAATCTCAGCTATTAGCTGGATGGACGTTTTGATACTGTCTGTGGTGTTTTTGAAGACTTGCTACCCTGCCACTGGCAGGTAAGCTAAAGTTTGGCCGTATGCCCTGGCTATTAGCAGATGGCCCCATCCCCTATTGACCCAGACCGTGCACAGTGAGCAGCGGTGGCTCCTAGTTCCAGGCAAGACCGGGGGTTTTCCTCATTGGTAATGTATCTCTACAGGCATACCCCGCTTTAAGTACACTCACTTTACATACACTCGCGAGTAAGGACATACCTTCGAGTGTATGTAAAGTGCCTTACAAGTACTGTACAGACGTTTTTGCAGCCTCAGTAGAAGGAGCTGAAGCTCTGAGAGCATACCCCACCGTGTTCCAATGTGCCCGACACCCCCACTATAGCCTCTGAGACCTGAACTACAGCTCTTGACACCCCCACTACAGTCCCTGATCTCCCACTGCACCCTAGAAGTGAAAAAAGGTATTGTTTCACTTTAAGTACATTTTCGTTTTACATACATGCTCTGGTCCCATTGTGTACTTAAACGTGGGGTATGCCTGTACTTTACTTACTTGCATGGCAGCCAGTTTTTGTTTGTTGTCTGTCCGTTTTTTCCCTCTAGGTATGGCCGCTGGAACGCACCTGCGTTCCAGCCTTGCCGCTTCCCGGTGATGTACGTAGGCGCAGGTCTCGTTTGTAAACGAGGCTTGGTCGCACCTGCGTGTTCTAGCCTTGGCAGCCGCGATCGCGCATGCGCGCGAGGCTTTCGAGGGGGACGCTGGGCACTGCGCAGGCGCGTGATGCGCTCGTCGGTACGCAGTGACATCATCACGGGCGACAAGTTTAAATAGCTGTCAGAGACAGCTAGACAATGGCACATTCCGGGAGTACTGAGCACTGCATTTTGGGCTGTCTTGCTGTCCTAAGGTAGGAGGCTGTGCTTGTCACTGCCTTGCTTTCCACTGTATTTTATTATTTACTAGATGCCTTATTGTTGTCTTATTGGTTGTTGCAGTACTGTGTGCTTCCTGCCATGGATGTGTCACTGCCCCCATGTGGCCAAACCTTACGCTGCAGGTAGGATGGAATTTATTTTCCCTCTGCCTGTTTTCTATGAGGTTTTTCTTTTTGGCCGGTTTAAAATAGTATTTTATTTCTTGGTTCCAGCCCCTCTAGGTCTATTTCTCAGTCGCTAGCATGTGAAGATAATGTCATCATTCAAATTCTAGAAGCTCTAGGTCTTCATCTAAACATCATAGAGAGGGATCTAGATCCACATCTGGTCACCATTATCACCGCCATTCCAGTCACTCTGGAAGAAAATCATGTTGGGGATGTAGAGCTCAGGTCCCAGAAGGAAAATCCCTCTGTGAGCCATGTTATTCCAGTGCTGTAAGGGAGAGAGGAGGTGAAGACCAGCAGGTGGAAGCCCTGGTCAGAAGAGTAGTCCAAGAATCTTTGAACGGCTCTGAGTTCATCCAAGCAGTTGTCCCTCCTGTTGAACCATCCCCAGTCCTTGTACAGCATAATCCTGAGGTTCCGGGGCCCTCTCAGCTTAACCGCTCCCCAAGCGTGTCCTCAGATAGTGAAGAGGAAAGTGTTAACTATGCAGCGGGCTTTGATTTTTCTCTGGTTCCAACCTTGGTAAAAGCAGTTAAGGACACTTTAAAATGGGAGGATCCAGTAGAAGCACCATCCAAGCAAAGGAAGTACTTCAAACATCTTAAAAAAGACCGCCCAAACTTTCCCCTTCTTGGTGAGCTTGGAGAAGTCATTACAGAAGAATGGTCTGGCACAGATAACAAAAATTCCTTACTCTCTAAAATAGCAAAAATGTACCCATTCAAGAGTGATGAGGTGAGACATTTAGAGTCAGCCCCTCTAGTTAATGCAGCCTTGATGAGACTGGTAAGACATGTCACTCTCCCTCTGGAAGACACCGTTTCCTTCAAGGATGGCTTGGAGAGGAAAATTATCTACATTACAGCAGGCATGGCTTGTAAATTAGCCTTAGCCCTCGCAGCCCTGTCAAAGGCAATGGAGGCCTGGACAGGTGAGATGGACTCTGTGTTGTCCTGCGTCTCTGAAGACTTAGCCAGAAGCATTCCAGTCCAAGAACTAAAAATGGCCTCGGTTTTTTTGGAGGAGGCCTCCCTTGACCTTTTTCGCCTAGTGTCTCGGGTTATGCTCTCCTCTTTTACAGCCAAACGGCCTTGTGGCTACGTCCTTGGGTGGCTGATCCTGCCTCTAAACAGGCATGATGCAAAATACCCTTTTTAGGGTCCTTCCTTTTTGGGAAAAATTGGACAGTGCCATTACCCGGGCCACTGGGGGTAAGTCAGGGTTTCTTCCCCAGGATCGTCATCCATATGGACAGAGGAAATTTTTTCCAAGACAAGATCAAGATCGGGCAAGAGAAGCCAGTCGATACAGACCTGGGAGTGATTTTAGGAAAAACTGGAGAAGAAACCAGCCCTCTGGTCAGAAGCCTGCAAAAGGCCCTTCTGGCAGACGTGAGGCCCCTAATTCCTTCTGATGTAGGGCCGGCCCAGACAGAGAGACTCGGGGCTCGTTTCTTCCAATTCTGGCATGTCTGGGCAGCCTCGATAAGAGATTTTTGGTCCGTCAAGACCGTTTCTATAGGTCATTCGTGGACATTTGTCGATCCACCTATTCTTCAGTTCATTCCCACAACCATGCCCTGCTCAGAGGAAAAAAGGCAAGTCCTCCTGTCATACACAAGCTCCCTTGTGGCTCAAGGTGCCGCTATAAACGTCCCATCGGCCGAGAGGTTCCAGGGGATGTATTCACCCCTTTTTCTGGTTCTAAAAGAGTCAGGTTCCTGGAGACCAGTGATAGATCTGACACATCTAAACACCTTTATCAAGAAGGAGAAGTTCAAGTTCAAGATGGAGTCGCTCCTCACGATCCGTCAAGCAGTTCAGCCAGGCGACTGGCTTGTGGTCATAGACTTGAAAGACGCCTACTTTTATGTCCCTATAGCAGTGGAATTCCAAAGGTATCTCCGGTTTGCAGTAGGCAGTGTTCACCTCCAGTTTACTTGTCACCCGTTCGGGCTCACAACATCTCTAAGGGTATTCTCGAAACTCCTACTGGCAATCGTGGCCTTGATCAGAACTAGAGGCATTCGTCTGCACGACTACGTGGCCGACTTGCTACTACTTTCACGAAGCAAGGAGCAACTGTTGACACACCGAGACCTGGTCATATCCACTCTGACCGAGTTTGGTTGGCTACTAAACAAAGAGAAGAGTCATCTAGATCCGACACAATCTCTAATTTTTCTCGGTGCCCAATTCAACACAGCCCAGCAGATCTCACTGCCCCTGGCGAAAATCCCAGTAGTCCGGGACAGAATCCGTTGCGCTCTAGAATCTCCCTTTCCCTGGATGTCATGGTTGGCTTGGGCCGCCCATTATGGAAAGTGTACCCATTTTGGTTGACCTTACTAGCATCCCCGGATGGGACGGTAGGTCTGCTACAGGAGTATTGGAAACTCAATAGGGGTACAGCTAGTGCAGGGGTGGTATGGGATAAACTAAAAGCATTTTTATGGGGGTGTATGATCAGGGAAATCACAGGCATTAAGAACCGTTCCAGGGAATGAGAAGATAAAGTCAGGGATGAAATGAAAAGCAGAGAACAAGCTGTGGTAGCAGATCCCTCCCAAAATAATCTGGATTCGTGGGCTGAGGCGCAATCTTTGTACAATTCGGTATTGTTGACGGCAGCGGAGAAGAGGAGATATTTTCACCAACAGAGTCACTTTGAGGAGGGGGAAAACACGGGACATATTCTGGCATTGGTAGCTAGGGAGCAACGGGATTCCTCAAATATCTTGGCTATAAAAGTGGAATCTGGGGAGACGCATACTACTAGCTCAGATATCTTAAATGATTTCTACGAGTTTTACAAGGAGTTATACTCCTCTGGAATTAAGACTGGGGATTCAGAGATGTTCTCGTTTCTCCAAGGGTGTCCTATCCCCCAACTGGCGGAGGAGGATAGGAAGACGTTAAATCTCCCTATCACACTGGCAGAACTGAGAGAAGCCCTGGAAGGGGCCGCGCATCATAAATCCCCAGGTCCAGATGGACTGCCAGTGGAGATATACTCTTAATATGGAGAGGCTATATTGCAGCACTTGTTGGAAGCATTTGCTGAGGCAATGGACACGGAAACCTTACCTGACAGTATGCAGGAGGCTATAATTATACTACTTTCTAAGCCAGGTAAAGATAAGTTGTCTCGAGATTCATATCGCCCAATCTTTTTTTTTTTTTTAAAGTGTATTTTTGTGCGTGAACTCGAGAAGCCGTACTGCAGGAGTTGGGAGTAGGCAGACCCTCCCCCCAGAGGCAATCTGCCATCCTTCTCCATGCCCCCGGGTGGCAATGGCGGGTGTGAGGGGGGGCCTCCCACTCACCCCACCCTACCTGCTCCACTTGGGAGCCCAACTGGGGCCCAACGGGGCAGAGGGACTCCCCCTATGAGGGAGTGAGGAGGTCTAGCCCACCCAGCCAGCCCCGTAGGTCCTTCGCCTCTCTTTTTTTAGGAGACCGCATGGCCAAAGTGCGTGCGTGTTAAACCAATTTTGTGTGCGTGCAAGTGCGGTGGTGGTTTTTGTGGGGGGGGGGTGGGCGTACTAAGCACAGGTGTACCTTGCATAGCACACCCACCGGGAGCCGGGCTGAGACCACCAAAATCAATTCACATGTAGCCGAGGCCGGGATCCGAACCCTTGGCTGCAGAGGTGAATGGCTTGTCAGCGCAGTGCCAATCGCGTTGAGCAAACACAGCCCAATCTCTTTACTAAACACGGATGTCAAACTTCTAGCAAAAAATTTGGCCAAAAGGTTATCGCAGGTTATAGACAGGCTGGTGCATCGAGACCTGTCTGGCTTTATACCTAACCGTTCCACAGCCGATAATATTAGAAGACTATATATGAACTTACAGGTGCCGGTGGACAATCCAGGGGGTAGGGCTATTCTGTCACTGGACGCTACCAAAGCGTTCAATAGTGTGAAGTGGCCCTACCTCCTGGAAATATTAACTAGGTTTGGACTGGAAAGCAGGTTTATAGCATGGGTAAGGGTTCTTTATTCCAAACCTAGAGCTAGACTCTGAGTCAACAATAACCTCTCCCTTCCATTTGAGCTACACAGAGGTACCCGTCAGGGATGCCCGTTATCCCCACTGCTGTTTGCCTTGGCAGTTGAGCCTTTGGCGATATGGCTTAGATCTACGTCGGAGGTGGTCGGATTTTGCAGGGGCCAGATGGAAGAAAAAATCTCCCTATATGCTGATGATATACTCATATATTTAGGTGATACGGCAGCATCGCTGCAAACAGCAATGGGTATAATAGGAGAATTTGGAGGCTTCTCTGGGTTTAATATAAATTGGTCCAAATCAATATTAATGCCTATAGATCCGGAGAGGGAACAGTTACCTGTAGGAGCAGAGCAGATTACCATATCAGGTAGTTTTTGCTATCTAGGTGTGGTGGTTTCCCCGGACACAGCTGAATACCTTCAGCTGAATCTGGGTCCACTACTGGTAAAACAAAGAGAGAAATGCAACAGTTGGTGCAAACTCCCCCTATCGGTGGTGGGAAGGGTCAATTTAATAAAAATGGTATGGGCCCCACAACTCCTATATATCTTCCATAACTCACCAATGTGGATACCAAACAAATGGTTCAAAAGAATTGATACCCGGATGCGGGAGTTGATATGGAAGAAAAAGGTAGCCATGATTAGTTTAACCACTTTACAATATGGAAAGCATAGGGGGGGGGATTGGCGGTCCCTCACCCCAAAACGTATTTTATGGCCTCCCAGATACAACAGCTGGCGGGATGGGGACGGCAAGAAAGAGAGGATGCGAATAGAAACCTGGTGATCAGTACTGCTCCCTCATTAAAGGCAGCCTCCCATCTTGAGATGGATGTACCTAGTATGCCACACTTAGCACCCACAGGAATTCTCCTCAGAAAAGTGTGGGGGGGAGTTACGGAAGACTCTGGGGACAGAGGGTGTGTTACCATTCACCTCAATATGGAACAATCCTAGATACATAGAGCTACAGGACCTAGCTGGTTTTACTCCCTGGAAAAATTTGGGAATTTGGTTCTTTTCACAGTTGTATGAGGGTGAGGTACTGAAAACATATGAACAGCTGTGTAGTGAATATCAATTAGCCCCACGGGGCTTTTATCAGTATCTCCAGCTCCGGCATGCTTTACAGAGACAACAACAAACACGATCGATGGTGGTAATATCACCGTCACCTTTGATGACGGTGGTTTTGTAAGCAGAGGCCCGGAGAGGACTGATAACAAAAATATATGAGGGACTGCTCACAACAACTCAGAACCATACCTCCTTTAGAAGCCGTAGGAAATGGGTGGAAGTTATTGGGGAGATAGACGAGGACAAATGGGTGAGGGCGTTTGAATCTGTCCCGGTGGTGTCTGTCTCTGCGTCTCACAAACTGTCGCAACTCTTTATCTTACGCAGGGCTTATAGAACAGCGCCAAAATTACATATATGGGAAAGAAGGGATACTCCGATGTGCCCAAAGTGTAAAACCCAGCAAGGGGACTTTATATATTTAATATGGAGATGCCCAAAGCTTCATAGGTATTGGGGTGTATACCAGTGTATTACAAGAGTAGCGCAGGTACCAGTTCCATTGGATCCCCAGGTATACTTGTGAGGGGCTAGGATGGGATATAAAAATAAAGAGAGGTACATTGGAATATTATGTGAATGTAATAAATGTTGTATAATAATGTACTCTAACTGGATTAAATGGATGCCGAACAGGCATATCTATGTATGAAATTAAAAAAATAAAAATAAAGTGGATTAAAAAAAAGAATCTCCCTTTCTCAAAGCCTCGCAATGCCTCAACATAATAGGCACCATGGTCTCCACAGTTCCTATGGTGAGATGGGCACAGTGGAAGATGCGGACCAAATGATTCGGATAACATCACACATGCGGGAGAGTCTTCCCTGGTGGCTACTACGGAGAAACCTCCTCAATTGCCATTCTCTAGCCCCTTTTCTTTCTCGTACATCACGGGACACAGAGCGGCATATTCATTACTATATGGGTTATATGGAATACCT
This sequence comes from Rana kukunoris, assembly GCA_029574335.1. NCBI lineage: Eukaryota > Metazoa > Chordata > Amphibia > Anura > Ranidae > Rana > Rana kukunoris. Next base: position 292,011,345 of record CM056049.1, read on the forward strand.
TCAGGTGTGGACACTGGCAATCTCAAACAGGAAGTCCCCTCCCTATATAACCCCCTCCCCTAGAGGGAGTCCCTCAGTTTTTTCGCCAGTGTCTTAGGTGTTGGTCACGGAATAGCTTTGCTCCACATCCTTGGGATTAAGGGCGGGCTAACCGGATCTGTCCAAGGAGCCTCAGTGCCAAAGTGGACAGTACCCGGGCCCCAAACCGTGGGGTTTTGCCTATAATGCTCCTCTTTGGAGGGCTGGACCCTGGGCCCAGGACTTGGAGTTCGTAAAGACCATAAGTTCCTGTTTGCCAGGGTGCTATATAGGTCCAGGACAGTGGGTACCTTCATAGGACCCCAGGGCCTGAAGGTCTATTACGCTACCCACGGAGATGGGAGAAGATTGGATCGTTTTGCTAGACAAACATCCTGCAGCATGGAGCAGGTAAGAGGGGAGCCTGCGGGACTTGGTTCGACAGCAGGCTCTCCGGGGTAACCTAAAAGGGGGGTAGCCTAAGTATGCTCTGCATTGGCAACCTTGCTCACTATGTCTGAGAAGACAGGATGATCTCATTCCCCCATCACTAGGTTCCCCTGTCTAAGAAACAATTGTGTTTGCTAGCTACCTGCTTCTTCCTAGGGCTAAGTAAGGACCCCTATGGGGCCTTTTGGAGAGTCCTACCTGGCCGGGGGTTTGATTCTGCCGCTTGGTACTGCAGTCCTGGGTCTCCAGCAGCACGGCTCCTCCATGTTCTTCCTGCTCCGGCATACGCGCGTGCGCGCGCACGTCTTATAGACGTTTTTCGCGCCGTGCGTGCAGCGTCATCAGGGGCGCGCCTTGTGCTGTTATACATCAGCAGGCTATAGTCAGTGCTCAGTCTGAGGCTGATCTGAAAGGGAGAGGACGCAGAGCGGCAGAACAGTGACTCCCGGTGGCGGAAGAGGGGTAGTACATGCTGGACTTGGTTCCAATGCTTTTCTGTTAAGCCAAAAAATCCCCATTTTTGCAACAGGTTGGAGGCTGGCAAACTAAGTTTGGGGTCGCTGTATGTTTAAAAAAAAAAAAAAAGACTTATATATTTAAAAAAAATAGAAAAAAAAGAAAAAACATACGGGGCCCCATCAGTTTTTGGGCATTAGTGATCTATTGTCCCCTAAACCCTAGTTTTGTACTCCTGGCCACTACAGTCTGCTGTTGTAGGCGGAGTCCCTCGATTTTGTATTATGGCTTCCAAGGGTTCGGGGTCAAAGGGTACAAAAAAGACCAAAAAACAAAGGGGTTCCCCCTCTGATTCTGATGATATGCCGATACTTTCCCCGCAGCTTATTCCCATGAAGGTCGCCTTGGATGAGCCATTAGGGGGGTCTGGTGCTGAGGCTGACCCAGATCAGCCCAGCCCTGTGTTTATCACAGAGGAGAGGCTAGCTGTATCCCTAGGGGGGCTAGAAGAGAGAATAGCAGCGTTGATCGCTAGATCTATTCCTGGCAAGAAACGGGCTAGATCCCCATCACCAAAAGGTGTATCCTCAGATGCTGAAATTCTCTCTCTGGAGGAATTGGAATCGCAGGAGGATCAACTAGACCTGAACCAAGAGGGTTCAGGGATTGAGGGATCTACCTCTGAGGAACCATTTTCAGACTCCCAGACAGAGAGACTGTGGGTGCAGTCTTTGACGGACATGGTCCGCTCGGCATTTAATTTACCATTGCCAGAGCCTCAGGTTCTTGCGGTATCCTCTCTGGGCTCTTTGAAAGCTCCTTTAAGCAACGCAGTTTTTCCGGTCCATCCTCTCTTGGAGGAATTGATCTTTCAGGATTGGGTACGACCGGACAGGATTTTTCTGCCCCCGAAGAGATTTGCGGTCATTTACCCTATGGAGGAAAAATTCTCGAAGAGGTGGAAGCTCCCAGTGGTGGATGCAGCCATCTCATGTGTGAATAAATCACTAACTTGCCCGGTGGAAAACATACAAATGTTTAAAGATCCGGTTGATAAACGGCTAGAGACACTTTTAAAAGCATCCTTTGCTACGGCAGGAGCAGTGGTGCAGCCAGCTGTGGCTGCGATTGGAGTTTGTCAGGCGTTAAAGGACCAGACAAAAGAGATGCTAAAAGACATGCCTACCCAACAGGCAGAAGAGTTTTCTGACATTCCCAGAGCTCTGTGTTTTGCGGTAGATGCTATAAAGGATTCCATCCAGCAGGCCTCTCGTTTATCACTATTTTTGGTGCACATGAGAAGGCTCTTGTGGTTGAAGAACTGGGCGGCGGAGCCCCCATGCAAAAAGCTTCTGGCAGGGTTTCCCTTCCATGGAGGACGACTCTTCAGAGAGGATCTGGATAAATACATTCAGACTATTTCAAGTGGCAAAAGTACCCTTTTACTAGTCAAAAAGACATTCCGGGGTCCTACATTTAAAAGGCAGCTCTTTCCTGTCTCAGGGCCCTCAAATTCCAGGCAGTATCGACGGCCGCCTGCGCGATGCAACTTTAACAGTAGATCACAGGGACAGGCCCCTGGGGGTAAGAGACCATGGTATCGCAAGCCGACAAAACCAGCCCCTAAGTCTGCCTTATGAAGGGGCGCCCCCACTCTCGCGGGTGGGGGGAAGGCTTCGTTTCTTCTCAGAAGTTTGGGAAGCCAAGATCCCCGACAAATGGGTCCGGGCGTCTGTAACCACAGGCTACAGACTGGAGTTTCTAAAGTTTCCTCCGCCTCATTTTCAAGAGTCAAGGCTACCAAAGGATCCAGCAAAGAAGGCCTCGATGCTGGCAGCTTTGGATCACCTGCTTTGCCAGGACGTGATAATAGAGGTGCCAGCCCAAGAGCAGGGGCTAGGTTTCTATTCCAATCTCTTTGTCATACCAAAGCCCAACGGCGATGTCAGGCCAATCTTGGACCTAAAGAGTTTAAACGTTTACCTAAGGGTTCGTTCCTTCCGGATGGAATCCATCCGGTCAGCAGTCGCCACGCTCCAGAGGGACGATTTTCTGGCTTCCATAGACATAAAGGATGCTTACCTTCATGTACCAATCTTTCAGTCGCATCAAAGATTTTTACGCTTCGCAGTGGGGCAGCGACACTTCCAATTCAGGGCGCTCCCCTTCGGGCTAGCCACGGCCCCCCGGGTATTCACGAAGATCCTAGCCCCAGTTTTGGCCAATCTAAGGATCCAAGGGGTCACAGTCCTAGCATACTTGGACGACCTTTTAATCATAGATCACTCACGGCCGTGTCTGCAACAGGCAGTAAACCTCACGGTTCAGTACCTCGAAAGGTTCGGCTGGGTCCTAAACCGGGAAAAGTCAGCGTTCCAGCCCACAAAGCAGTTGGAATACCTCGGCATGAGGTTAGACACAGAACAGCAAAGGGTGTTCCTGCCCCTTGTAAAGATCGAGGCTATCAAGGGGTTGGTTCAGTTGGTTCTAAGCAAGAAAAAACCAACTATTCGCCTGTGTATGCGATTACTAGGCAAGCTAGTGGCCACGTTCGAGGCAGTACCATACGCTCAGATCCACACTCGCGTCCTACAGGCAGCCAGGACATGGTACTCACTAGTCCTAAGGATGGCAGTGGGAGACCCTTGGACTCTTCCTCTACGACCAGACCTATTCTCACAAGGCCCGATCCTCCACCCTACATTACAGCGTCTAAATTTGACGGCCTGGAGGCTGAATCCCTGATTCTCAGGGGTAGAGGTCTGTCTAGGCAGGTAATTCCTACCCTGATTAGGGCTAGAAAGCCGGCCTCCAGGGTGATTTATTACAGGGTGTGGAGGAACAACGTAGGCTGGTGTGAATCCAAAAGATGGAATTCCCGCAAATATACCATTGATAGGGTGTTAGGTTTTCTCCAGCTAGGAGTGGATAAAGGCCTGGCTTTAAGCACAATCAAGGGACAGATTTCAGCTCTGTCAGTGTGGTTTCAGAGGCCGCTGGCCACCCACTCGCTGGTAAAGACCTTCATACAGGGGGTCTTGCGTATTAATCCTCCTGTCAAGTCACCAATTTGTCCATGGGACTTAAATCTTGTCCTGTCCACTCTACAGAAACAACCCTTTGAACCGTTGGCTGAGATTCCTTTAGTTTTACTGACAAGAAAGTTGGTATTCTTGGTCGCCATAGTTTCGGCCAGGAGAGTGTCAGAGTTGGCAGCCTTATCGTGTAAGGAACCATATCTCATTCTACATAAGGACAGGGCAGTTCTCCGGCCCCATCCTGCCTTTCTACCAAAGGTTATATCCAATTTTCACTTGAACCAGGATTTGGTACTTCCATCCTTCTTTCCAAAACCCACATCTAGAAAGGAGGGGTTGCTGCATACCTTGGATATTGTCCGGGCCATGAAGGCCTATCTTAAAGCTACAGAAAAGATCCGGAAAACAGATGTGTTGTTCGTTCTACCAGATGGCCCCAAGAAGGGGCAGGCAGCTGCAAAATCCACCATCTCGAGATGGATTAGACAATTAATCATTCAGGCCTACGGTTTGAAGAGGTTGCCTCCTCCTTTGTCGGTAAAGGCCCATTCTACCAGGGCCATGGGCGCCTCCTGGGCAGCACACCATCAGATCTCTATGGCTCAGATATGCAAGGCGGCGACGTGGTCATCAGTCCACACGTTTACAAGGTTTTATCAACTAGACGTGAGAAGGAATGCGGATTCAGCCTTTGGGCAGGCAGTACTACAGGCTGCGGTTTAAGATCCTCGGGATCAGGGGCACCCTTGGGTGTAAAAAAAAAAAAAAAAAAGTTTTTCTTGACTAAGTTGGATTTATTATTATTATTTGAGTATACCTCTAAATTAAATCTCTTTTGAGAAGATGTCTCCCTCCCCTCATTAAAGCATTGCTTTCGGACATCCCATATAGTAATGAATATGCCGCTCTGTGTCCCGTGATGTACGAGAAAGAAAAAGGGATTTTTAAATACAGCTTACCTGTAAAATCCTTTTCTTGGAGTACATCACGGGACACAGAGCTCCCACCCCTCTTTTGGGGAACATTTTTGGGAGGCATACTGCTTGCTACAAAACTGAGGGACTCCCTCTAGGGGAGGGGGTTATATAGGGAGGGGACTTCCTGTTTGAGATTGCCAGTGTCCACACCTGAAGGTACTCCATATAACCCATATAGTAATGAATATGCCGCTCTGTGTCCTGTGATGTACTCCAAGAAAAGGATTTTACAGGTAAGCTGTATTTAAAAATCCCTTTTTTCTTGGATCACAATCACATCAGATGCCAGCAACACAGGTTGGGGGGCTCTCTGCCTGAAGGAGGTAGCACAAGGGAAGTGGGACTTTCTGTCTCAGAAGGTCGTTTCCAATGTCCTGGAACTTCATAGAGCCTTTTGTGCCCTACAAGCCTTCCTTCACCTAATAAAGGGGTCCTCAGTCCTCCTAAGGATGGACAATACGTCGACAGTGTCGTACATCAAGAGACAGGGTGGCACTCGCAGTCGGGAGCTCAGAATCTACAGGCAGATTTCCTCTCGAGAACATCTCTCGACAACGAGTGGTCTCTCCACAACACAGTTTTCAGTTAGATCCTGTCACTGGATTTTTCACCGGAAGTAGATCTGTTTGCATCCCCATGCAATTTCAAGCTGGAGAAGTATTACACCAGATACCGCTGTCCCCAGGCCTTCGGGAAAGACGCCTTAACGGATCAGTGGAGGTTCAGCAGGGCTTATGCCTTCCCTCCAGTCCCGGTCATCCTCCGATTCCTATCGAGACTCAGGTGGGAGGAAGCCGAGGTAGTGGCGATAATTCCATACTGGCCCAACAGGCCGTGGTTTCCGTTGCTGTTTCAATTGAGCTTCCGGGATCCAGTTCAGCTCCCATCCAGACCAGATCTCCTGTTGCAAGGTTCGATCCCTCATCCATGTCCAACCCATCTACATTTGATGGCCTGGTTCTTGAAAGGAGAAGGTTGGAAGCGTTAGGGTGTCCAAACGGAGCCATCTCTACTTTATTAAACGCTAGAAGACCAAGCCCCAATAGAATCTACCAAAGAATTTGGTCAAAATTTTCAGACTACACCTCTTCCATTGATGGTTCTCCTGTTAATCCCAGAATTCAAGATATTCTAGGTTTTCTCCAGACGGGTCTTGATCTACCTTTAGCCATTAGCTCATTAAGAGTCCAAGTTTCAGCTATCTCCGCATTCACAGGTGTATCCTGGGCTACTCACACTCTTGTTAAACAATTCTTCAAAGGAGCGATGAGACTGAGACCTCTAAGAAAACCGAGGTTCTCCAAGTGGGATCTCCCTCTAGTCCTGGACTTTCTCCGATTTTCAAAACTCAGACCAACTGTCAATCAAGGATCTTTCCCTCAAAGTAGTCTTTCTCGTAGCCATAACATGCGCTAAGAGGGTTTCTGAAATTGGTTCATTATGATGTAAAGAACCTTTTCTTACATTCTTTCCAGATCGTGTTGTTTTGATTCCTATGCTAGGTTCTAAACCAAAAGTGTCATCAGTCTTTCACAAGAGCCAGGAGATCGTCCTTCCCACCTTTCGGTATTCAGATGCTCACCCTTTGGATGTCGGAAAAGTATTGAAGCAATATCTGGAGGCTACAGCGTCTTTTCGCCAGTCTGTTCACCTATTTGTTTCCTTCCATGGGAAGAACAAGGGAATGCGTGCTTCCTCTAGAACCATCGCAGCGTGAATTGTTCAAGCCATCCAGGGGGCTTATAAGGCAAAAGGTTTGGCTCCTCCGGAAGCGGTAACCGCACATTCTACTCGGGGCATGGCCACGTCGTGGGCGGCTGCCTGCACATGTCCCCAGAAGCTATCTGCAGAGCGGCCTCTTGGTCGTCGTTAAATACATTTATGATGCACTATTGCGTAGAACCGTCTTCTTTATCGTCGGTTAATTTTGGTTTACATGTTCTTGCTGTTGACAATGTCAATTAAATCTCTTTCTTTAACCAGCAATTGCCCACCCGGGTGTGTATGCCTAGCTATTTCCCACACGTAGGCTGCCATGGAGTCTGTCAGGAAAAAGGAAAATGTATATGAAATACTTACCGTAATTGTCCTTTCGTGATGGACTCCATGGCAGCAGGAGTTCCCTCCCTTTGCTGGAGTAGGCTATATTACGGAACACAGTCTATGGTGAGAAGCAAAGCTTTATGGGAGAGGGGTCCTATGAGGTATGAGAGGCGGGATTAACCCACATGTAGGCTGCCATGGAGTCCATCAGGAAAGGAAAATTACGGTAAGTATTTCATATAAATGTTCCTTTTTTGAACAGAAGTTTTTGGAAAATGTGGAAAAAAAATTAAATCCCTTTTTTTTATACAAAGTTTGGCAATTTATAAGATATTTCTAACACATAGCATTTACATGGAAACATTTACACCCCAAAATACATTCTGCTACTCCTCCTGAGTATAGCAATACCACATGTGTGTGAGACTTTTACACAGCCTGGCCACATACAGAGGCACAACATCCAAGTAGCATCTCCAGGCGTTCTAGGAGCATAAATTACACATATAATTTTCTAAATACCGATCACAGTTGAAATGCAACTTTTTTATACCACTAACTGGATTTTCTGGTTGAAAAATATGGTTGTAGCATCTGGTCATTTAATCCCCCCCCCCATGAACAGATTATAGTCATGGACACATTCAGGCTTTACAATGGGGCCGCGTCTTCTCTGAATCTCCACCAAGGTGTCATTGTGGATGGTAGAGAGGATATGAACATTGAGCTGCTAGGCCAGAGATTGGGCCTATCCCAGGGGCATCAGGCTGCCAGGCTGTGTGAGGGCCTACGCGGAGTTCTTGACTCTGGGTCCTCATGGTCCGGAGCAACTAAAGCTGCAAAGGGGCCCCAGTGACTTACTGGGTCCCCACATTCATGAGAAGATCCCAAGCGAGTTAAGCTGTTCGGTGGGGAGGTCGGTCTGAGGTGAGCCCGGAGGCAGGTGATCCAACAGGGATCTGAGTTGCCGGACACTGACAAATTATATATTGTAACTTGTCGGTCGGTGACTCCAAAATCGAAGACGCTACCTAAAGGGGAATTCAGGCAACTTTAATTATTGAGAAGGAATTGCTCTGTCGAGCTGTGTTCCAGAGCAGGGGCCTGTGGCAGAGGCACCACTCCTAATTTCTACTGAGCCAAGTCTGTGGCAGAGGCTTGTCTTCCTTCTCAAGGTTCTTTGTGATAATCCGGCTGCCAGTTCTGTGAGAGAGACTGTCCGGGTGCACTACACCCACTCCGGGTGGAGTGGCGAAGAAGCAAAGGGTACTGTTGAAGCAGGACTGCTTCCACACATTGTTAAAGCCTGAATCTGCAACTTCTCCTTTCTTCCTCACCATCTATCTCTGTCCACCTGAAGTTACCATTTCGCCGTGTTGGGCAAGAAAATAAAAGCACAGAAAACGACACCTTGCTGTTTGGACATTCCGTCATTGCTCACATCATCTATTCATCATCATACCCCTAGACATACTACAGCGGTGACACTCGTATGCTAATCAGCAGTGCGTTTTAGGGCCCGTTCACACCAAAGTGCGTTTTTTTCTGCATCAGAAACGCATCGAAAGTAGGTTATATGCTTTTCAAAAGTTTACACCAGTGCGGTCAGTTCCAGCTCCAGAAAAAAAAATAGAACATTTTTTTCCTGCATTTTTCCTGCACTGGAATGCGGTAAAATGCATAAAAAACACCAGAATATGTCAAAAACACAAATACAGAAACGCACCTAAAATGCGTTTTTGTGGTGTGAACCAGCCGGATAGCATTCCTGCACCCAGGGCCGCCATCAGGGGGGTACAGGCATTACACCTGTAAGAGGCCCCCTCTTTTTTTATTTATTTTTTATAAAAATATATATTTTTTAATATATATATATTTTTTTTATTAAAGGGCCAATTTTTTTTCTTTTATTATTTTTTAGGGGTCTGGAGGTCCCCAGGGGCCCGGAGCCCCCCAGGGCCCCAGATGGCAACCCCCTCTTTTTTTATTTATTTTTTATAAAAATCTAAATTTTTTAATATATTTTTCTTTTCTTTTTTATTAAAGGGCCAATTTTTTTTCTTTTATTATTTTTTAGAGGTCCGGAGGTCCCCAGGGGCCCGGAGGCCCCCAGGGCCCCAGATGGCAACCCCCTCCTTTTTTATAAAAAAAATACATTTTTTAATATATTTTTATTTTATTTTTTATTAAAGGGACAATTTTTTTTCTTTTTTTTTTTGTAGAGGTTCGGAGGTCCACAAGGGCCCGGAGGCCCCCAGGGCCCCAGATTGCAACCCCCTCTTTTTTTATTTTATTTTTTATAAAAATATATATTTTTTTCATATATTTTTATTTTATTTTTTATTATTAAAGGGCCAATTTTTTTTCTTTTAATATTTTTTAGAGGTCCGGAGGTCCCCAAGGGCCCAGAGGCCCCCAGGTGGCAACCCCCTCTTTTTTTATTTATTTTTTTATAAAAATATATATTTTTTTAAAATATTTTTATTTTATTTTTTATTATTAAAGGGCCAATTTTTTTTCTTTTAATATTTTTTAGAGGTCTGGAGGTCCCCAAGGGCCCCAGGTGGCAACCCCCTCTTTTTTAAATGTATTTTTGATAAAAAAAAAAAAAAAAAATATTTTATTTTTTAAAGGGCCAGAGGTCCCAGGGCCCCAGATATTAAACAACGTTTAAAAAAAAAATATATATATATATATATATACATTTTTTCTCTCTTTTTTCTTTTTATTAAGGGGCCCAGAGGTCCCCAGGGCCGCGGATGGCTACCCCCTTTTTTTATATATATTTGGCCTCCCCGTTTCTCAATTCGCAGCAGCCCCCCCCCCCTGCTTCTCAATTTCAGGCGGCAGCACCCCCCCGGTGGTTCTCCAGGGGGCCCATGCATGCCTGAAGCTGTGTAAGGGGCCCCATCATTCCTGATGGCGACCCTGCCTGCACCCACATTAGTGTACACCTCGCCGAATAGAGCCTAAAGCCACGATGAAATTATCGGCCGCCCATGTCAACCTCAGCCTGAACTCATCAACCATATGCATTTACCTCATCCGACCACTGGGAGCGCTGTGACTTTTCTTTAGCACTATAGTTTTTGGACTCCTCGAGGAGCCGTCGGTAGGAGGCTGAACGAGTAGTTTCTAACGTTCTCTGTGGTTGCCACGGCAACGGGAGAAAACACAAGAGGTGTGCGCGGCATCGGGGAAGATCCACAGCATCTAGATGCGATCGGCGCCCGGAATCTGCGGTACCGAGGAGGAGCCTCTGTTATCGGTGAGTGGAACTCACGTGAGAGCTGTTATGTGTATATATATATATATATACATGTCTGCCCTGGATAATCAGAGCACCGCTGTGTATGCTGGCTTCTCTTTGTGCTCCTGTCACTTTCTTTATGTTGTAAACAATGCATTTATGCTGAAGTTTAACTAAAAGCAAAACTTTTGTTTAGTTTTGAATAGAGCGGAGGGATTAGAAGACCTGTCAGTGTTTTATTGGTGTCCGTGATTCCTATTAGGGCTCCTTCACACGCGAGCTCAGGGGGGGAGCATAAAAGCAGGTGGTTGACATGCAGTTTTACCACCCCCTTAGAATGCCACTTTCAGTAAAGGTGACTAATGCAGATCTATGGGGTCGCGCCAGCACAGCAACCGCCTACAATGCAGTAGTAGGCAAATATAGTGTTAAATCAAGAGGTGACATGTCGCCGCCTTACTGCTTGTCAAACACCTCTGAAAAGCGGTCTTCTTATGGATACCTTTTCTGGGAGCAGCTTGCTGGATAAGGATAGGCTCAGGCGTAAAACATGCAGCGCTAATTGCAGGCAGTGAGACATTTCCCGATCTGTGCAGCTGTGAAATGGGAAATGTCTCACTGCCTTTAATTAGCGCTGCACAGTGTCGGCTTCCGGGTGGGCGCAGGCACGTGGTGTTGAAAACACGCCTGAGCTCATCCCTACTGCTGGCTAAGAACGGGCTTGGGCATGTTCGGGATCCTACCTGCCAGGAAGCCGACACTGCACATGGCTAATCACAGGCGGTGAGACATTTCCCAATCCGCAGCTGCACAGATCTGAGAAATATCTCACTGCCTGTGATTAGTCGTGTGCAGTGTTGGCTTCCTGGCAGGATCGGGCAGGTGGGATCCCAAACATGTCCGAGCCCATCTCTACTGCTGCACCTGTGAAAAAGCCCCTAGGCCCACTTTCACACCGGTTTTCCGAAGAGGTCCACCTGTAAGTTTTTCAGGAGGACCTGATCGGACGCTCCATTCATCTTCTATGGAGCAGCAGATGTCGGCTATGACATGTCTGCTGACACCCGCTGCTATCCGATCCAATCCTGTCTGCCAAATCCAGATGGATGGTGGCAGATGGGATCAGATAAAAATAGACAGGCAGGCCATTTTCATCCGATTTTTTCCCATAGAGGAGAGCGGAACTCTGACAGGTCCATCTCAGCACAGTGAGCAAAGACAGACATGTCATCTGCCTGCTCAGCGAACCCCACTGAGCAAAGTGGAGTCTGCTGAGCGGACCGCCTATGTGAAAGGAGACATATGTCGCGTACAGACGATCGGACATTTCGACAACAAAACCATGGATTTTTTTCAGACGGATGTTGGCTCAAACTTGTCTTGCATACAAACGGTCACACAAATGTTGTCGGAAATTCCGAACGTCAAGAACGCGGTGACGTACAACACGTACGACGAGCTGAGAACAATAAAGTTCAATAGCCAGTGCGGTTCTTCTGCTTGATTCCGAGCATGCGTAGGATTTTTGTGCGTCGGAATTGGTTACACACGATTGTCGGAAAATTTGAGAACCAGTTCACAAACATTTGTTGTCGGAAAGAAATTCCGTCAGCAAAGCAGGTCTGAAAGAAGCATTCCTGTTTTAGTTATGAAATGGGAAAGCAAAGGAAAATCACCCTAATAAGAAACAGAGGGAAAAATACCCGACAGGGGTTATAACCCTCCAAAATAATTAAAAGAATAAAATGTTTCCTTCAGTTCTACTTTTAAAGACCAGCACAGCTAATACCATCTAACTATATTTTGCAGGAACAATGCCTTAAATTGCAAGTGTGGACTGAGCGTTAATAGAGCGTCTGGCGGCATCATGGAGGAGATTCCAGTAAAAGTAGCCGTGCGGATTCGGCCTCTTCTGTCAAAAGAGATTCTTCACAACCACCAAGTGTGTGTGAGGGTTGTTCCCAATACACAACAGATCCTAATTGGGAAAGACCGCGTCTTCACATTCGATTATGTCTTTGGGAAAGCTGCATATCAGGATGATGTTTACAGCAACTGCATCAAACCCCTATTAGTGTCCTTGATTGAAGGATACAATGCAACAGTGTTTGCTTATGGACAGACTGGCTCTGGCAAGACCTACACAATCGGAGGTGGCCATGTTGGTATGTTGTAGGATTATGCAAGATAACATTTTGACTCTTACAATGTATGTGGTCACATATTAGCATTGTTATAATGCAGCAACAACAGCCAAGGGTATGAATGTGAGCAGGGCCGGCCTTGGGTGTTCAGGCGCCCTGTGCGAGCTAATCCTGTTGTGCCCCCTTTCCCCCCCATCTTCACCCCTGGTCACCTAAACATAAACAAAGAGGAAAAAAATATTTGTAACAAATAATTTGTTTTAATTTAACTTTACATTACACAGCACCCTGCATCTCTGGACCCCTTTACGTTACACAGCACCCTGCATCTCTGGACCCCTTTACATTACACAGCACCCTGCATCTCTGGACCCCTTTACATTACACAGCACCCTGCACCACGGGACCCCTTTACATTACACAGCACCCTGCATCTCTGGACCCCTTTACATTACACAGCACCCTGCATCTCTGGACCCCTTTACATTACACAGCACCCTGCACCTCTGGACCCCTTTACATTACACAGCACTCTGGACCCATTTAACCACTTAAGACCTTTAGGCAGCTAAAGGACCCAGCCAGATTTAGCGAGTTGGCACTGCGTCGCTTTAACAGACAATTGCGCGGTCGTGTGACATGGCTTTTTTCCCCCACATATAGAGCTTTCTTTTGGTGGTATTTGATCATCTCTGCGGTTTGTATTTTTTTGCGCTATAAACAAAAATAGAGTGACAATTTAGAAAAAAATTCAATATTTTTTACTTTTTGCTATAATAAATATCCCCAAAAATATATAAAAAAAATATTTTTTTCTTCAGTTTAGGCCGATACGTATTCTTCTTCTACCTATTTTCGGTTGGTTTGCGCAAAATGTATAGCGTTTACAAAATAGGGGATAGTTTTATTGCATTTTGATTAATTCTTATTTTTTTACTACTAATGGCGGCGATCAGCGGTTTTTTTTTTTTTTTCGTGACTGCGACATTATGGCGGACACTTCGGACAATTTTGACACATTTGGGACCATTGTAATTTTCACAGCATTTAAAATGCATTGTTTATTGTGAAAATGACATTTGCAGTTTGGGAGTTAACCACAAGGGGGCTCTGAAGGGGTTATGTGTGACCTAATGTGTGTTTACAACTGTAGGGGGTGTGGCTGTAGGTGTGACATCATCGATTGTGTATCCCTATAAAAGAGATCACAAGATCGATGACGCCGCCACAGTGAAGAACGGGGAAGCCGTGTTTACACACGGCTCTCCCGTTTTTCAGCTCCGGGGACCGATCGCCGGACTCCAGTGGCGATCGGGTCCGTGAGTCCTGATGTCCCGGAGCTTCGGAACGGGTCGCGGGAGCGCACCGCGGGCGGGCGCCCGCGACTTACGGCTGGGCACTAGCACAGGACGTACCTGTACGTGCATGTGTCCCGCCGTGCCATTCTGCCGACGTAAATGTGCAGGAGGCGGTCCTTAAGTGGTTCAATTACACAGCACCCTGCATTACTGGCCCGCCCCCCTCCTTAGTACGCCTCTGGATGACCGCACGGCGCCCCTGTTGCCAATGGCGCCCTGTGTGAGAATACTGATCCTGTGCTGCCCGGGGGCTCGTCTATGCTCCAAGCAATGATAGAAAGCAGCCCAAGTGTCCTGGAATTCAGGTCCAATCTGGGTCATTCACTACTATACAGCAAGTCTGTTCCTATGTGCGGCTTCCGGGACACTTCGGCTGCTGTCTAACAGCATGCACAGAACTTTTCAAAATAAAGGTGCAATTCAAAATCAATACACAAGGGTTAGGAGGGCACTGCTTATGAGATCTAACAATCTTGTAAACAAGAGCATACCAGGTGCCTGGGTCTGGGAACCCCTACGCCGAAAAAACGTCCACGAGCACGCAGCCCGACCGGTCAGGAAAGGGGGTGGGGACTGTCAGTCCCTGGCTCTCTACTCTGTCCCTCCAGTACTCACTGGAGCGCTGGGCTAGGGAGGGGGCAGGATCGGCTGGCTCAGGCTCTCAGCAGCACACTGAAAGGCTCAGCCAGTTACCAATCAGGCATCTGGGTGGATCCTTCCAGATCTTGGGTTGTGGTGTCCACCGACAGCAGGCTTTAACCCATTGTTGGCTGATTCTGGGTCACTGAACACTCCTGTGACCCACAAGAGACACATATCCATACTTTTAAACAGATGCTAATGAGTGAACAACATTTTTTTATATAGCCGGCCGTTAATCATGTTCCCCTCTTGATAGGAACGCCTATTACCCCGCGGTAGCCTGAAACAAACGAATAGATTAATCTGTAAGTACAGCGCAAAAAAATAAAATATAGGCATACTGTAGCTGACGCTAATATGCAGGATGGCATGGTACATAGTTGTTTTTTAGGGTGAACCTCCGCTTTAAGGTTAGGTTCACACTAGTCCATGCTCTTAAGAGCAATCCGTAGATCGAGTGCGGATAAGCACCAGCTGTCAGACTTTCAGGAGGTGATCTGGCCGCCTCCTGAATGCCTGTGTGTTGTTGTTTTTTTTTTTTTTTTTTACGGTTTAGACCCCTTTCACACTGGGGCATTTTTCAGACGATTTTAAGCAAAAAAAATAGCACCTGTAAAGCGCCGACTGAAAAACGCCTCCCCTGCAGCCCCAGTGTGAGAGCCGTAGTGCTTTCACACTAGAGCAGTGCGCTTGCAGGATGTTGGAACAAGTCCTGCAAGCAACATCTTTCGGGTGGTGCTGGAGCGGTGAATACACCGCCCCTGCCATTGGAATCAATGGGCACTGCTGCCAAAGCGCCTGCCAAGCGATTTGGCAGCGGCGCTTTGCATGCGCTTTTAACCCTTCATTCGGCTGCTAGTGGGGGTTAAAAGCGTCCGATAGCAGTTGAAATGTGCCGCTATTACAGCGGTAAAACTAACGCCCCCCCCCAGTGGGAATGCTAACCCAACAGACTGCTTGTACAGAAGCCTGCCCATACATTGATCGAAATTCATCTGGTGCTTACTAAACCATCAAATTGCGATCCATGTATAACTTCTGGTCCTTGCTAAACCATCAAATTTTGATCCATGTATGGACTGCCTTTAGTCGTCTTCTTTTTTTAGGATTTTTTTTTTCTTTTCATTCTTACCTGGTGATCAGGCCAGGAATACAGTTTCTGTCTTAGGGTGTCTCCTATCTATGGCGGAACAACAAAATCGCCCTAGAACAGCAACATTGTCTGCAGTGGGTAGTTACACGTTACAATCTTTTAGTGCTATCAACAAGTATGTAGTACAATAGCCTGCCTGATTTAAATACAAATTGATTGGATAGATTAGGAAAGTCCTTATATTACACCATTTTGGTTGATATAAGGATGAGTGTACAGGGATTTCATGGTCAGATTATGGCATGTGATGTATGTACAATGTTTTATATAGAATTAAATTACGTGTTTTTTTTTTTTTTTTTCTCCTCTTCGTTTTATATTGAATACGATTTTTCATATTTCTATAATACCAACATAATATGCAGTATAAGCACCATATATCCTATTGTCCACCCTTTTCCTGTTACACAAGAACACACACACTAGGTCTAGTTTAATCAGAAGCCAGTTAACCTACCAATCTGTTTTTGGGGAACACAATCGCTCAGAGGACACCAGCAAATAGACCACTTGCTGGGAGGTGAAACAAGGACCCCAGTGCTATTCTGCAGCTGTGTAAACCACAAAATGATCATGTGATTGATTGTTTAATCCTATCTCCAATTGACTTAATATTAGATTGTTTTAATAATGATATTGAAGAACAAAAGTCCATGATTTTTTTTTTTTCTTTTATATATGTGTTTTGTGCTTTTTTTTTTTATATATTTTTTTATTATTATTATTTTATTATTTATTTATTTTTTGTTCCTGTTAAAAAAATCCTTAAATTTGTATGGGTTTGTGTTTCCTCGTGGCTTTATTTCTCAATAGGTGTAGACAAGCATTTGCTGGCTGAAGTGTGGTGGTGTCATAGAGACCCCTGTATTCTAATATGTGTGTCTTTTGTTTGCCTGTCATTCTTGGATTACTTTTTCATGAAAACAGAAGGCATGCCTGTGTTTCGGACAACCTCATTTAGTGGGCAGATACCATTGTTTCCTTTGGACCATCTGTCACTGGGTGCTACTCTATTTATTAACTTGACTGACCCTTGCCTGCTGTTAGAATTGCTTTAATTCTTAATGATGCCCCCATTATATATGAACACACAGAGCTCTCTGAATGTACACAACTGATCAGCAGGTCTCAGCCATAAATCATTGGAATGTGGGCAGCCCTAAACCCAGAAGTAGGCAGCAATGTATGGGTACGTCACTTTGCCTACGTTGGCTGCTTGTCCGCAACATATTGCGGGTGGGCAGGCGGAGAGTGGTTAATTTGGAACCTGGGGCAAAATGAAAATTACTTATAAGGTATAGTCTGTCAGTAGCATTAAAGCCCTATTCTGGGCAAAATATAAACCCTCGACCCCACCCCCTTCTAATCCAGTGTGCAAGTTTTTTTTGTGTTTTGTTTGTCTAACATGGTGAAGTTACTAAACCCACAATGGTAAAATCGGACTCTGTATGCAGTAAAGCATGCTTGTTATACTCACTGTGGAACCTAAGGAGTTAATCCTGCCATTGTGTAAAAAGGTCTTCTGTCTTGTCTTCTCTGATTCTCCCTTTCTTACACAGTCCCCAATCATCTCCTGATAGTACAGATCTTTGGGGCACTTGGCACCTAATGTAAGGGGGCACTCTGATGGGGACAAATGATGTTAGGGGGCACACTGATGGGAGACACCAGATGTAAGGGTGCCTTCTGATGAATAAACCGGATGTAAGAGGGCACTCTGATAGGAATACCCGATGTAAGAGGGGAACTCTGATGGGGACACCTGATATAAGAGGATACTCTGATGGTGGCAACTGATTTATGGGGGCAGTTTGATGGGGGCACCCAATATAATGAATTACTCAGGTAGGGGAACCTGATGTAAGGAGGAACACTATTCAGGATATTTTACATTTACAGAGTATTAGCAGGGTGTGTGGAGGAAACAGTGAAGCCCCATACACACTATCAGTTTTCCTGACGGTTTTCTCTTCAGGTTTACCAAAACCATGTAGTGCAAGGGCCTGCCTGATTGCATACAAATTGAAACTCTTGAGGTTTGACTTCATATTAGATGGTTTTGGTAAACCTGAAGAGAAAACTGTCAGGAAAACTGATAGTGTGTATGGGGCTTGAGAAAAGCACCAGCGAGCACGGCTTGTGCCAAAAAAAGGAAAGTAGGCGCGTACAATCTTTCAGGGTACAGACTTTTGATTCGGACCTCGACCAGATTTTTTTTTTGCGGGGGGTAAAAGCCCGCTAGTGGCCGAATAGCGCCACAAAATTGACGGTAAAGCGCCGCTAATTAGAATAACTAACTGAGGTTTGCACCACTGTAATGAAATATCTTGTATATCTTTAACTAGTCCTTCTTTTAATTTTTTGGAGCTTTTTAGATATAGAAAAGTATTTGCAGTTATTATTCATCATAGTTATTAGTTGTTTATTTCTCATGGAAATTCACAAATGTGACATAATGGCTGTCTCTGCAGATAAGGCTATCTCTTTCAACAGTAATGTGACGTTTCCTGATATAACTGTAACTATGTTTCTGTTTTCTAGCTTCTGTTGCTGACGAAGAAAAGGGTATAATTCCACGTGCCATCCAGGAGCTCTTCCAGTTAATCTCTGAAAACCACAACACTGACTTTAACATTACAGTGTCTTATATAGAAGTTTACAAGGAAGATCTGCGGGACCTTCTGGAACTTGAAACAAATGTAAAAGATATTCACATTAGGGAAGATGAGAAGGGAAACACAGGTACTTAATAAACCAAAGTCGGATTCTTGTTTTAATATATATTTGTTTTACCAGAGGGCTCATTAACTTACATTACAAATTCCAACTATTGTGCTTCCATTGAAAAGTTATAGTGCTACATAAAATATTTTGGTAAACCACATGTAGCAAATGATAAAAGCTCCTATTTTAAGCCTGGCGCACACTTAAAAAAAAAAAATGTGTTCCACCCAATAGATTTCACAAAAACTGAGGAGTTCATTGTACTAACTATCAAATGTTAATACAGCAATCTCCCCGCTAAACCATTGTGTTCGGACAGAACACCAGATTGCACCGCTCAATGCTCCAATTCCTATGTTGCATGTGGAGGATGCCGATTATTGACCCCCTGGCCTCCAGGTTTAGCAACAAACTGGACATATTTGTATCCAGGTACAGAGATTATTTAGCAGAAGCAGGTGATGCAGCGGTGACTACTTGGGATCAGTACACTCTGATCCAGTGTTTCTCAACCAGGGTTCCGTGGGAAGTCCCCAGGGGTTCCGCGGGAAATCTATAGTGTTTTCCCGTCCCGATGACTGTTTCCGTCAGGCTGATGATTTAAAAGACGCGCCGCCGCCTCAAAAACCGCGCCTTCTCCTCAAACTGTTCCGTGATAGGCCGAACACAAATTTTCCCAGCAGGGCCTCTGTTCAGTGTTCCGCCTATCACGGACAAGAGGACATCCGTGATAGGCGGAACACTGAACAGAGGCTCTGCTGGGAAATGTGTGTTCCGCCTATCACGGAACAGTCTGAGGAGAAGGCGCGGCTTTTGAATCATGGATGCCCACAGCCTATGAGCCAGAATAAGGTAGGGAGATTGTCTTGGCCGGCACAGTGGAGGCATGTAATGTAATGTAATGGCACAGTGGAGGCATGTAATGTAATGGCACAGTGGAGGCATGTAATGAAATCTAATGGCACAGTGGAGGCATGTAAAGGCATAGTGAGATTTGAAAAAAGCCTGTATCTCAAGTTCGACCCAGAATTGGGCATCTGTGCAGAAAAAGCAAGCCAAAGTTTGACATTAAGGGGGTAAGTGTTTTTACAATATCTATTCTATTATTTGATACTGTCTCTTTATTGCTGTTATATCTACGGCTCACTGATCAGATCCAATGATCCGTGAGCTTTAGGTTTGAATTTTTTTTTCAGGGGTTCCCCGAGATCTCAAACTTTTTGCCAAGGGTTCCCCGAAGGTAAAAATGTTGAGAAACACTGCTCTGATCAATACTTTTTTAATTCTTTTAAATACTTCCAACCTGTTTTTTCAGGATAAGGCCCCTTTCACACTGGGCGGTTTGCAGGCGCTATTGCACTAAAAATAGCGCCTGCAAAACGACCTGAAACAGCAGCTGCTGTTACTCCAGTGTGAAAGCCCGAGGGCAATTATTTAAATAATTTTTTTAAATTTTTTTAATGATATTTCCCTATTTTATTATGTTAAAAAAAAGGGTTCCTTTAAAAATGCTTATAAACGCAAACGCGGCTAAATGCGGGTGCTGCGTTTAGACGCGTTTAGCGGCATTTAGCGTTTAAAACGCAAAAGCAAACGCTTCTGAACCCAAAATTTTGCGTTTCTCCCCATCCCTTTCTCTTATTCTTTCTCTCCCCTTTTCTTTGTTCCACCCTCTCTTTTCCTCTCCCTTCCACATATTCTCTATTTTTATTCCTTCCCTTACTCTGTGATTGGGGGGGAGGGGCGGGTTGGGATGAGTGGCAGTGTTGGTGGGGGGTGGGATCAGTGGCAATGCTAGTGGTAAGTTGGAATGAGTGGCAGTGCTGGAGGGAGTTCTGATCATCCACCTTAGGTGCTCTTGATGAAGGTCATCTGCTGATCTGAGAACTGCAGTGGGGACTTTTATCAGCAACTATATTCACAGATAGTGTTACTCACTGTGTCTCCGATTTTCTGGTGTCTCGCAGCAGTGACACCTATGCCGAAATCAGAAGACAGGGTCTCTTTCAGCCCCTCCCACTTCACATTCCTCACCAGTCAGCTGACCCCTAGTCTCTGCCCCCCAGCCATGCCGTGAACTGAATGGGCGGCTGCGGGCTCCAGGAACAGCCCAGCTGGGTAGCCACGAGCTCCAGGGACAGCCATGAAAAGGCTGGGAGAGCAGTGCAAGATTCAGGAACAGTTTAGGATTTGGTGACCCCTGGAAAATCGTCATTTGACCCCTGAGGGGTTGAGAACCACTGCTCTAGACCCTCTTGATACTGATCCATAAGGCTTGATCCTTTGAGGAAATGTGTGTGTATGTGTGTGTGTATATATATATATATAAAAACGGTGACATAATATCCTACATATATTAATTGAATATGGTATAAAAGTAATCAAACAAAACTGAGTAATAAAAAACAATTTGTTGACTTAACCACTCTCAATAGGTGGTAGTCAGTAAATCAGTGCTACAACTCACTGGGCTTTGTTAAAACAAAACATCCTTTTTATTAGCAAATACTAGAATGTTACACTTCATTAAAAAGGTACCCAAAATACATAAATCCACATACACTTAAAAACGCACACCTCCAACTCACTCACATAAACAGGCATAGTGACCCAAAGATATTGATAAAGCTAATATCACCATACATGTATAGACAAAGTATCGCTCCAGGAATCATTGGGTTATGGTCCACATCATGGATAATAGTCCTTATGTTGGTACATGTACATCACAAGGAACCTTATTCCTTCACCATGGCAAGTTTAGAACAAAAATGCTAGTTCCTAGTATAAGGAAATGCAAGGAAGGTCTCGCGTATAGGCTGGTTAAATGCCCCCCCCCCCCCACAATGATTGTCAAGGGGTCAGCATGGTATAATGGTCCAGAGGAGAAAATTAACATCAGAAGTTTGAGATAGCATCAGATAAGGTTAAATGAGCAAGCAAAGTCTATTTCATCTATGACTGCAAGCATGTCATGAGCCTCCCTCGCACTCCAGCAATAGATCAGATCAAAAAGAGCATTCTCTGTGTCCATGAACCATTGAAATCGTCCATCCATGTCTTCCAAACAGAAAAAGACAGCACAGTTCCATACAATATACATGGCCAAATAAATATATTGGAGTCAGTTTCCTATGGGGTATATAGGCATTGATATTTATTGGTTCCTGATGCTTGTAAAGGTTCCAATATCAAGTTGCTTTGCAGGGTGACCCTCCAGTTCCTGGATGAGTGAACATTGGGTCACCGTGAGAAGGTATTCAGTGGGTGCATGCCTGGCCGGTTTTGCCAGACATGGGCCAGGTGCTTCATAGGCAGATTGGAGGATGGGCTGCCCACCATGTGCAGCTATGACTTTTAAAATGTCCGCCCACCACGTGGGACGTGCAAGTGCGACAATGCGCTATATCCAATGCGCATACTTCATCACCCCAAACTAACAGGGCCCCCTCCAAAAATATAAAGTTATATTTTTGGTAAAATGAACGCCCGTGATGCTATGCTTTGCAGCCATGACAGAAATGATACCCCCGTTGAAAAGACCTATTCAAGTGAACAGAGGCACAGTGGAAATATCTGCACTCCCTCAGTGAGCGATCATTACTGATCGCTTACTGTGTTCATTTAAGGTGGTGTGTTCATTCAGGATGGTGAGCTCCCATGCTCACCATCCTGAAATAACCCGGCTTTGTGCCCTCAGCAGCTGCCAGTGGGAGAGGAGAGAAAACTGCAACACTGCAGGGGGGGGGGGACAGACAGGGGTCCCAGACAGCAGGGAGAAGGGGGGCACCGATACTAGAACCGATCCTCCTGCATTGCAGCCAGAGGAAGAAAAGTAGAAGTTGACAGCACTGCACATTGGTCACCAATATGGCAGTACTGCTGAGCCCCCCCTTTTGAACTGATGAGGCCTGAGCCCGGTACAGGAAGGCTGGTTGTACTGCTTTATCAGCAGCTCTGATTGTAATACTTGTATTTTGTATGCATGTACTTATTCAGTAAAACAAAAAGTTTATGCTCAATGGACAGTTACTGTACACATCATATTTTTCTTTTACCTTTGTCTGCTCTAAACTGCTAAAACAGACCTATAGTTCTGTAGGCTATTGTACGTCATTGTTTTTTTTTTTTTTTTTTTACCTGGTTTATTAAAAAAAACTGCTCCTAGACCAAATTAAAGGGTCACTAAATTAATTTTTTTTAGCTAAATAGCTTCCTTTACCTTACTGCAGTTCTGTTTTTATGTCCTCATTGTTCGTTTTTGCTTTGATGTTGCTGTAATCCTGCTCTGATCTCCACACTTCCTGGTTGTCTGTTTCCTTATAACCACAGTGCTGGGAGCTTTCTCACTGTGGTCACTAATCAAGGAGGTGTGATTACTGTGTGTAAACTGAAAGTAGATTGGGCTGAGGGGTTTTAGACAAACCATCACTGCCCTCTTATCTATTTTTAATAATTTTTAAAAGGAATCCGTTAACTTTTATGTCTTCATACCCTGTAAACAGTCATTTCAGCCCATTTTTTTTTTTCCTTTAGTGACCCTTTAAGGATCAGCTCCGGCGTGTTCACACAGTCCATGTGCAGAGCCCTGCCAGGAAGTCGGCACCGCGCTGCGCTAATCGCAGGCAGGGAGACTTTTTCAGATCTCTGCAGCCGAGCTTCAGGAAATGTCTCCCTGCCTGTGATTAGCGCAGCGCGGTGCCGACTTCCTGGCGGGCTCTGCACATGGACTGTGTGAACACGCCAGAGCTCATCCTTAGTCCTAATATTGATTTGTCACATGTATATGCATGCATATATCTAGTCTTCTCACCTGATTAACATTATTTTATTTTGGGCTTTCAAGTTATCATTGGTGCCAAGGAAAGCCAAGTAGAAAGTGCAGATGAAGTTATGAGTCTTCTTGAATCTGGAAGTGCAGCACGGCACACTAGCACCACGCAAATGAATGAACACTCAAGTCGTTCTCATGCAATCTTTACAATTACCATATGTCAGCAAAGGAACAAGAACGGCAGTGTTGCTGATAGTACTACGTCAAGGTCAGTTCAGATGATCACATCAAAATTTCATTTTGTGGACTTAGCAGGCTCAGAAAGAGTGACAAAAACTGGAAACACCGGAGAGCGATTTAAAGAGTCAATCCAGATAAACAGCGGTTTGCTTGCCCTGGGTAATGTTATAAGTGCATTGGCTGATCCCAGGAGAAAAAGTGCGCATGTGCCTTACAGAGATGCTAAGATTACTCGCATTCTTAAAGACTCCTTAGGTGGAAATGCCAAAACGGTCATGATTACATGCATTAGTCCTTGTACATCAGACTTTGATGAGTCTTTAAATTCTCTTAAGTATGCCAACCGAGCTAGAAATATAAAAAACAAGCCAATCGTAAATTATAACCCAGACTGGGACAGAATGGATGAAATGCAACTGGAAATAAAAGCACTTAGGGAAGCTTTACAGAACCAGCAGAGCAGCAGGGTAAGCCGACTAAGCCAACTGTCTCAAGACTGGGGCCAAGAAAAGAGCAAGATTCGAGCTCTAGAAGAGCAACTTGCACAATTTCAACTGGAGTGTTACAACCACAGACTCTGTACAGAGGAAGCTTTATCTTTATTCCATGAATTGAAGGTCGTGTCTGGCCTTACGAAATCCCAAAAGAATCGACTTGAGAGCTGGCTAGTTATGGCAGAGGAGCTAAGAAGTGAGACGGCCTCTATTCCTGGAACGGACGATGCAATCACCAGTGGCAGAGAGGAACCACATCATATCACCATTCTACAGCTTAAAAGGGAGCTAAAGAAATGCCAGGTATATAGCTCTTCTTCCCCCCCCCCCTTTTTTTTAAATATATATATATAGATCTGAAATAATCTCGGCTCTTGCAGGGTCAGTGTTCATTTAAAAAAAAAAAAGATGTGTTAAAAACCGTTTGCCTGGTATGAGTCTCCATGAGCAGTTACTGCAATTTGATTTGAGAAAAATTTAATGATTTGCTACCTCAACGTGGCAAACATACAAATTATGGGGCTTCCACACTGCAAGGGCAGGGGATCTCTCCGCTGATCCCCACTGAACAGGCGGATGACAGAGGCTGATACAGACACAGCCCGTTGTTCTCTAAGGGGCGGTCGATGGAAACGGACTGCCTATCCGTTTCCATCCGATTGTCACCTGATCTGCTGGATGGATGGGAAATGGATCCCCATCTGTCTGTTTTAATCAGATCGGATGCTGGCTGGCTGGCGGACACATGTATGATGACATCCGCCGCCCCATAGAGAACAATGGGTGGTCTGATCGGGTCTGCCTAAAAAACGGACATGCACACCCAATCGGGGGCATGAGGAGAAATATCTACCTTATTTTGCACTCCAGCAGGCTACTTAAAACTATGCAACTGGGTTGTTGAGCCTCCTCTTTAAAGGGGTTGTAAAGGTACAAGTTTTTTCTCTCCCCTAAATAGCTTCCTTTACCTTAGTGCAGTCCTCACTTCCTGTCTGTAACTCCACACAGTAATGCAAGGCTTTCTTCCTGGTGTGGAGTGTTGTGCTCGCCCCCTCCCTTGGACGTCAGGATGCCCACTAACACACAGCTCCTTTCTCTATCTGCAATGTAGAGAGCGTCCTGATTCTCCTGTAGCCCAAGGGAGGGGGCGAGCACGACACTCCACACCAGGGAGAAAGCCTCGCATTACGGTGTGTAGTTACAGACAGAGGAACAGGAAGTGAGGATTTCTCAGAAGAAATAAGGACATTTAAAAGCAAAATCGAAGGGCGAGGTAAAGGAAGCTATTTAGGAAAAAAAAAAATTACCTTTAAAACCCCTTTAAGCCACATGGCTGCAGTCACGTGCTTGGCCCCTCCACTTACTGTACATGGTGAATAGCTCTGCATTCTACTTTTCTGAGGTCAAGGGGCCCCCCACAGGCCAGAGCTTTGGGAAGAGTAGGATAACACTGGAATGGGGTTAGGATAAGTAATTTTGCTTCTCATTCTATCCCCTAGATGTAATGAGCATTTAAAGCGGAGTTCCACCCAAAATTGGAACTTCCGCTCAACCCACTCCCCTCCCCCTTACATGCCACATTTGGCATGTAATTTTTTTGGAGGGAGAGTGGGGGCTTCAGGAAGAGTGGGACTTCCTGTCCCACTTCCTGCTTCCGCCGAGGGGCTGGTAAGGCGATTAAGCTTAATCGCCTTATTGCAGCCCCTCCCCTAGGCGATCGCATGGGACACATGACAGGTCCCATGCGATCGCCTGTCCAATCAGCGGCGGGCCGCGCCGCTCGCGCATGCACAGTGGGTGCCCGGCCGTGAAGCCGAAGGCTGTCACGGCCGGGTGCCCACCGTTGCAATGAGGAAGCCGGCCGGGGAGAGGGGGAGAGGAGCGGAGCCCCGGTCGGCACGTCGCTGGAACGCTGGAGCAGGTAAGTGATTGTTTATTAAAAGCCAGCAGCTACACTTTTTGTAGCTGCTGACTTTTAATAAACAAAAATATTGGCTGGAACACCCCTTTAACCCTTGCAGTTTGGGGGAGGGGGGTGGGGCAACATTTTAGGGGTAGTTGACTAATTCCTGGAGTTGGGCTTTAAAAGTATGCATTGCATTTAACATTTGCCCTTTATGAATACAGTAAGCTAATTTTCCATGTTGAAGAATTATAGTAAAGTGTTTTTATATGTAAAAATATTGCAAGGAATGTGCTTTATAAAATGTTTTACAAAGTGAAATTTTTGCATAGAAAAATAAAAATAAAAATTCTCTATCCAGACCTGGCTTCTTTTTTTTTTCTTAGATTGCGTATCCATATCTCTCCTGGAGCTGCCTGTCCAATGATATATATAATATCCTACTGTACTGTTATGTTATGTATGCTTAATTTTCTAGCACTTTGTGAGCATTGACAGATGTTTCTAGCCACTCAAGTATAATCTTAAGAAAGCCTTATTATGATCTGAATTGGAGGTTTCTAAGCAACTGCTTAGAGTCTTTTGTTCTGTTTCTGAAGATGCATTGTCCCTGGTAAATACAGGGCCATCCCTGCAGTCAGAAAGTGTCTAGTTATATGGGGTACCCAGCTGAAAATTTGCTACATTGTGGCTAGAGCAAACCAAACTCAAATTCATTGGTACTTGGAGACGCATAAATATCCTCAGTTTATGGCAAAATGGTATTACAAAGGGAATATATAGTGAATAACATTGCGAAGTGTCCATAATTTGACACACTAGAACAGTTTAGTGCGGATAAATATGTACTAAAAATACACTAAACATTTTTTTCTTAAAGATAAAAGTATGGTGAGGCAGTTTTATTTTTTTAATGTGATTGACAGTGTTGACTTTTTTTTTTTTGTGTTTGAAGGATGCTCTTGCAGCAGATGAAGAAGTATTTGCTAAAAAGGAGCAGGAGCTGAAGGAGTTTCAGGAGAAAGTTGAAGCTTTACAGAAAGACACTCGAGATTATCAGGAATCTTTAGAGGAGACCGAGCATAGCAAGAATCTACAGGTATAGCTTTAACATTCGTGACGCATACAGCGCGTCACGAGATGCCGAAAGAAACGTCGGTGCGGCTCTGTACGGCCCCTGAGCACCGACGTTCGGCTTCTTTCGGAATCTCGTGACGCGCTGTATGCGTCGGACAGATGCCTGTCCATCAATTAGGAATGCCCATCCCCGACCGTCATACCTGGAAGCCGGGTTGAGAATACATCTTGGAAACAGTATGTACGGAACGTATTTTTTAAAAAAAAACAGCCGATTCTAATCATCTTTAATGTCATAAATGCAAAGTTAAAAATGTATTTTTAGGCGAACTTCCACTTTAAAGAGTATCTATATCTATATTTTTTTTAAAAGAGTGGCAAAGGATTGGAACCCCAGTCAGGTCTTACAGCTGCCCGGGAGATTTTCTCTTACTGTGTCAAAGTCATCCCTTTCCCCAGACAGGGAGTGAAGGAAACTCTCCAACACAGATGGAAGAAAACACAAAAACACACTCACACACATATATATAGTGGATATAAAATGGCATTTCTTTATCGTACATCACGGGACACAGAGCGCATAGCCATTACACTTGGGTTATATGGGTACCTTCAGGTGTGGACACTGGTGTAATCAATTTCACAGGAAGTTTCCTCCCTATATAACCCCCTCCCACTGGGAGTGCTTCAGTTTTTTCGCCAGTGTCTTAGGTGTTGGTCACGTCTAGCTGTCCCTCGGAGGTCTCGGGACACAGGATAGCTAGCCGGATCCGTCCGAAGTGCTTCAAAGCCAAGGTGTACGGTACCCGGGCCCTGCTGGAGTGGGGTTTTTGCCTATAATGCCTCTCCTTGGAGGGCTGGATTCTGGGCTCCAGTGCCTTAGTCTCTTCCAAGAACTAAACGCTACTGATGCCAGGATGCTATATAGGTCCAGGGGTGTGGGTTCCTTAACACAGGACCCCGGTCCCTGAAGGTCCAAGACAATACCCACGGAGATGGGGGGAAGGCTGGGCCTCTTGCATTTTGCAATACCCTGCGGCGTGGAGCAGGTAAGAGGGAACCTGCGGGACTTGGTTCGACAGTAGGTATCCTCCTGGGGGTTCTGGGTTGGCTAATGGTATGCTTGTGCATCAGCCACTATCTCCACTATGTCTTTTGAGGCAGGATGGGATGTACTAATGTTTACCCAGATAACATGTAGATATATATATATGCTTTTTAAAGATATGTATTTTGCTACTCCCCCCAGATTTGCCTGTTAGCATGATACTGCAGCCCCACGTGTTTAGAGAGGAAGTGCTGACAAAACTCCTGTTTCCTAGGAAGCCTAGGGGGACAGCTTCCTCTATGTGTGCACTACAAAGATTAGTGGCTTACCGGGTGTCTGTGTTACTAGCGCTGGTCCAGGCTTCTCCTCTGCTCTCTGCTTCCTCCATGTTGGTTTCAGCGTGGGGGGGGGCGGGCCAGCAGCGTCGGGTCTCGGATAAAGCAAAAAAGCATTTCCTGGCTGGTCATTCCCTCCTGAGAGCAGTGGAGAGTGAGGACATAGAGCGCGCAGCTGAGCCAGTTCTGGCTAACAGTGACACCCAGTGGTGGTTTGTGGATCTTCAGGTCTGGACTTAAAAGTCCACACTGACCAGAAAAAAAAAAAAAAAAAAAAAAAGATTTTTTTCTTAAAGGGACTCCGCCTTAGATCTGGCAGTATCTGAGTCGGTGCAACCTTGGACTCCAGCTAACGGGCATTGGTGTGGCAATACTCACAGGACTTTCCTCGGTATTGCCGCCTTCTCAGGCGTATGAAAATTTAGAATTTTTTTTACCATAGCCTGTCCTTATTAATGTTTCACTTCTAGCTACAACAGTTGGGTGTTGGCTGTAGGGGTGTCTCAAGGTTGTGCAATGGCTCCCAAGGGATCAGGACCAGCTAAGGCTGCAAAAGGTGCCAAAAAAGTAAAGGTCTCCAACGGGGTCAGAGGATTTGGGCCAGGCTCCAGTGGTCCCACCCTCACCAGATAGACCACCGAACAACATCGTGCAGGAGCCATTGAGGGTGCTAGGGGCAGAGGCGGCCCCCAATCAACCCATTCCCGTTTATGTTACGGAAGAAATGCTAGAATCCACCCTGGGTGGGCTAGAGAAAAGGTTAACTGCTTTAATTGCCCGCTCTTTGCCGGGTGGCAAACGGGCTAGATCCCCGTCACCTAGAACGGTGTGTTCGGATGCAGAGGTCCTCTCTTCGGAGGAATTGGACCCACAGGGGGATCAAACGGACCTGAGTCCTGACGGGTCAGACATTGAAGATTCCACTATAGATGAAATTTTTTCGGCTTCTCAAGCAGAGAGTCTGTGGATCCAGTCTCTGATGGATATGGTTCGCACTGCTTTTAAACTTCCAGTGTCAGAACAATTAGCCCCCGCGGTATCCTCTTTAGGTTCCTTGAAGGCACCATTGAGTGGTGCGTCTTTCCCGGTTCACCCCCTTCTGGAGAGCGTGATTTTTCAGGATTGGGCTCGACCTGATAGGATTTTTATCCCTCCTAAAAGGTTCACCATTCTCTATCCTATGGAAGAAGAATTTGCAAAGAAATGGGCACTCCCTACCGTGGACGCAGCCATTTCCTGCGTAAATAAATCCCTGACCTGTCCGGTGGAAAATGTCCAGGTGTTTAAAGATCCAGTCGACAAAAAATTGGAGACCCTACTGAAGGCTTCTTTTACCACAGTAGGTGCCGTGGTTCAGCCAGCAGTGGCAGCCATTGGCGTTTGTCAGGCTTTAAAGGATCAGACTAAACAGATATTAAGGGACATACCGGCTCAGCAAGCTCGTGAATTGGCTGACCTCCCAAGAGCTCTCTGCTTTGCAGTAGATGCTATTAAGGACTCCGTTCAACAGGCGTCCCGTTTATCTCTGCTGTTGGTTCATATGCGTCGCCTTTTGTGGCTAAAAAACTGGTCAGCAGAGGCACCCTGCAAAAAGCTTTTAGCAGGATTTCCCTTTCATGGTGGGAGACTATTCGGTGAAGACCTAGATAAATATATCCAGACCATATCAAGTGGTAAAAGTTCTTTCTTGCCTGTCAAGAAAAGATCGCGTGGGCCCGCATTTAAGCGACAGGCCTTCGCAGGCTCGGCCCCTTCAACTTCCCGTCAGTATCGACGGCCTCCCGGGCGTTCAGCATTTAATAGCCGCCCACAAGGACAAGCCACGACAGGCAAGAGGCCATGGTCTCGCAAGCCGGTTAAACCAGTCCTCGAGTCAGATTCATGAAGGGGCGCCCCCACTCTCTTGGGTGGGGGGAAGGCTTCGGTTTTTCTCCGAAGTGTGGAAGGCCAGAATTCCCGACTCTTGGGTAAGATCCGTGGTAACCACGGGCTACAAGCTAGAGTTTCGGGAAGTCCCCCCTCCTCATTTTCAGGGGTCAAGTCTTCCAAGCGACCCATTAAAGAGGGCCTCTCTTGTAAAAGCATTGGATCGTCTCTTGCTCCAAGGGGTAATTGTAGAAGTACCAACCCAGGAATGGGGTCTGGGATTCTACTCCAACCTTTTCATAACACCAAAGCCCAATGGCGACGTCAGGCCTATCTTAGACCTCAAACGCCTAAATCGCTTTCTAAACATTCAGACCTTTCGTATGGAGTCCATACGTTCGGTGGCAGCCAGCCTACATCAAGACGACTTGCTAGCATCTATAGACATAAAAGATGCGTATCTGCACGTGCCGATCTACCCGGCACATCACAGGTTTCTTCGTTTTATGATAGATCACCGCCATTACCAGTTCGTAGCCCTCCCTTTCGGGTTGGCAACAGCTCCGCGGGTATTCACAAAGGTGTTAACCCCGGTGCTAGCCGTCCTAAGGACAGAAGGCATTTTAGTCTTGGCATACTTGGACGATCTTCTGGTTATCGACCGCTCAGCTTCCAACCTCAATCAGGCAGTAGGTCGCACAGTTCAGCATCTAGAGGAATTCGAGTGGATTGTAAACCTAGAAAAATCGGTATTGAAACCCACAAAGCAGTTGGAATATCTAGGCCTTCGGCTAGATACAGACTGCCAGAGGATAATTTTACCTCAAGCAAAGATCAGATCAATAGCTCAAGCAGTTCAAGTGATCTTAGGCAAGAAGAGGCCGACTATTCGCCTATGTATGCGACTGCTGGGGAAGATGGTGGCCGCCTTCGAGGCTGTGCCCTACGCCCAGATCCATACCAGATATCTTCAGGCAGCCATTCTCTCTGCTTGGAACAAGTCCATTCAGGCGTTAGATCGTCCGTTAGTGCTCTCCCCGAAGGTCCGGCGCAGCCTGTCTTGGTGGCTGGTCTCTCAAAATTTATCAAAAGGGAAATCCTTTTGCCCCATCACGTGGAAGATAGTATCCACGGATGCCAGCCTTTCAGGTTGGGGGGCAGTTCTAGAAGAACAGACCCAGCAAGGGCAGTGGTCGGAGGCAGAAAAACTGCTTCCCATCAATATCTTGGAGATCAGAGCTGCTCGGCTGGCCCTGATCGCCTGGACTCTCCCCCTTCAGGGTCTGCCAGTAAGGATACAGTCCGACAACGCCACTGCGGTGGCATACATAAACCACCAGGGGGGCACGAAGAGCCCAGCAGCCCAAAGAGAAGTAAACCTGATTTTCTCATGGGCCGAAGCCCATGTACCCTGCATCTCGGCGGTGTTCATCCCAGGGATAGACAATTCTCAAGCAGATTTTTTGAGTCGTCAACAGTTGCTCCCGGGGGAATGGTCTCTTCACCCCCAGGTATTCCAAGAGATTTGCCAAAGATTCGGAGTCCCAGAGGTGGACATTATGGCAACGAGATCCAACAAAAAGTTGGACAAATTCATATCCCGAGCCAGGGATCCCTCGGCCTACGGGACCGATGCCTTGGTTTGTCCTTGGCACCAGTTTTCTCTTCTGTATGCGTTCCCTCCACTGCAGATGATGCCCCGCCTTCTACGGAGGATCCGGGTGGAGCGCAGGCCTGTGATCCTGGTGGCCCCAGCCTGGCCCAGGAGGGCTTGGTACGCACTCATCGTGAAGATGTCAGTCGGGGCGCCGTGGCCGCTCCCCCTGCGCCCAGATCTGCTGTCTCAGGGCCCAATCTGCCATCCTGCTTCACAGCAGCTAAATTTGACGGCTTGGCGGCTGAATCCCTAATTCTTAAGGGCAGAGGCCTCTCAGATCAGGTCATATCTACGTTGATTCAGGCTAGGAAACCGGTCTCCAGAAATATTTATTACAGAGTCTGGAGAACCTATGTGGAGTGGTGCGAGTCTCAAAAATGGCATCCTCGAAAGTTTTTTATTGACAGGATCTTGCGATTCCTCCAGGTTGGCGTTGACAAAGGGTTGGCTCTTAGTACTCTAAAGGGGCAGGTGTCGGCCTTATCAATATGGTTTCAAAGACCCTTGGCCACCCATTCGCTTATGAAAACCTTCTTGCAGGGGGTCTTGCATGTGACTCCCCCTATTAGAGCTCCCCTCTGCCCCTGGAATTTAAATCTGGTCTTGTCAGCTTTACAAAGGCAGCCGTTTGAACCTCTGACAGAAATCCCTCTGGTGCTACTAACCCGAAAGTTGGTTTTCTTGGTGGCTATGGCTTCAGCCAGAAGGGTTTCCGAGCTGGCAGCCTTGTCATGCAGGGAGCCATACCTTATTCTGCATAAGGACAGAGTGGTTCTGCGGCCTCAACCTTCTTTCCTTCCTAAGGTCATATCCAGTTTTCACTTGAATCAGGACCTAGTCCTACCATCCTTCTTTCCTACTCCCCAGTCCAGAGAGGAAAGACGGCTTCATACTTTGGACGTGGTTCGAGCCATGAGGGTCTATCTCAAGGCTACAGAGAAGAATCGGAAAACAGATGTGCTTTTTGTTCTTCCGGATGGCCCCAAGAAGGGTCAGCCGGCTGCCAAGTCTTCCTTGGCTAGGTGGATTAAGCAGCTGATTTTTCAGGCCTATGGTCTGAAGCGCGTTCCACCTCCCTTATCAGTTAAAGCCCATTCTACGAGGGCCATGAGTGCCTCCTGGGCGGCACACCATCAGATCTCTATGGCACAGGTTTGCAAGGCGGCAACCTGGTCTTCCGTACATACGCTTACTAAATTTTATAAGTTGGACGTTGCAAAGGGTACGGACGCAGCTTTTGGGCAGGCGGTCCTACGGGCAGCAGTATAGAATCCTCTGGCCCGGTTCACGCCCCCTTTTTTTTTCTGTTGGTGGAGCTATTTTTTCTCCTGACAATGTTTTTATTTGGCTATTCTTGGCCTTACGGTCTCCCTCCCTTCATAGAGCATTGCTTTAGGACATCCCAAGTGTAATGGCTATGCGCTCTGTGTCCCGTGATGTACGATAAAGAAAAAAGGATTTTTAATAAACCGCTTACCTGTAAAATCCTTTTCTTGAAGTACATCACGGGACACAGAGCTCCCACCCCTCTTTTGGGGAACATTGTGTAACCTCGGGAGAATTGCTTGCTACAAAACTGAAGCACTCCTAGTGGGAGGGGGTTATATAGGGAGGAAACTTCCTGTGAAATTGATTACACCAGTGTCCACACCTGAAGGTACCCATATAACCCAAGTGTAATGGCTATGCGCTCTGTGTCCCGTGATGTACTTCAAGAAAAGGATTTCTTTCTCGTACATCACGGGACACAGAGCGGCATATTCATTACTATATGGGTTATATGGAGTACCTTCAGGTGTGGACACTGGCAATCTCAAACAGGAAGTCCCCTCCCTATATAACCCCCTCCCCTAGAGGGAGTCCCTCAGTTTTTTCGCCAGTGTCTTAGGTGTTGGTCACGGAATAGCTTTGCTCCACATCCTTGGGATTAAGGGCGGGCTAACCGGATCTGTCCAAGGAGCCTCAGTGCCAAAGTGGACAGTACCCGGGCCCCAAACCGTGGGGTTTTGCCTATAATGCTCCTCTTTGGAGGGCTGGACCCTGGGCCCAGGACTTGGAGTTGGTAAAAACCATAAGTTCCTGTTTGCCAGGGTGCTATATAGGTCCAGGACAGTGGGTACCTTCATAGGGCCCCAGGGCCTGAAGGTCTACTACGCTACCCACGGAGATGGGAGAAGATTGGATCAGTTTGCTGGACAAACATCCTGCAGCATGGAGCAGGTAAGGGAGAGCCTGCGGGACTTGGTTCGACAGCAGGCTCTCCGGGGTAACCTAAAAGGGGGGACAGCCTAAGTATGCTCTGCATGGGCAACCTTGCTCACTATGTCTGAGAGAGACAGGATGACACCTTTTTCCCCCATCACTAGGTTCCCCTGTCTAAGAATGTGTTGCTAGCTAACCTGCTGCTTTCTTCCTAGGACTAGTAAGGATCCCTAGGGGCCTTTTGGAGAGTCCTACCTGGCCGGGGGTTTGAATCTGCCGCCTGTTTCTGCAGTCCTGGGTCTCCAGCAGCGCGGCTCCTCCATGTTCCTCCTGTTCCGGCATGCGCGCGCGCGCACGTCTTATAGACGTTTTTCGCGCCGTTCAGACAGGAGGGCGGGGGGGGGGGGGGGCGTGCCTGCGGCGTCATACAGGGGCGCGCCTTGTGCTGTTATAGATCAGCAGGCATTTTCAGTGCTCAGTCTGAGGCTGATTTCAGAAGGAGAGGACGCAGAGCGGCAGAACAGTGACTCCCGGTGGCGGAAGAGGGGTAGTACATGCTGGACTTTGTTCCAATGCCTTTTTTGTTAAGCCAAGAAATCCCCCTTTTTGCAGCAGGTTGGAGGCTGGCAAACTAAGTTTGGGGTCACTGTATGTTTTTAAAAAAGAAAATATATATAATATATATTTAAAAAAGAAAAAAAAAAGAAAAAAGAGAAAAACATACGAGATCCCATCAGTTTTTGGGCATTAGTGATCTATTGTCCCCTAAACTCTGGTTTTGTACTCCTGGCCACTACAGTCTGTTGTGTGGGCGGAGTCCCTCGATTTTGTATTATGGCTTCCAAAGGTTCGGGGTCAAAGGGTACAAAAAAGACCAAAAAAACAAAGGGGTTCCCCTTCTGATTCTGATGATATGCCGATACTTTCCCCGCAACTTATTTACATAAAGGGTGCCTTGGATGAGCCATTAGGGGGATCTGGTGCGGAGGCTGGCCCAGATCAGCCCAGCCCTGTGTTTATCACAGAGGAGATGCTAGCCGTATCCCTAGGGGGGCTAGAAGAGAGAATAGCAGCATTGATCGCTAGAGCTATTCCTGGTAAGAAACGGGTTAGATCCCCATCACCAAGAGGTGTATCCTCAGATGCTGAGATTCTCTCTCCGGAGGAATTGGAATCACAGGAGGATCAACTAGACCTGAACCAAGAGGGTTCAGGGATTGAGGGATCTGCCTCTGAGGAACCATTTTCAGACTCCCAGACAGAAAGACTGTGGGTACAGTCTTTGACGGACATGGTCCGCTCGGCATTTAGTTTACCATTGCCAGAGCCTCAGGTTCCTCCGGTATCCTCTCTGGGCTCTTTGAAAGCTCCGTTAAGCAACGCAGTGTTTCCGGTCCATCCTCTCTTGGAGGAATTGATCTTTCGGGATTGGGTACGGCCGGACAGGATTTTTCTGCCACCGAAAAGATTTGCGGTCATTTTCCCCATGGAGGAAAGATTCTCCAAGAGGTGGAGGCTCCCAATAGTGGATGCAGCCATCTCATGTGTGAATAAATCACTAACTTGCCCGGTGGAAAACATACATATGTTTAAAGATCCGGTTGATAAAAGGTTAGAGACACTTTTAAAAGCATCCTTTGCTACGGCAGGAGCAGTGGTACAGCCAGCTGTGGCTGCAATTGGTATTTGTCAGGCGTTAAAAGACCAGACAAAAGAAATGTTAAAGGACATGCCTACCCAACAAGCAGAAGAGTTTTCTGACATTCCCAGAGCTCTGTGTTTTGCTGTAGATGCTATAAAAGATTCCATCCAGCAAGCCTCTCGGTTATCACTATTTTTGGTGCACATGAGAAGGCTCTTATGGTTGAAGAACTGGGCGGCGGAGCCCCCATGCAAAAAGCTTCTGGCAGGGTTTCCCTTCCATGGAGGACGACTCTTCGGAGAGGATCTGGATAAATATATTCAGACTATTTCAAATGGCAAGAGTACCCTTTTACCGGTCAAAAAGACATTCCGGGGTCCTACATTTAAAAGGCAGCTCTTTCCTGTCTCGGGGCCCTCAAATTCCAGGCAGTATCGACGGCCGCCTGCACGATCCAACGTTAACAGTAGATCGCAGGGACAGGCCCCTGGGGGTAAGAGGCCATGGTATCGCAAGCCGACAAAGACAGCCCCTAAGTCTGCCTTATGAAGGGGCGCCCCCACTCTCGCGGGTGGGGGGAAGGCTTCGTTTCTTCTCAGAAGTTTGGGAAGCCAAGATCCCCGACAAATGGGTCCGGGCATCTGTAACCACAGGCTACAGACTGGAGTTTCTAAGGTATCCTCCGCCTCATTTTCAAGAATCAAGGCTACCAAGGGATCCAGCAAGGAAGGCCTCATTGCTGGCAGCTTTGGATCACCTGCTCTACCAGGACGTAATAATAGAGGTGCCAGCCCAAGAGCAAGGGCTAGGTTTCTATTCCAATCTCTTTGTCATACCAAAGCCCAACGGCGATGTCAGGCCAATCTTGGACCTAAAAGAGGTTAAACGGTTACCTAAGGGTTCGTTCCTTCCGGATGGAATCCATCCGGTCAGCAGCCGCCACGCTTCAGAAAGACGATTTTCTGGCCTCCATAGACATAAAGGATGCTTACCTTCATGTACCAATCTTTCAGTCGCATCAAAGATTTTTACGCTTCGCGGTGGGGCAGCGACTCTTCCAATTCAGGGCGCTCCCCTTCGGGCTGGCCACGGCCCCCCGGGTATTCACGAAGATCCTAGCCCCAGTTCTGGCCAATTTAAGGATCCAAGGGGTCACAGTCCTAGCATACTTGGACGACCTTTTAATCATAGATCACTCACGACCGGGTCTGCAAAAGGCAGTAAACCTCACGGTTCGGTACCTCGAAGAATTCGGCTGGGTCCTAAACCGGGGAAAGTCAGCGTTCCAGCCTACAAAGCAGTTGGAATACCTCGGCATGAGGTTAGACACAGAACAGCAAAGAGTGTTCCTGCCCCTGGTAAAGATCGAGGCTATCAAGGGGTTGGTTCAGTTGGTTCTAAACAAGAAAAAAACAACTATTCGCCTGTGTATGCGATTACTAGGCAAGCTAGTGGCCACGTTCGAGGCAGTACCATACGCTCAGATCCACACTCGTGTCCTACAGGCAGCCATTCTAGCAGCCTGGGGCAAGAGGGCGCATGCCTTAGAGTCCCCTTTGACGCTATCATCAAGGGTCCGACAAAGCCTGGCCTGGTGGTTGAACCCCCAGAATCTTCTAAAGGGAAGATCCTTCAGCCCTGTTGTCTGGAAGGTAGTTACCACAGACGCCAGCCTGGCAGGCTGGGGGGGCGGTCTTCGAGGGGTTCTCTCGCCAGGGAACTTGGGTGAAAGCAGAGAGGCAGCTCCCCATCAATATCTTGGAGATCAGAGCTGCTCGCCTAGCCCTTCTGGCATGGACCTCCAGATTAAAGGGGTTCCCGGTGAGAATCCAGTCAGACAATGCCACGGCGGTGGCATACATAAACCACCAAAGGGGGAACCAGGAGTCGGGCCGCTCAGAGGGAGGTGAGCTTGATTTTTCAGTGGGCAGAGGTTCATGTACCCTGCATTTCGGCGATATTCATTCCCGGAGTGGACAACCTGCAGGCAGACTTCTTAAGTCGCCAGAGTCTGTCGCCAGGGGAGTGGTCTCTGCATCCCCAGGTCTTTCAGACAATCTGCCAGAGGTGGGGAATGCCAGACGTAGATATAATGGCATCCAGGTTCAACAAGAAACTAGACAGGTTCGTGTCTCGAACGAGGGATCCTATGGCCTGCGGAACCGATGCGTTGGTTTGCCCTTGGCATCAATTCAAACTCCTATATGCATTCCCTCCGCTACAGTTACTCCCTCGCCTGTTGCGCAAGATCAGAGTGGAGCACAAGCCAGTCATTTTAGTAGCTCCGGCTTGGCCCCGGAGGACTTGGTACTCACTAGTCCTGAAGATGGCAGTGGGAGACCCTTGGACTCTTCCTCTACAACCAGACCTACTCTCACAAGGCCCGATCCTCCACCCTACATTACGGCGTCTAAATTTGACGGCCTGGAGGCTGAATCCCTGATTCTCAGGGGTAGAGGTCTGTCTAGGCAGGTAATTCCTACCCTGATTAGGGCTAGAAAGCCGGTCTCCAGGGTGATTTTTTTACAGGGTGTGGAGGAACTACGTAGGCTGGTATGAATCCAAAAGATGGAATTCCCGCAAATATACTATTGATAGGGTGTTAAGTTTTCTCCAGCTAGGAGTGGATAAAGGCCTGGCACTAAGCACAATCAAGGGACAGATCTCAGCTCTGTCAGTGTGGTTTCAGAGGCCGCTGGCCACCCACTCGCTGGTAAAGACCTTCTTACAGGGGGTCTTGCATATTAATCCTCCTGTCAAGTCACCACTTTGTCCATGGGACTTAAATCTTGTTCTGTCATCCCTACAGAAACAACCTCTTGAGCCGTTGGCTGAGGTACCTTGATTTTACTGACTAGAAAGTCGGTATTTCCGATCACCATAGTCTCGGCCAGGAGAGTATCGGAATTGGCAGCCTTATCTTGTAAGGAACCATATCTCATTTTGCATAAGGATAGGGCGGGGTTCCGTCCTCATCCTTCATTTCTACCAAAGGTTATATCCAGTTTCCACCTGAACCAGGATGTGGTACTTCCATCCTTCTTCCAAAACCCACCTCTAGAAAAGAGGGGTTGCTGCATACGTTGGATATTGTCAGGGCCGTAAGGGCCTATCTTAAAGCTACAGAGAAGGTTCGGAAAACAGATGTGGTGTTAGTTTTACCGGAAGGGCCCAAGATGGGTCAGGCAGCCGCTTGATCCACCATCGCAAGATGGATTAAACAATTAATTGTTCGGGTCTGCGGTTTGAAGAGGTGCCTCCTCCTTTGTCGGTAAAGGCCCATTCTACCAGGGCCAGGGGCACCTCCTGGGCAGCACATCATCAGATCTCTATGGCTCGAATATGCAAGGCTGCAACGTAGTCATCAGTCCACACGTTTACAAAATTTTATCAAGTGGACGTAAGAAGGAATGCGGATACAGCCTTTGGGCAGTCAGTACTACAGGCCGCGGTTCAAGCTCCTCAGGATCTGAGGGGGCTCCCTTGATTTGATTTGAGATTTACATTTCTCGTTTAAGTTGGATTTACTAGTATTTGAGTATACCTCTAAAATTAAATCCTTCTTTGGAAGATGTCTCCCTCCCCTCATTAAAGCATTGCTTTCGGACATCCCATATAGTAATGAATATGCCGCTCTGTGTCCCGTGATGTACGAGAAAGAAAAAGGGATTTTTAAATACAGCTTACCTGTAAAATCCTTTTCTTGGAGTACATCACGGGACACAGAGCTCCCACCCCTCTTTTGGGTGACCATTTTGGGAGGCATACTGCTTGCTACAAAACTGAGGTACTTCCTCTATGGGAGGGGGTTATATAGGGAGGGGACTTCCTGTTTGAGATTGCCAGTGTCCACACCTGAAGGTACTCCATATAACCCATATAGTAATGAATATGCCGCTCTGTGTCCCGTGATGTACTCCAAGAAAAGGATTTTACAGGTAAGCTGTATTTAAAAATCCCTTTTTTACAGGTAAGCTGTTTATTAAAAATCCTTTTTTTTTTTGTGATGTCCTTGGGATTTTCTCTTACTTTTACTTTCAATGATAATGGTAAACAAGATAAATCGAAAGGGTGAATCTCCTTAAAAGGGGTTTTAAAGGTAATTTTTTCCCCCTAAAAAGCTTCCTTTACCTTAGTGCAGTCCTCCTTCACTTACCTCATCCTTCGATTTTGCTTTTAAATGTCCTTATTTCTTCTGAGAAATCCTCACTTTCTGTTCTTCTGTCTGTAACTCCACACAGTAATGCAGGTGGGTCAGGACGCTATCTACTTTGCATATAGAGAAAAAAGCTTTGTGTTAGTGGGCATCCTGACACTCCTGCTCGTCCCCTCCCCCCTCAAGAGGCTTTCTCCACACCAGTGAGAAAGTGTCGCATTACTGTGTTTAGTTACAGACAGAAGAACAGGAAGTGAGGATTTCTCAGAAGAAATAAGGACATTTAAAAGCAAAATGGAAGGATGAGGTAAGTGAAGGAGGACTGCACTAAGGTAAAGGAAGCTATTTAGGGGAAAAAAATTACCTTTAAAACCCCTTTTAAGGAGATTCACCCTTTCGATTTATCTTGTTTACCATTATCATTGAAAGTAAAAGTAAGAGAAAATCCCAAATTTTGTGGTGTTCCCAGAAATTTAATAGATTGGAAATCTTCCAATAGGTGCACCAGTTCTGGTGACCTGGGGGGTCCCCAAAGAATTCCCTTAATTTTCAGGAATTTACTCTCACTTCCTGTTTGGCTATGGGTCTGATTCCGTCTCTTGAAAGCCACAGTCTTGAGAGATGGCCCCATAACTGCACAGGTACAGCCAGTAGGCACTTTT
This sequence comes from Rana kukunoris, assembly GCA_029574335.1. Taxonomy (NCBI): domain Eukaryota; kingdom Metazoa; phylum Chordata; class Amphibia; order Anura; family Ranidae; genus Rana; species Rana kukunoris. The sequence goes on from CM056049.1 coordinate 292,051,654, forward strand.
GATTGCTGAAAATTATGTAGGCAAAGCTGTAGATAGGGGAACACATTAGGGTATACATGTATATAAGGTCTGCATAACTAGTCATAGGAGACTTAGAAATGCAAAAATTACCCCACCATACTTGATAATGATACTAATTGTAATTCTGATAATATTTGATTATAGTAGTTATAATCTGGGAAAATTAAATTCAGCCTTTTAACCTGAAGCGCAAGTCGTGGGGCACCCATAAACACTTGACTGTCAACCAGTGGTCGTCTGCTGGTAAGGCTTATCCATAGAGTATATCATCAGTATGGCTTGACAATTGTTAAAAGCTGTAAAGCAGAACAAAATACTTTAGTAGTAGAATAATAAATGTGTACAGTAGGGGTATCCAACCATTTAACCTTCCTGGGCCACACTCAGGGGCGGACTGACAACTCATGGGGCCCCCTGGGCAATAGAAGATTATGGGGACCCTGGGCTTACAGATGGTCACCACGCCAGGAGGCAGTGCAGAGGTGGGCCAGCTAAAATCTCTGGATTTTCACATCAAAAGCATGTCGGTTTCGGACATATCAGGGACAGATGTAAAAAAAAAAAATCGATTTTTACATACTGTCCCTGGTTTTTACTGAGCCTGACAACCCTGATGGGGCCCCCTAGTGGCATGGGGCCCTCGGGCAGTGCCGGAGTGACTCAATGGTCAGTCCGCCCCTGGCCACACTAGACTCACACATAAAATACACTAGCTATAAGGATAGCTGACGAGCAAACAAAGTCAGCCAGATCACAAGTTTATGATCACTGATATAGATAATGTATCTATCTGAGTAGTAAACCTTTAATTTTTTATTTAGTTTTTGCAATATTCTTATTATAAAAGTAAGAGGACAACATAAATCTAGTGTGATATTTGATAAACTGTTTTTGATAAGGTAACGCATCAATATCTGGTTGGATGGGTTCTCAGTTAATTTTCAAGGTGCTCATCAGATATTTTGGTTCTTAATTTGCCTTTTGTGTGCTTCATAGTTGCTCAAAAATATAGGTACTGCTGAAAACTGATGATGTAAATTCGTCGCGATTGTGAAGAAAAATTTTCTTTGGGAAGATAAGACTTATGCCGCGTACACACGATCACTTTTCGGCATGGAAAAAAACGAAGTTTTTCAAACTTCATCATTAAAAACGATGTTGCCCACACACCATCGTTTTTAAAAAATGACGAGAAAAGCGCAGTGACGCACAACATGTACGATGGCACTCTAAAGGGGAAGTTCCATTCAAGCTCCCGTCTCATAACTCTCATAATTATATCACGTATAAGTATTGCTTTCTACACTGTACTTTGTAGAAAATGTGATTTCTTATTTGTGAAACAAGTAAGAGCCATGATGGTAATTTTTTACATTTTGATTTGATTTATTTTTGTAAATTATAGTGTCTTGATTAAAATGTATGTTTATTACACTAGACAGAGAAACTTGTGGAGCAACAACTTCTTATTGATGAACTGAGGAATAAAGTGGAATTGCTGCAGAATGAATCTTCACAAGATTCTGTGAGAGAGCAAGAATATATAACCAAGAGACCTTATAGTGTACCATTGAGTCACCAATCTGAAATGATAGCTGCAAGCTTCAGGCAGTCTACTCACCTATCGGAACCAAGGAAGGTAAGATGCTTTCTTGTTAGTGTCACTTAGCCAAGTTATTTAAAGTGTAACTATCTTCGGATAAAGTAAGGGAGGGTTATACCAGTCAGTTTTTTTTCCCATCTCTGTTCCTTTGGGGAAATATCCCATCACTTCCTGTCCCATATTGAAAAAAAGAAGCGAGAAAAAATCCTTCAAAAGTAAGGGAAATCCTGGTGTGTGACCAGAACTTGTGTCCCCATTGGAAGATTTTCTCTTACTCTTATGTCTTGTACACACAAGTGGAATTTCCAATGAAAAAAGTGAGCCGGAAATTATTATCTGTTCCGTTGAGTTTAGAAATAGAACATGCTTTATTTTTTTCCGATCGTCTGTGTTGGACTCCAAAGGAGAAAAAAACATGCATGCTCAGAATCAAGTCGACGCTCGAAAGCATTGAACTTCATTTTTCTCGGCTCGACGTAGTGTTTTACGTCACTCTGTTTTGGATGGTCGGAATTTGGTCTGACAGTGTGTATGCAAGACAGCTTAAACGGAATTCCGACAGAAAATTCCAATCGAATTTTATCGCATCGGAAATTCCGATTGTGTGTGTGTGTGTATAGGGCATAACTTTAAATAATGGCAAACAGGACAAAAAGAGAGGGTGACTCTCCTTAATGGGGGCACAGACAGCAATAAAAAGCTGACAGGGGTTCTAATCCCTTTCCCCTCTATCCAAAACAATTTTTTTTTTTTGCCTTTAGTTACACTTTAATGGTTGTGTGTATAATGGTAATAAAAATAATAAAAGACAAAGCCTAGTCTTAAATCGAATATGTTTTTGTAAGTCGGAACAGCATGCGCAGAACAGCAGATACAATGTTTTCCGATTTGCCCGCCGTCAAAAAGGTTTCCGTTGAATGTGCCCGCCGTCGAAAAGTGGCCACGCAGCCTCCCGTTCGTAAGTAGAAGTCGTTCGCAAGTTGGATGTTCGTAACTCAGGGACTCCCTGTGTATATATAAAAAAAAAGATATAATTCTATATCATAGCTCAGCTTGTGTAACCATAGAACAATATATAAATAAGCACATCTACTTTAACATTATTATTATACAGGATTTTTATAGTGCCAGCAGTTTTTGCTCCTATTATAGTAACAATTGCAACATTGTATCAGAGAAAGGGGTATGGAACATGTCTGAAAATATAAAGTTGCACAATAATGTAAGGAAGGGCCTCATTCCTTTTACAGTTTAACTCACTGGGGCATGCAAATAACCTATAAGGCCGCGTACACATGAGGAGACATGTCCGATGAAAACGGTCCGCGGACCGTTTTCATCGGACATGTCTCCTGGGATATTCTGGTCTGATGTGTGTACACACCATCAGACCAAAATCCCCGCGGACAGACAATGCGGTGACGTTGACGCCACAACGTTGCGCAAACAAGGAAGTACAATGCTTCCACGCATGCGTCTAATCAATTCGACGCATGCGGGAGATTTCGGTCCGCTGGTTAGGTGTACTAACCAGCGGACATGTCCGACGAACAGGTTTCCAGCGGACAAGTTTCTAAGCATGCTTAGAAATTTTTGTCTGCTGGAAACCCGTCCGCTAGGCCGTACACACGATCGGACATGTGCGCTGAAACTGGTCTGCGGACCAGTTTCAGCGGACATGTTCGATCGTGTGTACGCGGCCTAAGAGGGCTGCATACAGCCAAAGAAAACCACAGTATGAAAAGCCTGATCTGGGGCTTTTAGCTCATCATATAAATTAGGATATTCTAGAGTAATGCCGCGTACACACGGTCGTTTTTTGCGATGAAAAAAAACGACGTTTTTTAAAACGTCATTTAAATTGATCGTGTGTGGGCAAAACGTCGTTTTTTGTCTTCAAAAAAACGACCAAAAAAAAATTCCAACATGCTTGAATTTTTTGTGTCTTTTTTTTTAAAACGTCGTTTTTTGTTTCACAAAAAGTCACCGTGTGTAGCAGAAACGTCGTTCAAAACGACGTTTTTCAACCCGCGCATGCCCAGAAGCTAGTTATGAAGCAAGCTTCAATGGAAAAGAGTGGTGAACGTAACCTCGCTTTTTGTAAAAAAACGATGGTGTGTATGCAAAATTGTCTTTGAAAAGTGACGTTTCAAAAACGTCGTTTTTTACTTCACAGAAAACGTCGTTTTTTTTCATCGCAAAAAACGACCGTGTGTACGCGGCATTAGATATTCTCAGATCCTTAAAAACCCTAGTCAACAAAGAGAGCTTGAGGGTTGGGTTGGGCAACCAACTAGTTTAACACCTGACACAAACCTCACACAAATATGCGGCCCCACTCGATTTTTTTTATTTTTTTTTCCGTCAGGGCACATATTTGCGTATCTTCCTTTATGCTGATAGACCGGTGTCACACCGAGATCCCCAAGCCCCATACTAATGATCCGGACCCAGAACACACAATTTCGGGTCACCTAATCGATGTGATAGCCTCTGATCAGTCACTGTGAAGCCTGCTCCCATTTTTTTTCTCTCTCTGTAAATAGAGGAGAGGGATGCATCATATCTCTTTCCTTGCAGAGAGGAAAAGTGTGTGTGTAAGTAAAAATAATAAAAAATACCTAGATCAAGGTTTTATCTAGGTCAGTGGCAGGTTTAGTGTTTGGGTCATGGTCAGGATCAGTATTTTTTTTTTCCCGAACAGGATTTTTTTTATTAGTATCAGTGTCGGCATGTTTTAGGTAGGATAACAAAAGTGCACTATTGTTTCTGGGCTGTACTATAGGTAAGTACATCAATGTACCAATAATATGGTATTGATTTTACCACGATTTCAGGGAATGCCTGTGTAAACTTGAGGTCTATGGACCTCAACTCGCATCAAAGTCACAGAGATATGAATGGTACTCATTGGAAATCATGGGGTATGACTTGTCATGCGACTTTGCAGTCCCAAGTTTCAGGACATGTCGCACAAGTGTCAAAGGGGCCTTAGGCGCAAAGGGGTTAAAATAAACATCCTTCGAATTTAAAATCAGCTGTATCTTCCACCAGAAGCTTATCACACTAGTATTTCATACTTTAAATACTGAAAGGAGAGAAAAATCGCAAACCTATGCTATCCATTTGAATTTTTTAGGTGCGCACCAGTCCTCCCTCATACTCTTTGGAACGAGTAGTTGCTGGGTTTCGAACTCGCAGCCAGATGCTTTTGGATTTGATAGAAGAGCAGGATGAGGTTTTGCATGAAAAGTTCTCAGATCATAGCGACGAGGAAGAAGAAAAAGCAGAAAAAGTGAATGCAAACAATCCTAAATCTCCATTTAGGTACTGTTTTTATGTTTCACAAATATAAAGTTTAAGAGGTTATATACAATGGCTGTATACAGTGGGGAAAAAGTATTTGATCCCTTGCTGATTTTGTACATTTGTCCACTGACAAAAAAAATATCAGTCTATAATTTTAATGGTAGGTTTATTTTAACAGTGAGAGACCGAATAACAACAAAAATATCCAAAGTTCTAAATTTATTTACATATTAATGAGTGAAATAAGTATTTGATACCCTATCAATCAGCAAGATTTCTGGCTCCCAGGTGTCTTCTATACAGTTAACAAGCTGAGATTAGGAGCACTCTCTTAGGCCGGGTTCACACTTGTCCTACAAACGCTCCGACATTGGGAGCTTATGTCGCATGACGTGTGAAAATCAATGTTTCCCTATGAGAGCCGTCTTAACTGATCCGACACAAGTCTGTCCGACTTTGAAAACACTCCCTGTACTACTTTGCTCCGACATTCATCCTACTTCAGCCCATTGAATATCATTGAAGTCGGACCAAAGTAGGAGCCTTGTCTTTATCAGACATCCGACATGTGATTACAGCAGCAGTAAAAGGAATTTATCTCACCCTGGAATTGTTTTGATTGGTCAAAGAACAAGTCAGACTATCACAAAGTCAGTTCAAAGTAGTATCCTGTTCGTGAAAGTCGGATGGATGTAGGACCAATGTAGGATGAATGTAGGACAGATGTCGCAGAGCAAAGTAGGATGAAAGTTGTACTGCTGTCGTGTAGTATAGTGTGAACCCAGCCTACATTGGTCCTACATTGATCCTACATTGGTCCTACATCCATCCTACTTTCATGAACAGGATACTACTTTGGTCCTACTTTGTGATAGACTGACTTGTTCTTTGACCAATCAAAACAATCCCAGAGTGAGATAAATTCCTTTTACTGGTGCTGTAATCACATGTCAGATGGCAAAAGTCGGATGGTTAGGACAAAGGCTCCTACTTTGGTCCGACTTCAATGATATTCAATGGGCTGAAGTAGGATCAATGTAGGACCAAAGTAGTACAGGGAGTAGTTTCAAAGTCGGACCGACTTGTGTAGGACCAGTTAAGACGGCTCTCATAGGGAAACATTGATTTCTTTATCGTACATCACGGGACACAGAGCGCATAGCCATTACACTTGGGTTATATGGGTACCTTCAGGTGTGGACACTGGTGTAATCAATTTCACAGGAAGTTTCCTCCCTATATAACCCCCTCCCACTGGGAGTGCTTCAGTTTTTTCGCCAGTGTCTTAGGTGTTGGTCACGTCTAGCTGTCCCTCGGAGGTCTCGGGACCCAGGATAGCTAGCCGGATCCGTCCGAAGTGCTTCAAAGCCAAGGTGTACGGTACCCGGGCCCTGCTGGAGTGGGGTTTTGCCTATAATGCCTCTCCTTGGAGGGCTGGATTCTGGGCTCCAGTGCCTTAGTCTCTTCCAAGAACTAAACGCTACTGATGCCAGGATGCTATATAGGTCCAGGGGTGTGGGTTCCTTAACACAGGACCCTGGTCCCTGAAGGTCCAAGACAATACCCACGGAGATGGGGGAAGACTGGGCCTCTTGCATTTTGCAATACCCTGCGGCGTGGAGCAGGTAAGAGGGAACCTGCGGGACTTGGTTCGACAGTAGGTATCCCCCTGGGGGTTCTGGGTTGGCTAATGGTATGCTTGTGCATCAGCCACTATCTCCACTATGTCTTTTGAGGCAGGATGGGATGTACTAATGTTTACCCAGGTAACATGTAGATATATATATGCTTTTAAAGATATGTATTTTGCTACTCCCCCCAGATTTGCCTGTTAGCATGATACTGCAGCCCCACGTGTATAGAGAGGAAGTGCTGACAAAACTCCTGTTTCCTAGGAAGCCTAGGGGGACAGCTTCCTCTATGTGTGCACTACAAAGATTAGTGGCTTACCGGGTGTCTGTGTTACTAGCGCTGGTCCAGGCTTCTCCTCTGCTCTCTGCTTCCTCCATGTTGGTTTCAGCGTGGGGGGGGGGGGGGGGGCGGGCCAGCAGCGTCAGGTCTCAGATAAAGCAAAAAAAAAAAAAAAAAAAAAGCATTTCCTGGCTGGTCATTCCCTCCTGAGAGCAGTGGAGAGTGAGGACACAGAGCGCGCAGCTGAGCCATTTCTGGCTAACAGTGACACCCAGTGGTGGTTTGTGGATCTTCAGGTCTGGACTTAGTCCACACTGACCAAAAAAAAAAAAAAAAAAGATTTTTTTCTTAAAGGGACTCAGCCTTAGATCTGGCAGTATCTGAGTCGGTGCAACCTTGGACTCCAGCTAACGGGCATTGGTGTGGCAATACTCACAGGACTCTCCTCGGTATTGCCGCCTTCTCAGGCGTATGAAAATTTAAAAAAAAAAAAAATATTTTTTTTTTTACCATAGCCTGTCCTTATTAATGTTTCACTTCTAGCTACAACAGTTGGGTGTTGGCTGTAGGGGTGTCTCAAGGTTGTGCAATGGCTCCCAAGGGATCAGGACCAGCTAAGGCTGCAAAAGGTGCCAAAAAAGTAAAGGGGTCTCCAACGGGGTCAGAGGATTTGGGCCAGGCTCCAGTGGTTCCACCCTCACCAGATAGACCACCGAACAGCATCATGCAGGAGTGGCAAACGGGTGGCAAACGGGCTAGATCCCCGTCACCTAGAACGGTGTGTTCGGATGCAGAGGTCCTCTCTTCGGAGGAATTGGACTCACAGGGGGATCAAGCGGACCTGAGTCCTGACGGGTCAGACATTGAAGATTCCACTATAGATGAAATTTTTTTCGGCTTCTCAAGCAGAGAGTCTGTGGATCCAGTCTCTGACGGATATGGTTCGCACTGCTTTTAAACTTCCAGTGTCAGAACAATTAGCCCCCGCGGTATCCTCTTTAGGTTCCTTGAAGGCACCATTGAGTGGTGCGTCTTTCCCGGTTCACCCCCTTCTGGAGAGCGTGATTTTTCAGGATTGGGCTCGACCTGATAGGATTTTTATCCCTCCTAAAAGGGTCACCATTCTCTATCCTATGGAAGAAGAATTTGCAAAGAAATGGGCACTCCCTACCGTGGACGCAGCCATTTCCTGCGTAAATAAATTCCTGACCTGTCCGGTGGAAAATGTCCAGGTGTTTAAAGATCCAGTCGACAAAAAATTGGAGACCCTACTGAAGGCTTCTTTTACCACAGTAGGTGCCGTGGTTCAGCCAGCAGTGGCAGCCATTGGCGTTTGTCAGGCTTTAAAGGATCAGACTAAACCGATATTAAGGGACATACCGGCTCAGCAAGCTCGTGAATTGGCTGACCTCCCAAGAGCTCTCTGCTTTGCAGTAGATGCTATTAAGGACTCCGTTCAACAGGCGTCCCGTTTATCTCTGCTGTTGGTTCATATGCGTCGCCTTTTGTGGCTAAAAAACTGGTCAGCAGAGGCACCCTGCAAAAAGCTTTTAGCAGGATTTCCCTTTCATGGTGGGAGACTATTCGGTGAAGACCTAGATAAATATATCCAGACCATATCAAGTGGTAAAAGTTCTTTCTTGCCTATCAAGAAAAGATCGCGTGGGCCCGCATTTAAGCGACAGGCCTTCACAGGCTCGGCCCCTTCAACTTCCCGTCAGTATCGACGGCCTCCCGGGCGTTCAGCATTTAATAGCCGCCCACAAGGACAAGCCACGACAGGCAAGAGGCCATGGCCTCGCAAGCCGGTTAAACCAGTCCTCAAGTCAGATTCATGAAGGGGCGCCCCCACTCTCTTGGGTGGGGGGAAGGCTTCGGTTTTTCTCCGAAGTGTGGAAGGCCAGAATTCCCGACTCTTGGGTAAGATCCGTGGTAACCACGGACTACAAGCTAGAGTTTCGGGAAGTCCCCCCTCCTCATCTTCAGGGGTCAAGTCTTCCAAGCGACCCATTAAAGAGGGCCTCTCTTGTAAAAGCATTGGATCGTCTCTGGCTCCAAGGAGTAATTGTAGAAGTACCAACCCAGGAATGGAGTCTGGGATTCTACTCCAACCTTTTCATAATACCAAAGCCCAATGGCGGCGTCAGGCCTATCTTGGACCTCAAACGCCTAAATCGCTTTCTAAACATTCAGACCTTTCGTATGGAGTCCATACGTTCGGTGGCAGCCAGCCTACATCAAGACGACTTTCTAGCATCTATAGACATAAAAGATGCGTATCTGCACGTGCCGATCTACCCGGCACAGCACAGGTTTCTTCGTTGTATGATAGATCACCGCCATTACCAGTTCGTAGTCCTCCCTTTCGGGTTGGCAACAGCTCCGCGGGTATTCACAAATGTGTTAGCCCCGGTGCTAGCCGTCCTAAGGACAGAAGGCATTTTAGTCTTGGCATACTTGGACGATCTTCTGGTTATCGACAGCTCAGCTTCCAACCTCAATCAGGCAGTAGGTCGCACAGTTCAGCATCTAGAGGAATTCGGGTGGATTGTAAACCTAGAAAAATCGGTATTGAAACCCACAAAGCAGTTGGAATATCTAGGCCTTCGGCTAGATACAGACTGCCAGAGGATAAGTTTACCTCAAGCAAAGATCAGATCAATAGCTCAAGCAGTTCAAGTGATCTTAGGCAAGAAGAGGCCGACTATTCGCCTATGTATGCGACTGCTGGGGAAGAGGGTGGCCGCCTTCGAGGCTGTGCCCTACGCCCAGATCCATACCAGATATCTTCAGGCAGCCATTTTCTCTGATTGGAACAAATCCATTCAGGCGTTAGATCGTCCGTTAGTGCTCTCCCCGAAGGTCCGGCGCAGCCTGTCTTGGTGGCTGGTCTCTCAAAATTTATCAAAAGGGAAATCCTTTTGCCCCATCACGTGGAAGATAGTATCCACGGATGCCAGCCTGTTAGGTTGGGGGGCAGTTCTAGAAGAACAGACCCAGCAAGGGCTGTGGTCGGGGGCAGAAAACTGCTTCCCATCAATATCTTGGAGATCAGAGCTGCTCGACTGGCCCTGATCGCCTGGACTCTCCCCCTTCAGGGTCTGCCAGTAAGGATACAGTCCGACAACGCCACTGCGGTGGCATACATAAACCACCAGGGGGGCACGAAGAGCCCAGCAGCCCAAAGAGTAGTAAACCTGATTTTCTCATGGGCCGAAGCCCATGTACCCTGCATCTCGGCGGTGTTCATCCCGGGGATAGACAATTCTCAAGCAGATTTTTTGAGTCGTCAACAGTTGCTCCCGGGGGAATGGTCTCTTCACCCCCAGGTATTCCAAGAGATTTGCCAAAGATTCGGAGTCCCAGATGTGGACATTATGGCAACGAGATCCAACAAAAAATTGGACAAATTCATATCCCGAGCCAGGGATCCCTCGGCCTACGGGACCGATGCGTTGGTTTGCCCTTGGCACCAGTTTTCTCTTCTGTATGCGTTCCCTCCACTGCAGATGATTCCCCGCCTTCTACGGAGGATCCGGGTGGAGCGCAGGCCTGTGATCCTGGTGGCCCCAGCCTGGCCCAGGAGGGCTTGGTACGCACTCATCGTGAAGATCTGCTGTCTCAGGGCCCAATCTGCCATCCTGCTTCACAGCAGCTAAATTTGACGGCTTGGCAGCTGAATCCCTAATTCTTAAGGGCAGAGGCCTCTCAGATCAGGTCATATCTACGTTGATTCAGGCTAGGAAACCGGTCTCCAGAAATATTTATTACAGAGTCTGGAGAACCTATGTGGAGTGGTGCGAGTCTCAAAAATGGCATCCTCGAAAGTTTTTTTATTGACAGGATCTTGTGATTCCTCCAGGTTGGACGTTGACAAAGGGTTGGCTCTTAGTACTCTAAAGGGGCAGGTGTCGGCTTTATCAATATGGTTTCAAAGACCCTTGGCCACCCATTCGCTTATGAAAACCTTCTTGCAGGGGGTCTTGCATGTGAATCCCCCTATTAGAGCTCCCCTCTGCCCCTGGAATTTAAATCTGGTCTTGTCAGCTTTACAAAGGCAACCGTTTGAACCTCCTGACAGAAATCCCTCTTGTGCTACTAACCCGAAAGTTGGTTTTCTTGGTGGCTATGGCTTCAGCCAGAAGGGTTTCCGAGCTGGCAGCCTTGTCATGCAGGGAGCCATACCTTATTCTGCATAAGGACAGAGTGGTTCTGCGGCCTCAACCTTCTTTCCTTCCTAAGGTCATATCCAGTTTTCACTTGAATCAGGACCTAGTCCTACCATCCTTCTTTCCTACTCCCCAGTCCAGAGAGGAAAGACGGCTTCATACTTTGGACGTGGTTCGAGCCATGAGGGTCTATCTCAAGGCTACAGAGAAGATTCGGAAAACAGATGTGCTTTTTGTTCTTCCGGATGGCCCCAAGAAGGGTCAGCCGGCTGCCAAGTCTTCCTTGGCTAGGTGGATTAAGCAGCTGATTTTTCAGGCATATGGTCTGAAGCGCGTTCCACCTCCCTTATGAGTTAATGCCCATTCTACGAGGGCCATGAGTGCCTCCTGGGCGGCACACCATCAGATCTCTATGGCACAGGTTTGCAAGGTGGCAACCTGGTCTTCCGTACATACGTTTACTAAATTTTATAAGTTGGACGTTGCAAAGGGTACGGACGCAGCTTTTGGGCAGGCGGTCCTACGGGCAGCAGTATAGAATCCTCTGGCCCGGTTCACGCCCCCTTGTTTTTCTGTTGGTGGAGCCATGTTTTCTCCTGACAATGTTTTTATTTGGCTATTCTTGGCCTTACGGTCTCCCTCCCTTCATAGAGCATTGCTTTAGGACATCCCAAGTGTAATGGCTATGCGCTCTGTGTCCCGTGATGTACGATAAAGAAAAAAGGATTTTTAATAAACAGCTTACCTGTAAAATCCTTTTCTTGAAGTACATCACGGGACACAGAGCTCCCACCCCTCTTTTGGGGAACATTGTGTAACCTCGGGAGAATTGCTTGCTACAAAACTGAAGCACTCCCAGTGGGAGGGGGTTATATAGGGAGGAAACTTCCTGTGAAATTGATTACACCAGTGTCCACACCTGAAGGTACCCATATAACCCAAGTGTAATGGCTATGCGCTCTGTGTCCCGTGATGTACTTCAAGAAAAGGATTTTACAGGTAAGCTGTTTATTAAAAATCCTTTTTTTCACACGTCATGCTACATGAGCTCCCAATGTAGGAGCGTTGTCGGAACAAGTGTGAACCCAGCCTGAAAGGGAGTGCTCCTAATCTCTGTTTATTACCTGTATAAAAGACACCTGTCCACAGAAGTAATAAATCAGATTCCAATCTCTCCACCATGGTCACGACCAAAGAACTGTCCAAGGATGTCAAGGACAAGGTTGTAGATCAACACAAGGCTGGAATGGGTTATAAGACCATCGCCAGCAGCTTGGTGAGAGGGTCATGGGCGATTATTCGCTAATGGAAGAAATGGAAACTAATGGAAGAAACTAGGGTTGTCCCGATACTAGTATCGGGACCGATACAGAGTACTCGCGCAAGTGCTCCCGATGCTTCACCCGATACTTTTTTTTTTCAGAGAGAGAGAGGGGGCGGCGAGGGGGTGGAAAGCGGAGCAGAGCAGTCCTCCAAAGAGAAAGCCAAGACCTCCGAAAGTGTTGTGGTCAGATGAGACCGAAATCGAGCTCTCTTGCATCAACTGAACTCGCCGTGTTTGGAGGAGGAGGAGAAATGCTGCCTATGACACCAAGAGCACCATCCGTCAAACATGGAGGTGGAAACATTATGCTATGGGGCTGTTTTTCTGCTAAGGGGTACAGGACAACTTCATCGTATCAAAGGGACGATAGACTGGGCCATGCGCTGTAAAATCTTGTGAGAACCTCCATCAGCCAGGGCATTGAAAATGGGTCGTGGCTGGGCATTCCAGCATGACAATGACCCAAAACACACAACTAAGGCAATAAAAGAGTGGCTCAAGAAGAGACACATTAAAGGAGAAGGCCAGCCTGAGCTTGTTTGGCTGGGCTTCTCCTAGAAATGATCACAGGAGTGCAAAATGAATTACACTCATGTGACCCGTTTTCAGTGGAGAGCGGTCATGATGTCCGCTCTCTGCTGACGTCACAGGAATCAGTCCAGGCACTGCGTCATCATGGCAATACAGTCTGGATCCGCCAGGAGCCTGGACTGATGCCTGTCTCAGCCTCTCTGTGAGCCGCTGAGAGACTGAGACGTCCGCTCCCTGCCCCTCCACAGCTCATCGCTCCAGTGAGCGAGGAGCAGCAGAGAAAGAGAGCTGCTGATTGACATTCAGCAGCTCTCCCCTCTGTGATATGTGAGAACCGAGCCATCGGCAGTGTTGGATGGGTCGGTTCTGAGTGCAGAGGTGGCGGGGGACAGATGCAGCATCAGTCCCATGCTGCATCCACCTAGGTAAGTATAAAAGGGGGGGGGGAAGCATACTTCTTTTTTTAAGGCCCTGGAGTGGCCTAGCCAGTTTTCAGACCTTAATCCCATAGAAAATATGTGGAGGGAGCTAAAGGTTCGAGTTACCAAACGTCAGCCTCGAAACCTTAAAGCGGAGTTTCACCCAAAAATCAACTTTCTGACATTAGATCCAGCATACTGCTAACATCTGCAGTATGCTGGGGTTTTAATTTTTTTTTTGTACTTATCGTTTTATGAGCCGTTGTTATCCGTCTCCGAGCGGGGAATCCTGCGGGAAATGGGCGTTCCTAAGCCAAGAGGAGCTGATTGACGGGCTGCTAAGGCGTGTCACGCCTTCCGAAAATACCCGAAGTGACACTCAGATATTTTTGGAAGGCGTGACTTGCCTTAGCAGCCGTCAATCGACTCCTCTTGGCTTAGGAACGCCCATTCCCCGCAGGATTCCCCGCTCGGAGCCCGATAACAACTGCTCATAAAACGATAAGTACAAAAAAAAATTAAAAACCCCAGCATACTGCAGATGTTAGCAGTATGCTGGATCTAATGTCAGAAAGTTGATTTTTGGGTGAACCTCCGCTTTAATGATTTGGAGAGGATCTGCAATGAGGAGTGGGACCAAATCCCTCCTGAGATGTGTGCAAACCTAGTGGCCAACTACAAATAACCTCTGACCTCCGTTGCCAACAAGGGTTTTGCCACCAAGTACCAAGTCATTTTTTGCGAAGGGGTCAAATACTTATTTCACTCATTAAAATGCAAATCCATTTTTTTACTTTTTTGAAATGCGGTTTTCTGGATTTTTGTTATTTTGTCTCTCATTGTTAAAATCAACCTACCATTAAAATCAGAGGTCGGCTCTAGACTCTGTGAGGCCTTAGGCAAAACTTAGACATAAGGCCCCAATCATGCCCATAATGGTAAAAATAGTCTGCAGGATTCCTCTTTACAGTGCAAGGGGAACTTTGATGTAGAGGGGAATGCTGCAGACTTTGGTGTAAAGGGAAAAACCTGATGTGGGGGGGGGCTCTGGTGACCAGAGATCACCTTATATCAGACTGCACAGCATTCCTCTTTACATCAGGGTCTGCAGAGTTACAAAGGGAACTCTTATGTGGGGGGGAATCTGATGACTACAGATCACCTTCCGCAGAGTTAATGCACTAAGGTAAGGGCTGGTTACTGATATAAGGGGGAACCTTTATGTCAGTGTTCCCTTACCTTACTGTGTTCACTCCCCCTTATATCGGTGAACCCCTCCTCAGACTGCCTTGCTACTCTGTGAATGACCTCTTTTCAGGTGCACCCTGCAGGGCTAATTCAGATGGCCCTGTCAGGCTCCAGCTTGGTGGATCTGGTTTCATCCTATATTCTCCTCTCCACAGTCCACACGCGTCTGACTTCTCCCGTGACCCCTGTTCTGGCAGTGCTCCCGCTCTTAACTCCTCTGTAAGCTCCCCCCCAGAGACTGTGCAGCCATGATACAGCAGATGGTCAGAGACTGCGACCATGATACAGCAGATGGTCAGAGACTGTGCGACCATGATACAGCAGATGGTCAGAGACTGTGCGACCATGATACAGCAGATGGTCAGAGACTGTGCGACCATGATACAGCAGATGGTCAGAGACTGTGCGACCATGATACAGCAGATGGTCAGAGACTGTGCGACCATGATACAGCAGATGGTCAGAGACTGTGCGACCATGATACAGCAGATGGTCAGAGACTGTGCGACCATGATACAGCAGATGGTCAGAGACTGTGCGACCATGATACAGCAGATGGTCAGCCTTTGTGCCGCCGGCCCGGGGACAATGACCGAGAGTCATTCCCTCTCGCTCCCACATACACGGTAGGCAAATTAGGCACTTGCAAGGCCCCTGTTAGTTTGAAGCCTTAGGCGACAGCCTAATTGGAGTCTCCTCTGATTAAAATTATAAGTGCCGTCTTATCAGCACCAATCATGAAGGAGACAAATAACTTATTTACAAAATTTACTGACTGAAGAAAAACAATTTTTTTTAGGGAAAAAATAAAAAGCCCAGAAGTGATTAAATACCACCAAAAGAAAGCTCTATTTATGTGAAGAAAATGATAAACATTTCACATGGTTACAGTGTAGCATGACCGTGCAATTCTCATTCAAAGTGTGACAGCGCTGAAAGCTGAAAAATGCCCTGGGCAGGAAGGGGGTGAAAGTGCCCTGTAATGAGGTGGTTTAACACAGATTACTTGATAAACAGACAGAATTCTCCAGATGACACATAAGGTCTCCATATCCAGCGCCATACAAGAAACAGGTTAAAAATGATCTTCTGTTAGTATAGGGTCCCTGTGACTTTGCATACACTGTTTCTGCATTGCCCTTCCATGTGCTGGCGGTGCCAGGGGGAAGAGGGCCCATATTTCTTGTCCTGCCTAAAACTGACGGCGTTTTGGAACCAAGTTACACAAATCATCTTTAGGTTAAAGGATGTCCAGATGCCAAATGATCCATGCCTTTTTTTTGCTGCATTTGGTCCCAATGTCCTTTAAAAAATACAAACGCTCTCCTCTTATCCATTTACTTAACCCAGCTAAAGCATGCATGCCATTGTGGTGAACGCAAACCTTGCCCAAAGGTTTGCTAAGATTAATGAAATCCAATGGATGTGAGAGCTGCTGCCTTCTGTGAGCAATAGAGAGTAACACTGCCGAAAACACTGGTTCAATTGGACCGACTTTACCTTCTCCGTGGATTACCAGGCTGCGCTAGCCTCCGAGGTTTGAGATGCAGACTACTGTCTACCCCTTCCAAAACCTGCAAATAATTGTTAGTAGGGTGCATGCCCCCCGTTTTCTCTTCCATTGGGTGCCCCCACCCCTCTTTTACCCCTCTGACTCTCTTTTTTTTTTTATTTCATTATTATTTTGCCTATTGCGGGGCACGTCTGCAGTCATACTTGAGTGGACATAAGTTATTATCATATCCGCATCAGAAAGGAGTAGGATGATTTAGAGACTGAGTGAATCGTAAATAGAATGGTGCCACTTTGTGTTTCATTTACTACTTTTTTCTTTATACGTGGTTCGATGGAAGCTGCATGTTATAATTGTTCTCATATGCCTCTCACCTATACGCACTCCTACAGTTGTCTGTGTCACACTTATTGTATGACTGTATAAAATTCAAAATAAAGAATACATTTTTTCTAATAAACACAGATTGCTCAAAGAAGTTCTCCAGGTTTCCCCTGCCACAGAAAAAAAGAAAGCAACCTGCAGTGTAACTGTGTACCATTAGACCTCTGTATCTAACTTTAAACTCTAACTGAAATACAGTACAGTAATACCTTTATGCCATACAGTGGAAAGAAGTACAACGCAAGAAGAAAGAAAATAAATAAAAATAAAAAAGATTCACAAAAAAATGTACAAAAACTAGTACTAACTTTTATCATAAAAAAATGCTGAAATTAAATTACAGTTTAATGAGGAACATTTTTTTTGCATATTATATTTATATGTATACATAACTGTGTAATGAAATTGATTAATATAAAGCATAGAGTTTTGCATTTTGCAGCATAGTTTGCCATATGTTATAAAACATTAGGCATTTAAGCACAGGAAGTCAAAAATCTTAACAAGTAGTTATTTGCTGAGTAAATGTGTTTTTTTTTTTTCTTGTAGACGGTCCATTAATCGCACATGGACCCGAAGACCTGTGCCTGAGATTGGAGAGCTAAATAATGGTGCTGTACAGACCTCTTCCATCAGTGAGGAGTTGATGGGTAATTTTCTCTATATTTGTATCTCTACTTGCTTTGATATACTACTATTCGATAACTATAACTGAATTCCAACCGGCTTTGTTCTAGGAACTAATATGGAATCAGTACGAGAAAACCAGAGCCTTCATTTGAAAAAACTTAAAACAGCTGAACTTCGGCTTGCTGATGCAAAACAGAAGATGAGGGAGCTGACAATTAATATCAAAATGAAGGAGGAGCTGATTAATGAACTTATTAAGACAAGTGAGTTGCTATTCCATTAGTCCCGCGTATGGCTTTTGTAAGTCCGCGTGTGTGTGGGTTGATTAAAAGTGGCTTTTGCTGCCGCCTTATGTCCTGCTTTAAAATAGCCTCAGACCCCTTTCACATGGGCTGTCCGATCAGGTCTGCCTGAAAAAGTTTTTCAGGCAGACCATATCGGACCCTCCATTTACCCCTATGAAACGCCGCGGATGTCAGCGGTGACATGTTCGCTGACACCCCGCCGCCATCTGAGCTGATTTTGTCTGCCAAATCCAGATGGATAGTGGTCCTATTTACCATCTGTCAATCGGATCAGATCTGATCGGGTGCAAACAGACAGGCGGTCCATTTTCACCCAATTTCCCCATAGGGGAGAGCGGGACTGGGTCAGTCTCCGCTCTGCACAATGAGCAGAGACTGACCTGTCACCCGCCTGCTCCATGGGGATCAGTGGAGTCCACCAATCGGAGGCATCCGTGTGAAAGGGGCCTTAGGAATGTTCTTTTCACTGTAATGTGGCAGCCTGGTCATTTACCTGCTGAAGTTTAAAAAAAAATAAAAATAATGTAAGCCCTCCAATTGGGACTGAAATCTTCTGTCTTCTATTTTTAGCCTCCTCTAAGCCTTGTACACACGATCGGACATATCCGATGAAAACGGTCCGCGGACCATTTCCATCGGATATGTCCGATCGGGAGTTTGATCCGATGGCGTGTACACACCATCGGATCAAATTCCCCGCCGCCGGACGGCGCGGTGACGCGGCGGTGACGTTGTCACCGCCACGTCACCGCACCAGGAAGTTAAACACTTCCGCGCATGCGCCGAATCCATTCGGCGGCGGCGGCGGTGGGGGACGACATGTCTGCTGGTAAGTGTACTAACCAGCAGACATGTCGGGCGGACAGATTCCACCGGATGGATTTCAAAGCATGCTTTGAAATCTGTCGGGTGGAGAAATCTGTCCGCTAGCCCATACACACGAGCGGAGATGTCTGCTGAAACGGTCCATCGGACCGTTTTCAGAGGACATATCCCCTCGTGTGTACGAGGCCTAAGGCTGCGTACACACGATCGAATCTATCTGCTGGAAACGGTCCGACGGACCGTTTCAGCAGACAAATTCGATCGCGTGTACGGGCAGACAGACAGGTTTTTCCAGCAGACAAATTTTAAAGCGTACTTTAAAATCTGTCTGCTGGGAACCCATCTGTCCGACATATCTGCTGGTTAGTACACTAACCAGAAGACATATCTGTCCGCACATGCGTCGAATGGATTCGACGCATGCGCGAAAGTGTTTTACTTCCTGGTGACGGTGACGTGGCGGCGTAAACGTCACCGCCACGTCACCGCGCTGTCTGCCGGCGGGGATTTTGGTTTGATCGTCTGTACACGATCAAACCAATATATCCCAGCAGACAAATCCGATCAAAATTGTCTGTCAGACCGATTTGATCGGATTTATTTAATGGTGTGTACACGGCCTAATACAGACAGTAAGGTTGCTGGTTTCACTTTTTGATGGTTAGATTTGTACATGATAATATAAATTCATATTAGGTGAACCTTGCCTTAGACAAATTTTTGTTTGGGCTTTTTGCAATAATTCCTGCACAAAATGTGGGACCATTAATCCCTGTTCACATCTGGCGATTTTTGAATCGTGGACAGAATTGCCGCAATTCTGCCCCCCATTTCAATTTGCACTGCAATAGCTACAAAATGCACCATGTGTGTTTGGGTGCAATTCATTTTTAATGGCATCTCAAACGGGTACATCTTCCACATCTGGGCTGATTGATCTGGATAGCTGCTATGTAGAGAACAGCTCAAGCAGTGGTGGAGCGATAAATCGTGATCAAAGTCAATGCAGGAAGAAAGGCTCCAACAAACCTTATGCCGGCCATACACGGTTTGAATTTCAAAAAAAAAAATCGTACAAAAATTGTATTTAAGAATTTTCGTACAAATTTCACACCATTAGTGTGCTGCAGTAACAGCCAATTTTCGTGCGACAATCAAATTTGAGGAATCGAACATGTTAGAAATGTTTTGAAAAACAAATGATTTTCTAATCGATGATGGGAGAATCGTGCGAGAAATGTAATAGAAAAAAAATGTGCATGTGCAAGAAAAGAAGATTCCCAGCCACGAAAATTATTTTCTTTAGCAACATGAGGTGAAATTAAGGTTTGGTCAACCGAATTTCGAAAATCAATGGTGGCATTATCGGATCACAAAAAAAATAATTCTGATTTTGAAAAGAAAATTTGTTCGAAATCCAACTGCTAATAATGCTAGCACAATTTTTTTTTTTTTTTTATTCTGCGCATACCTTTTTTTTCCTTTTTCCTCCCCATTCTCCAGGGAGCCATTTTTACTAAGGGCAGATGAATCGGTCCCCTTTTATTTCCTAGAACTCTGCCTGGAACTTTGGGTTTGCCTTCTGGAAAATGTGACTGGGAAAATAATCTGAGGGGAAAGCACTGTTGATGTAGCTTTTCCAGGATGCCGCTGTGAGGCTACATCACCAGTTCCTCACTCAATCCAAAGAAAAATAGCAGCTGTAAATTAAAGCAAAAAAGTGCAGGAATATTTCCCATGTTGTATAAATCCTTTGATTTCCCCCTCGACTTTGCTGTAATGAAGCAAAAACTAACCTGAATTATGCTCCATAAAAAATGAGTCAGCGTCCTACGGGACAAACAACCCCTGTTTGAAAAAGTGTGGACCCCTTGGCTTTCTTACCTGCAGGCACTGAACGCTTGAGATTAACATTGGATCGGTGCTGGGTTGAACTCCTGGACGGTTGTGGTTCTCTTTTTTGACTCGCTTCCTTCTCTTCCATTCCTTCACTCGGGTACAAGATGGGCCCTCTGGTCAGACCCGCTGTCTCAACTTTGGGGCTCTCGTCTAGATTTTGTATATAAAAGGTGTCACTCAAAGGATATGTTGCTACTACACTTTATTTTTCTACATATATGTATGTGTGTATATATATATAGATAGATGGATACAGTGCCTTGCGAAAGTATTCGCCCCCCTTGAACTTTGCGACCTTTTGCCACGTTTCAGGCTTCAAACATAAAGATATAAAACAATTTTTTTCTGAAGAATCTACAACAAGTGGGACTTAATCATGAAGTGGAACGGAATTTATTGGATATTTCAAACTTTTTTAACAAATAAAAAACTGAAAAATTGGGCGTGCGAAATTATTCAGCCCCCTTAAGTTAATACTTTGTAGCACCACTTTTTGCTGTGATTACAGCTGTAAGTCGCTTGGGGTATGTCTCTATCAGTTTTGCACATCGAGAGACTGACATTTTTGCCCATTCCTCCTTGCAAAACAGCTCAAGCTCAGTGAGGTTGGACGGAGAGCGTTTGTGAACAGCAGTTTTCAGTTCTTCCACAGATTCTCGATTGGATTCAGGTCTGGACTTTGACTTGGCCATTCTAACACCTGGCTATGTTTATTTGTGAACCATTCCATTGTAGATTTTGCTTTATGTTTTGGATCATTGTCTTGTTGGAAGACAAATCTCTGTCCCAGTCTCAGGTCTTTTGCAGACTCCATCAGGTTTTCTTCCAGAATGGTCCTGTATTTGGCTCCATCCATCTTCCCATCAATTTTAACCATCTTCCCCATCCCTGCTGAAGAAAAGCAGGCCCTAAACCATGATGCTGCCACCACCATTTTTGACAGTGTGGATGGTGTGTTCAGGGTGATGAGCTGTGTTGCTTTTACGCCAAACATTACGTTTTGCATTGTTGCCAAAAAGTTTGATTTTGGTTTTATCTGACCAGATCACCTTTTTCAACATGTTTGGTGAGTCTCCCAGGTGGCTTGAGGCAAACTTTAAACAACACTTTTTATGGATATCTTTAAGAAATGGCTTTCTTCTTGCCACTCTTCCATAAAGGTCAGATTTGTGCAGTATACGACTGATTGTTGTCCTATGGACAGAGTCTCCCACCTCAGCTGTAGATCTCTGCAGTTCATCCAGAGTGATCATGGGCCTCTTGACTGCATCTCTGATCAGTCTTCTCCTTGTATGAGCTGAAAGTTTAGAGGGACGGCCAGGTCTTCTTAGATTTGCAGTGGTCTGATACTCCTTCCATTTCAATATTATCGCTTGCACAGTGCTCCTTGGGATGTTTAAAGCTTGGGAAATCTTTTTGTATCCAAATCCGGCTTTAAACTTCTCCACAACAGTGTCTCGGACCTGCCTGGTGTGTTCGTTGTTCTTCATGATGCTCTCTGCGCTTTAAACGGACCTCTGAGACTATCACAGTGCAGGTGCATTTATACGGAGACTTGATTACACACAGGTGGATTCTATTTATCATCATTAGGTCAACATTGGATCATTCAGAGGTCCTCACTAAACTTCTGGAGAGAGTTTGCTGCACTGAAAGTAAAGGGGCTGAATAATTTTGCATGCCCAATTTTTCAGTTTTTTATTTGTTAAAAAAGTTTGAAATATCCAATAAATTTCATTCCACTTCATGATTGTGTCCCACTTGTTGTTGATTCTTCACAAACAATTACAGTTTTATATCTTTTTTTTGTTTGAAGCCTGAAATGTGGCAAAAGGTCGCAAAGTTCAAGGGGGCCGAATACTTTCGCAAGGCACTGTATATCTATCTCTCACTTTTTTGGGGGGGGGGGTTAAGTAATTAAGTTCAGTGTTGGATGACATAATGGTCACTATGATTGTAATAATTTCATTATTATGCTTATAGGTTGCCCAGGTAGATGGGTGGGTGCTGTCCTTCTTGACCCCTCTACTGATTGCACAAAGTTGGCCTGATGTAAGGCCCACTGATTGTTTGACCTATTGGGGACATAACGGAATATGTTTCTCAATAATAGTTTTCTTATAAGTTGAGCGCTGTGTCAGTCTCTCATAACCGTTGGCTGATTTCCATGGATTCAGGTCTTAATCCCTTAGCTTTAAAACATGCTATTGATGACCTGTTGTTGACTGTTCATGTCATCAGAGCCATTTTGTACTCTTTTTTGTATTAAATTACAACATTTAACTGTAATTCTGAAAATTGAATAAACAGATTGAAACAGAAAAAGTACAGGGCTGATAAACAGGAGACCTTACTTTTCCCTGATTTGAATTTTTTACTTTAGCCAAGACCTATTTCTCTATAGGGAGTGCAGCTTTGTAGTAATAAGCAACCTAGGGTTATACTACCCCCTATAGGAGAAATGGACACTAGGTACATATAAACTGGAGGCCAGTCCCTTAGAGCAGTGGTATTAAATTAAAATTCACTGAGGTCCATTCAGCAAAGTTTTTTTCCAGTAGAGGTCCAGATGTTTGAGCAATGATTCAGATCAGAGCCATCTGCTCCTTTATCACAGTTCTTCGTGCTGGGTCACACCAGAACGTGGTGCGGGAAAGGTGTGTTCAGTGCTCGTTTTCCACACGTGCTCAAAATGCACTACCTGTGCAATCTGCAGTGGGTGTCAATATATTCCGTCTGCCTGCACCAGACTGCATTTTACTACAACACCTTGCAATTTAGTGCAGTGTGTTTTAAAAAAGTAGTGCATGCACTTCTTTTTATGCAATTTCAGCCCATTCAAATAATTTGACATGGAAATCGCATTGGACAGTATTGCACAAGTGTGAATCAGCTGTGACATAAGTGTCCTCAGTCCCCCTTCACATCAAGATCCCCCACTTTGCATCACCGTCCCACCATCACAGTAGTCTTTGTCCCCACCATTTCACTTCACCCACCCCACTGTTATGTACTCTTCCCCCCCACTTCCGAATCCCCTCCCCCATATAATAGTGACACACACAGCACAGTAATATCCTCTGCGCCCCCACAGCTGCTGGAGTTAATTTTTCATGTTAACAAGCTGATGATTGGTTGCTAGAACCACTAAACAACCAAGCACCAGCTTGTTAATAAAGTTAACTTGGGCAGCTCCAGCTCCCGCCCTCCATCCAGAACTGTTCTGCCTCCCACTCTCTGTTTTGTTTTAAGGACAGCAGCAGCGGCGGGTGAGGGGAAGAACTGGCTTCTAAATGGTATGACTGTGGCAGCCCAGATGGGATAGTGACTCAGTTCAAATCCAGATTTGAAATGTCCACCATTTAGTTAAGCCTGCTCTAGAAGATATAACTCTTTTTATAGATGCTCAGTTATGCCTAATGCCCTTAGAAGAATGGATGTCTCTTTCCTCTCTGCTGTAGTTTTCCACTTGAATTTTCATTTGTCTATCGTTTTCTACTATTAACAGCTATTGGTGGATTGAAATATTGAGAATTCTTGAAGTCTCTCTAGCTAGCCAACGAGTGCAGGTTTTCCCAATGTATTTGGTATACTGTTTTTCCCTGCTGCAGTCAGCAGTGACCTCCATTCTGTGTTCCACTTAGCACTGGACTCCACTGTTCAGGTCTGGCCAGTATATCTGGCAATTATCTGTCAGGACCAGAGCTTACCCTGTCTCTGAAGATTCAATTTTGTGAGTGTGTGCAGTGGCTATTGCTGTGTTCATATGGATGCAGCTAGGGGGGCTTGTTGAAGCAAAACGGCTTCATCTTCCTTTACAGTCTCACAGGCTGTAGCTAGGGGCACTGTTTTTTTTATCTACAATCTCCTAAGATGGACTGCTGGGGGACTGCTGAAAACATTTATTTTTATGAATTTCTTCGGGCTCTGTACTGTTCGTTACCTAGGGAGCCAGGCACTGTTTATACCCAAACTGCTATTTGAACTTTCTGCTGCCTCTCCATGGCCTAGACCCGATAAAGCAGTTATTGTTACTGCATCACATCAACCACTTCTATCCCGTTCTCTGCTGTTCTGTCAAATTACTGAAGCTTTCTCTGAAGCCTGTCTCTTTTTTGTATTTCTTAAAAACCTAAGTTGTAAAACAGAAATGTTCCCTGAATCTGTCAAAGATCCCCTAGAGACCTTACTAGCTGAACTAGAATCAATGATTGTTTCATCGCCAAAACAGAAGAAAACTCGTTCTTTTCTAATCGTGGCTTTGTGTTCCACTTTAGAATTGGAAGATCCTACTGTTACTTCACCTACCCCTCATTGTCTGGTCTTGGTTCTCATAAAGTTTTGCCAAAGTGTTTTGTCTAAATCCTGTATTTGACAATTATATCTACAAAGATTGAAACGCTAAGACAAACAATTCCTTGCCCCTGAATTTGTTCCAGGTGCTCTATCCCTTTATGGAAGATTTTATCACAAAATAGATTAATCCTCTCGAGGTCGACTGTGTGTTTCGTCTTAACAAGGCTCTTCCTGTGCCTAGTGAAGGCTCTTCATCCTTTATGGACCCTACTGTCAAGAAATTGGAAGCACTTTCTTGATCCATGTACTTCTTAGTGGGATTGACCCTTCAGTATTTGCTTGCTATTGTTCTGTTTATCTTTTCCAGACTTTTGCTGACTAGTCTAAAATAAAGATCCGGCAGTTGTTGGTGTTGATCCTCACTTAAAGTGGAAGTAATCCCTTCTATTATTTTCAGCCAAGGAAGCTGCCATCTTGGCCTCTGTTTAATCTTCAACTGCCGTGGTGCTGCACATGTGATCAGTTATGACACCAGCCATTGGATGGTTTGACAGTTTGGTTGAGAGCACAACCAATGTGACAGTTGGCAATCCCGGCATGCCGGAAATTTAACTGCTTTTTGAAACTGTTAAATCGATGGGTTTACTTCCGCTTTAATTGATTGCGTTGACAAGATGACTGTGGCATCAAATCTTATGTGCGACACGTTGCTAGATGTTTGCTGTTATCTGTCTATTTCATACCTTTTCTTCAGTTCAGATTCACAGTGCAATCTTCCCTAAATGCTGCTTGGCAGAGCAACAGTGTAAGAAGGCCTTGTTACAACTTTGTGAAAGACTGTTTTTTCAGTATCATTAAAATATTGTCAGGCCTTATGTAGTACTCACTCCAGCTATGCAAATACAATGATCAACCAATTAGGTCAACACCTTTTTGTTTTCTGCATGTAAACATTCCTTTTCTTACTTCAAGTCAGGTTCTAGTTCCAGGACCGACAGTTCTTCTTTCACTCTATAAGTCTCCAGGGCTTCAAAACACCTTGAGTGCAAAATCTGCCTCCGCGTGGAGATCTGTCCCTACCAGCTCTATCGGGGGGTAGGGTCTGATGGCCTTCACGGACATTTAGGAAGCTCACATGGCTGACACTTGGGTGGGGGAGGTTGTTATACAAGTTGCAAAATACAGTCACATCCTTCCTTCACCTCCAGATTTTTGTATTGTGTCTTCCTGTCTTCTCAATGCCTTTGTATGACCTCCAAATGCTTAAGATGGAATCGATTTGGTCAGTTATTGCCTCCCTTAATTATTAATATATATATTTACATTTACACAAACCTTGGTTCGCGGACCAGATTTCAACGTAATTCATCCCTATGGAGCCTCATGCAAGTGCAAGGATTCATGGTATCTGCCTTCAAAGTCATTCTGTTCATTCAGTTTGACTCCAAAACATTACAACAGAACATCCACACAGCATGGGACAAGGTGATCTGGTCACATCTACCAACCAAGATGTCTCTGTGGTGACTTCTGTCCCCATTATTGTTTGTGCTATTGATCTTTCTTCACTTACATTAGAAGATTGTCAGACAGACATCAGTCTTTTGGATTGAGGCAGAGTTCTGGACCATCTATCTGATTGGGGTTGCTGGTTTCTGGAGGAATCCAAGCTTCCAGTCAACAGTCTTGAGTGTTGAGTGATTGTCTGTCATTACTTCACTTCACTACCCCACTTCTGACTGAGCATTTATTCTGGGTTCATTCAGACAATGCCACAGCTTTGAGTTGTCAATCATTTGGTGGCACCAGGAATATTGCACAAGTGATGGAAGTATAGTCTATCCTGTCCTGGGCTGAGCTTCATGTTCCAGAAATCTCTTGGGGCACATTCCTGGAGTGGAGAATTTGCAGGCAGTTTTTCTCAGAAGACATCTGGATCTGGGTGCATGGTCTTTCCATCACAGGGTGTTCAGGGACATATGACTGCTTTTGAGGTATGCTGGATGGGCACCTGGTCTTCTCCCAACAACTATGTAGTGCGAGCTTCCGTGTGGGCACAAATTGTTTGAATAGTTTAGGTCCTCAGATTACAGTTTTGGTAAATCTAAAGTTGATTATATGGTCGTTTTTTTTATTTTTTGTAATCCTTTTTTTATTTTTATTTTTTTCAGAGTCCGTTGAAGCACACAGCTCTCTTGTCACATGCTATATTTCCTTATTAGACTGCTTGCTACAACTAAGCAAGTGAGAGGTGAGGTGTTATACCCAGTACAGGACTTGCCTTCAATTATTCGTTGTCCATTTTTCCTGTAGGTGGCAGTAAAAGCCTAGTTTATTTAAAACTATGTCCCCGAATGGACTAGTGAAGGAAATCCTTTTTGACAGTTGTCATCAGAACAGGTGTCATATTGTAAAGTTTCATCTCCCCTTCTGTTGGTGACAGCTCTAAAATTTTGGATTTCATATTGAATACTGTTCTAGTGGTCACCAAATATGCTTACAAGTATATTTTAAATTTTTCAAATCGCTTTACGTGCATCTTGGCAGCCATTTCTATGCTTTTGACTCTGGCATAGGAGCCACCTGCCCTGCTTCCTGCCATTTAGCAGTCAGCTGTGGAGACATTTGGTTTCAGAAACTTGGGCATTGGAATTTTGAATGACAAATGGAGAACTTTTAATAGGGATTTAATCGGAATAGGGGAGGGTGCTCCTTGTGCACAAAGAAGGATTCTGGCAGACAGATCTGTAAGCCTGTCACCTGGTGCTGAGAACCTTTTGGCAGGAGTAGGGGGATATACACAGTTTTTTGAATGTCTGGAATCAAAATTAGAATTTTAGGCAGCCATTTATTGTTGGCCAAGAAACTTTTTAATATTAAAATTCACAATTGCTTGTGTAGAAGTTATAAATATTATACTATATAGAATTAACTTGGTAGTTTATTTAGTACTGTACTTGTAGGTTGTAATGAATGAATAGCTTAAGCAGAGTAAATTTCAGCAGGTTCCTGATAATACGGCTGAATTTGCTCAATAGGTGGCCCTATCCGCTGCATTCCGGCCAACATTTCTCATTTGAAAAATCGAAGAAGCTGGGCTGCAAATATTAGCTGAACAGCTCTTGCATCCAATAAGTTACAGGCACTGATCGGGTATTGTTACAGCTGGCAGGGCCGCATAGGACAATCCGTCCATCAGCAATTTATAGTGTGGATAGAAGATTCTATATGTCATTGGTATGCTTTAGCCTCTGGCTCTATAGGAATTGTGTAAATTTAGTAAACAGAATCTGAATCTTCAAGGTATGGTCTGCGTTAGACTGACTCATAATGAAAAATGATTTGAGAACTTCAAACCCTACCTTCAGTCTGGTTCTTGTAACTGCATACCGATCTAGACCCAGGTATACTTTGCTCTGGATCTTTGTAGGTCAGATGTCAGAGCTTCCTGTGCAGTAAAGGTAACAACACATTCTAATTACTTAAAGGATAAGTGCAGAGGAAGTTCACCTATCATGTGTGCTTCTATGGCTGACCAAACAACCACCCCCCCCCCCCCCAAAGATTCACTGGACAAGGCAATTAGTGATTTTAAGCCTAAAACTTAATTTTCCTTTTTTATGTGTGAGGGCATAAGGACACAAAGGGTACATTCTTGTACATATAGATGCAGAAATGTATTGTATAGCTTACCTGACGCTTAGGAAACAGCATGTCAGTAGATTGAACTTTACGCGCACTTGACCAGAAGTACTAGAGTCTTTCAAGAGAGTCTATTATTGCCAAAAGCTTTGAATTAAGGCTTTAACTTTGATTATCTGTAATTGAAGTTATTCTCGTGGGTAAATCCAAAGGACTGTCATCCAGATGTCATCCCAGACACTCACAGATCAAAGGCATATCAGAATACATTTAATTATGGTATTTGTATTTTATTAAATGTATTAATGATCACTTGCACAAAGAACATTTGAATGCACTTATCAAGCGCATATCATCCTGTTGGTTTCAGATGTTTTGGAAACATCAAAATTCCATTGACATCAGGTCAGTTGTCAATACACTGGAACAATGTCTCTTAATGAGCACTGCTCTGTAGATAGGCCTTTCTCAAACTTTTAATTTTTTTTTTAATGTAAAACCATACTGGAAACATATCTAATAAAAGTGAAAAATGGCCATATCGTATCTGGGAGAAGTTGCACAGTATACCATTTTACATCCATGTTTGAATGAAATGAAGTATAGCACCGACAGAATGAGGTTACTATTTAGGGATATAAAGAGAGTACCTTAAGCAGAAGTGAAAACAAGAATAATGGAAAAAGAGAAAATATAAGTGTGCTTTTTGAGCTAGGGGGTTGTGGGAGTGGAGGACAGATCAAGTAGGGCCAGGGCTGAAGGTGCCATAATGTACCAGAGTAAATTGGATCTTCTTGGCTCCCTCAGCTTTTGGACAGCAAGTTTTTATTGTATATTCTTGTAAGGGATACTTGTAGTGGTATTTGGAGATGAGTCATCGGCAAAAATAAGCACTGCTGGGTTATGCCTGAGATTCACATAATTTAATTTGTGAATTATATTTGTCACTTTGTAATTTTGGGGTATTCTTAAAAGATATGATAGAATGTGCTAATGACATTGTTGCACCACCAGCAGGTGGGAGCAACATTCAAAAGTGCTTTATGGCTGGGACCCTGTGCCATCTGGTTAAGATTTAAGATTTTATAAACCAATTCTTGCGTTTTGTATAAAAAACTATGCTTTGTGGGCAAAATAATGAATGCAATCTCATTTGTCTGAGATAAATAAGGTATTAAGATCTTTTATGAGGGTACAAATTTCTAAAAGGGGTATTTAGCTTAGCAAAGGATGTCAGCATATGTCTGATTGTTCCTCACCGTACAGCTCCTCACCCCAGGATGCATATTTGATCTTATTAATATGGCTGGTGAGCGCCAATAGAAAAAGGTGCATCACTTGCTAGAGCTCCACCTAGGGGTGTTTGGAGGAAGAAAAATACTGATTATGACCATAAGAACACGATCCCTACAGTCAAGCAGGGAGGTGGAAACATTATGCTTTGGGGGTGTTTCTCTGCTGAAGGTACAGACTGACCTTGCAGCATTGAGGTACCAATGGATGGGGCCATGTATTGTAAGCTCTTGGATGAGAACCAGACCACTAAAGATGAGTCATGGATGGGTCTATCAGCAAGAAAATTAACCCAAAACATGCTGCCAAGGCAACAAAGGAATGGTTCAAGAATAAGCACATTAGGGGCATGGAGTAGCCTTGTCAGTCTCCAGACCTTAGTCCTATAGAAAATTTATGAAGGAAGCTAAAACTTCGGGTTTCCAAGCAACAACCAAGAAACGTAAGGATTTAGCAAAGACCTGTAAAAGAGTGGACCAAAATCCCTCCCGAGATGTGTGCAAACCTGGTCACTAACTACAAGAAATTTTTTTTTTTTTTGGCTTTTTGGTTGATATTCTGTCTTTTAAAATTAACCTATGATAAAAAATGATAGACCCTTTATTTCTTTGTAAGTGGGCAAACTTACAAAATCTGCAGGGGATCAAATATTTATTTTCCTCGCTGTATTATCTAAATTTAATAACGTGTTTTATTCAGTTGGGTCTATAGGCCCATAGATATTGCCTGAGCTATTTTCTAACATTTTTAATTGGGTAGTATTTTAAAGCGGAGGTTCACCCTCAAAATCAACTTTACAGCGTCCTTAACCTCAAGCCCATCTAAGAAACATAGCGTTGAAGTTTTTTTTTTCAATGCTCCCTTACCTGTAATATCCTGTGCTTCCGGGTTTCCATCCCTGCGGGGAGTGGGCGTGTAGCTATTTTGGCCGACGGCGCTGTGCATTGTGGGCGCCGATTGTCAAGCCTCCATGCAGTGACGTGCGGGCCAATCACAGCACATCCACAGAACTAGCTAGTCGTGTAGTCTCGCGCTAGCTGTGCTGTCACTCGCCGCATCCCGGAAGACATACAGGAGGAATTCAGAGTGCCCACAAAGAAGATGGCAATGTCCATCACAAAGTTTTATAAAATATTCTTTCTTGGCAAATCACGATCGTGGTGGCTGCAAGATCGGCACTAGTAAGTAACTAAATTTGTATTTGAACAGCAGCAGAGTAGACTGAGAAAAAAAAAAAAACATTTCTTTCTCGTAGATCACGGGACACAGAGCGGCATATTCATTACTATATGGGTTATATGGAGTACCTTCAGGTGTGGACACTGGCAATCTCAAACAGGAAGTCCCCTCCCTATATAACCCCCTCCCCTAGAGGGAGTCCCTCAGTTTTTTCGCCAGTGTCTTAGGTGTTGGTCACGGAATAGCTTTGCTCCACATCCTTGGGATTAAGGGGCGGGCTAACCGGATCTGTCCAAGGAGCCTCAGTGCCAAAGTGGACAGTACCCGGGCCCCAAACCGTGGGGTTTTGCCTATAATGCTCCTCTTTGGAGGGCTGGACCCTGGGCCCAGGACTTGGAGTTGGTAAAGACCATAAGTTCCTGTTTGCCAGGGTGCTATATAGGTCCAGGACAGTGGGTACCTTCCAGGACCCCAGGGCCTGAAGGTCTACTACACTACCCACGGAGATGGGAGAAGATTGGACCGTTTTTGCTAAGCAAACGTCCTGCAGCATGGAGCAGGTAAGAGGGGAGCCTGCGGGACTTGGTTCGACAGCAGGCTCTCCAGGGAGACCTTAAAGGGGGGTAGCCTAAGTATGCTCTGCATTGGCAGCCTTGCTCACTATGTCTGAGAAGACAGGATGATCTCATTTCCCCCATCACTTGGTCCCCCTGTCAAAGAGACTTTAGAGTTTGCTAGCTACCTGCTGCTCTCTTCCCAGGGCTAATAAGGATCCCTATGGGGCCTTTTGGAGAGTCCTACCTGGCCGGGGGTTTGATTCTGCCGCCTGAAGCTGCAGTCCTGGGTCTCCAGCAGCGCAGCTCCTCCATGTGTTTCCTTCCCCGCCATACGCGCGCGCGCACGTCTAATAGACGTTTTCGCGCCGTTCGGAGGGAGGGCGGGGGGGGGCGTGCCTGCAGCGTCACCAGGGGCGCGCCTTTATTTGCTGTTATAACAGCAGGCCATGATCATTGCTCAGTCTGAAGCTGATCTGAACAGGGAGAGGACGCAGAGCGGCAGAACAGTGACTCCCGGTGGTGGAAGAGGGGTAGTGCATGCTGGAGTTGGTTCCAATGCTTTTGTGTTAAGCCAAAAATCCCCTTTGGCAACAGGTTGGAGGCTGGCAAACTAAATTTGGGGACGCTGTATGTTCTGAAAAAAAAAGTTATATATTATAAAAAAAAAGAAAAAGAGAGAACATACGGGGCCCCATCGTTTTTTAGGCATTAGTGATCTATTGTCCACTAAACCCTAATTTTGTACTCCTGGCCACTACAGTCGGTTGTTGTAGGCGGAGTCCCTCGAATTTGTATTATGGCTTCCAAAGTTTCGGGATCAAAGGGTACAAAAAAGACCAAAAAACAAAGGGGTTCCCCCTCGGATTCTGATGATATGCCGATACTTTCTCCGCAGCTTATTCCCATGAAGGTCGCCTTGGATGAGCCATTAGGGGGGTCTGGTGCTGAGGCTGGCCCAGATCAGCCCAGCCCTGTGTTTATCACAGAGGAGATGCTAGCCGTCTCCCTAGGGGGGCTAGAAGAGAGATTGGCAGCGATGATCGCTAGCTCTATTCCTGGCAAGAAACGGGCTAGATCCCCATCGCCAAAAGGTGTATCCTCAGATGCTGAAATTCTCTCTCCGGAGGAATTAGAATCTCAGGAGGATCAACTAGACCGGAACCAAGAGGGTTCAGGGATTGAGGAATCTACCTCTGAGGAACCATTTTCAGACTCCCAGACAGAGAGACTGTGGGTACAGTCTTTGACGGACATGGTCCGCTCGGCATTTAATTTACCATTGCCAGAACCTCAGGTTCCTGCGGTATCCTCTCTGGGCTCTTTGAAAGCTCCTTTGAGCAACGCGGTTTTTCCGGTCCATCCTCTGTTGGAGGAATTGATCTTTCAGGATTGGGTACGACCGGACAGGATTTTTCTGCCGCCTAAGAGATTTTCGGTCATTTACCCTATGGAGAAAAAATTCTCGAAGAGGTGGAAGCTCCCAGTGGTGGATGCAGCCATCTCATGTGTGAATAAATCACTAACTTGCCCGGTGGAAAACATACAAATGTTTAAAGATCTGGTTGATAAACGGTTAGAGACACTTTTAAAGGCATCCTTTGCAATAATCCTGTTAAACGTCTAGCTGTGTTACGAACGGTAAAAAAGCTGGGAGCTGATGTGCTTTGCTTGCAGGAGACTCACCTCCCCTCGGGATCGAATCCGAAATTTGCCTCTAGGCAATATGGTCATCAATTTCACGCCACACATACGGTGTACTCGAGGGGGGTGAGTATCCTGATTCGCCAGGGTATTCAATTCTCCTCTATTGAAGTAAAAATCGATCCAGAGGGTAGATTTGTGTTTCTCTTCTGTTCCTTAGTAGGGCTGAAATGTGTTATAGCAGGAATATATATCCCCCCATCCCATTCTCAGCCAGTGTTCTTACGAAATTGGCTGACTTTATGTCAAGACTTCCGGGTATCCCAGTCATGGTTCTAGGGGACTTTAATAATTTCCTGGACCATGAGAAGGACAAGTTCAGGCCTAGTGGGGCTGGGCCCCGAGTGTGAGTCGGGTCCCACGCCTTTTGCTCGCCTTATAGGAGAGTTAGATCTCACTGATGTCTGGAGACTACACAACCCTGATGCTTGTGCTTTTTCCTGTCAATCGGCGTCTGTGGGAGGTTTGTCCAGGATAGATCTGGGTCTGGGAAATGCCCTCATGTTACCCTTGGTGAAGGTGTCCCAATACCACCCAAGACATGTGTCAGATCATTCCCCACTGACGGTGGACCTGGGGCTGGGGGAACGGGCGGGCAATAGGCTGTGGAAACTCAACCCATTCTGGTTGTCTCTCATACCGGACCCTGACCCGATCCCTTTACTCCTTAATGCTTTCTTTCATCATAACTTGGAGTCGGCTAGTCTCGGGACGGTATGGGATGCAGCCAAAGCCTACTTGAGAGGTCAATTTATTAGAGTCATATCCCGTGTTAAAACTAATACTAAAGAGTGGGAAATGCAGGTCTTAGAGGAAGCTCGTAGCTCTGAAGTAGACTATGTGGCAGACCCCTCCGATGGTAACAAAAGGCGGTGGTTGGCCTCTCAGTCTATGCTCAAAGACCTATCATTACAATTAGCAGAAAACAAACGTTTCTTCTTACAGCAGAAACACTTTGAGGAGGGGGAGACCACAGGGCACATGCTCGCCCTGTTGGCTAGATCCCAGCAACCCTCTGCCTACATAGTAGCCATGACCAATGATAGGGGAGAGAGTTGCTACTCCACTCAGTCCATTATGGCATGCTTTACAACGTTTTTCCAGGAGGTGTATACGTCCAGGGTTCAGCCCTCATCTGATGAGCTTTGCTCCTTCCTGGATAGATATCCTGTCCCTTGTCTGCCTGCTCCGGATGTGGCTCTCCTGGAGGCTCCTCTGACGGAGGAGGAGCTCCTGGAGGCACTGGCGCAGGCACAGAATGGGCGGGCCCCAGGAGCAGATGTCTCCCCTCGGAAGTATACAGTCGCTACTCTTCTCAGTTGATTCCTACCCTACTGAAGGTCTATAACGCAGCTTTCCAAACTGGCTCACTCCCCTCATCTATGAATGAAGCGCTGATAGTGGTTCTGTTGAAGCCGGGGAAGGACCCTCTTTCTCCGGACTCGTACAGACCCATTTCCCTTCTGACATTTGACATCAAACTACTAGCTAGGGTGTTGGCAACGAGGTTGGCTAGATGCATTCACCATGTCGTACACAGGGATCAATCCGGCTTCATACCGACCAGGTCCACGTCCCAGAACTTGCGTAGGTTATTTATTAATATGCAGATCCCCGTGGATAATCCAGGTAATAGGGCCATTTTCTCCTTGGATGCTGCCAAAGCATTCGATAGTGTTGAATGGCCCTACTTGTGGGAGGCTTTGCGTAGGTTTGGGGTGGGTCCCTCCTTCATAAAATGGGTCCAGCTGCTCTATAGCTCACCGATGGCTAGGATGAGGGTCAATGGGGAGATCTCAGACTCTTTTCAGCTTTTCAGGGGCACGCGGCAGGGATGCCCTCTCTCACCCCTGCTGTTTGCCCTGGCCCTGGAGCCCCTGGCGATTCATATTAGAGCTCTCCCGATATCACTGGATTTATCAGGGGGATAGACAGGATGTGGTGTCCCTGTTCGCAGACGACACTTTAATCTATCTGGGGGATACCGACGCCTCTCTGAGGAATGTGATGGCTTTGATCGCAGACTTTGGAGCGTTGTCGGGGTTCAGTATTAACTGGGATAAGTCGGTGATTATGCCACTGGACCCTATAGTAGCTCCCTTACCTGTCTGTGCCTCTGACATACAGGTAGTGACCCAATTCCGCTATTTAGGAATTCAGGTGACATCTGACCCAACCCAATACCTCTCTCTGAATTTGAGG
Source organism: Rana kukunoris (assembly GCA_029574335.1). Lineage (NCBI taxonomy): Eukaryota > Metazoa > Chordata > Amphibia > Anura > Ranidae > Rana > Rana kukunoris. Next base: position 292,086,615 of record CM056049.1, read on the forward strand.
CCCTTGCTTACCAAGTTCAGAGCGAAGTGCTCAGCATGGACGAAGCTCCCTTTATCGGTAACAGGCAGGGCTAATCTTATTAAGATGGTCTGGGCCCCACAGCTATTGTACATATTCCATAATTCCCCCATCTGGATACCACATAAGTGGTTCTCTCAGATAGATACACAGTTCAGGGAACTGATATGGAAATACAAAGTAGCACGGATAAGTTTATCCACGCTACACCTGGCTAAGGACCAAGGGGAATGGCAGTCCCACATGCCCGGTACTATTTTATTGCTTCCCAGATCCAACATATCGGCAATTGGGGGACTGTAGATGAGGAGGATCAAATAAGAGCCTTGTTGGTCCCCTACGGATCAGAGCTCCCAGCTATATCCCATCTGGAGGCGGGATTTACGCATGTCTCGCAGGCTCTTCCCACAATAATTTTATTAAACACGCTGTGTGTGGAAATATGTCAGATCTGTCTTTAGAGTGAAAGGGGTATGTTCCTTCACCCCATTTGGAGGAATGCTTACTATAAAGAGCTCTCCAAACTCCGGGACTTTAGACATTGGGAGGAAGCGGGGATTCACTACATACCTCAGTTGTTTATATAGGACAGGTCCTGAAGTCGTTCACGGACCTGCAGGATGAGTTCTCTCTGGAGAGGACGCAATTCTACAGGTACTTACAGCTGAGGCATGCTCTCCAGTGTGAGAAGAGATTGTCCCCGGCTCAAGTGATAGTGCATCCCCTACATAATGACGTCTTGGTAACGGAGAAAAAAAGGGCATGATCTCGAGGGTCTATGCTAGACTGCTTAGTTCTACTCATGATGCGTCCACTTTGATCTGTAGGAAGGGCTGGGAAAGGGATGTGGGGCCCATTGACGGGGAAACGTGGGAGCTATGCCTGTCTTCCCGCCCCCCTGGTGTCGGTCTCGGTAGGGCACAGGCTCTCACATTTATTTCTCCTACATAGAGCCTACAGGACACCGCTAAAACTTCATAAATGGGGCATTAGGGACTCTCCACTCTGTCCAAAGTGCTGCGCTCATGATGGTGACTTGCTGCATATGATGTGGAAATGCCCAAAGTTATTTAGATACTGGCAATACGTTATCTCTACTATATCCCAAGTCTATGCCTTCCCGGTGCCATGTAGCCCCCTAGTGTGCCTACTGGGAGCGCTTGAGATACCTTCTCTCTCGCCCGGTGGTCACACCGCCGTTATACGTCTGCTGTATGTCGCCAGGAAGGCTATAGCAAGATTATGGATCACTCCTAGAGTGCCGAAGGAGACACAATGGGTTGAGATGGTTAACAGCCTGTTAACGCGAAAAGATAACATATCAACATCGCAATGCCCTTAGGAAATTTTATTCAATGTGGCAGCCCTGGCTGGATACACCAGGGCTGGGCCCTCCTCAATTGGTGTTGGAGAGGCTATTGCAAATGTGATCAACTAGGATAGGAGACACTAATGTGAGTTACTACACATGCCACATAGTACTGTTATTGTGTATCATGGGAGAACAGAAGCGCCATGCTTTAAATATCGCACACGGCCCTATGATTATATGTACAGTTTTCTTTTTTCTTTTTTGTTCTTTTTTTGTGTTTTATTCATATTTCTTTGATATGCTAAGTTTTCAGTGATATGTAAATGGGACTAGATCTCTTTTGGATTCTGAACTAGGGCTATTTGTCCTGTGTTGACTACCCAGCCTTAAACTGTTCATGTCTCATAGTACCATGGTTTATGTATTTCTCTATACAGCTAAACGTCAGTACTTTGTTTGGTACATTCCTCACTGTATATGCACTGTGTTTGATACTGTGCCTATGTTTTTGTCTTTACCTGACTTTCTCAATAAAACTTTGGTTTCTGATTTAAAAAAAAAAAAAAAAGGCATCCTTTGCTACGGCAGGAGCAGTGGTACAGCCAGCTGTGGCTGCAATTGGAGTTTGTCAGGCGTTAAAGGACCAGACAAAACAAATGCTTAAAGACATGCCTACCCAACAGGCAGAAGAGTTTTCTGACATTCCCAGAGCTCTGTGTTTTGCGGTAGATGCTATAAAGGATTCCATCCAGCAGGCCTCTCGTTTATCACTATTTTTGGTGCACATGAGAAGGCTCTTATGGTTGAAGAACTGGGCGGCGGAGCCCCCATGCAAAAGGCTTCTGGCAGGGTTTCCCTTCCATGGAGGACGACTCTTCGGAGAGGATCTGGATAAATACATTCAGACTATTTCAAGCGGCAAAAGTACCCTTTTACCAGTCAAAAGGAGATTCCGGGGTCCTACATTTAAAAGGCAGCTCTCTCCTGTCTCAAGGCCCCAAATTCCAGGCAGTATCGACGGCCGCCTGCGCGATCAAACTTTAACAATAAATCGCAGGGACAGGCCCCTGGAGGTAAGAGGCCCTGGTATCGCAAGCCGACAAAGCCAGCCCCTAAGTCTGCCTTATGAAGGGGCGCCCCCACTCTCGCGGGTGGGGGGGAAGGCTTTGTTTCTTCTCAGAAGTTTGGGAAGCCAAGATCCCCGACAAATGGGTCCGGTCGTCTGTAACCACAGGATACAGACTGGAGTTTCTAAAGTTTCCTCCGCCTCGTTTTCAAGAGTCAAGGCTACCAAAAGATCCAGCAAAAAAGGCCTCGATGCTGGCAGCTTTGGACCACCTGCTTTGCCAGGGCGTGATAATAGAGGTACCAGCCCAAGAGCAGAGGCTAGGTTTCTATTCCAATCTCTTTGTCATACCAAAGCCCAACGGCGATGTCAGGCCAATCTTGGACCTAAAGAGTTTAAATGTTTACTTAAGAGTTCGTTACTTCCGGATGGAATCCGTCCGGTCAGCAGTCGCCACGCTCCAGAGGGACAACTTTCTGGCTTCCATAGACATAAAGGATGCTTACCTTCATGTACCAATCTTTCAGCCGCATCAAAGATTTTTACGCTTCGCAGTGGGGCAGCGACACTTCCAATTCATGGCGCTCCCCTTCGGGCTGGCCACGGCCCCCCGGGTATTCACGAAGATCCTAGCCCCAGTTCTGGCCAATCTAAGGATCCAAGGGGTCACAGTCCTAGCATACTTGGACGACCTTTTAATCATAGATCACTCATGGCCGTGTCTGGAACAAGCAGTAAACCTCACGGTTCAGTACCTCGAGAGGTTAGGCTGGGTCCTAAACCGGGAAAAATCAGCGTTTCATCCTACAAAGCAGTTGGAATACCTCGGCATGAGGTTAGACACAGAACAGCAAAGGGTGTTCCTGCCCCTTTTAAAGGTCGAGGCTATCAAGGGGTTGGTTCAGTTGGTTCTAAGCAAGAAAAAACCAACTATTCGCCTGTGTATGCGATTACTAGGCAAGCTAGTGGCCACGTTCGAGGCAGTACCATACGCTCAGATCCACACTCGCGTCCTACAGGCAGCCATTCTAGCAGCCTGGAACAAGAGAGCACATGCCTTGGAGTCCCCTTTGACGCTATCATCAAAGGTCCGACAAAGCCTGGCCTGGTAGTTGAACCCTCAGAATCTTCTGAAGGGAAGGTCCTTCAGCCCCGTTGTCTGGAAGGTAGTTACCACAGACGCCAGCCTGGCAGGCTGGGGGGCAGTCTTGGAGGGGTTCACTCGCCAGGGAACTTGGGCGGAAGCGGAGAGGCAGCTACCCATCAATGTCTTGGAGATCAGAGCTACTCGCCTAGCCCTCCTGGCATGGACTTCCAGATTACAAGGGTCCCCGGTGAGAATCCAGTCAGACAATGCCACAGCGGTGGCATACATAAACCACCAAGGGGGAACCAGGAGTGAGGCCGCTCAGAGGGAGGTGAGCTTGATTTTTCAGTGGGCAGAGGTTTATGTACCCTGCATTTCGGCGATATTCATTCCCGGAGTGGACAACCTGCAGGCAGACTTCTTAAGTCGCCAGATTCTGTCGCCGGGGGAGTGGTCTCTTCATCCCCAGGTTTTTCAGACAATCTGCCAGAAGTGGGGAATGCCAGACATAGATGTAATGGCATCCAGGTTCAACAAGAAACTAGACAGGTTTGTGTCTCGAGCAAGGGACCCTATGGCCTGCGGAACTGATGCATTGGTTTGCCCTTGGCATCAATTCAAACTTCTATATGCATTCCCCCCGCTACAGTTACTTCCTCGCCTGTTGCGCAGGATCAGAGTGGAGCACAAGCCAGTCATTCTAGTAGCTCCAGCTTGGCCCCGCAGGACATGGTACTCACTAGTCCTGAAGATGGCAGTGGGAGACCCTTGGACTCTTCCTCTACGACCAGACCTACTCTCACAAGGTCCGATCCTCCACCCTACATTACAGCATCTAAATTTGACGGCCTGGAGGCTGAATCCCTGATTCTCAGGGGTAGAGGTCTGTCAAGGCAGGTAATTCCTACCCTGATTAGGGCTAGAAAGCCGGCCTCCAGGGTGATTTATTACAGGGTGTGGAGGACCTACGTAGGCTGGTGTGAATCCAAAAGATGGAATTCCCGCAAATATACCATTGATAGGGTGTTAAGTTTTCTCCAGCTAGGGGTGGATAAATGCTTGGCATTAAGCACAATCAAGGGACAGATTTCAGCTCTGTCAGTGTGGTTTCAGAGGCCGCTGGCCACCCACTCGCTGGTTAAAACCTTCATACAGGGGGTCTTGCGTATTAATCCTCCTGTCAAGTCACCGATTTGTCCATGGGACTTAAATCTTGTCCTGTCCACTCTACAGAAACAACCCTTTGAGCCGTTGGCTGAGATTCCTTTAGTTTTACTGACAAGAAAGTTGGTATTCTTGGTCACCATAGTTTCGGCCAGGAGAGTGTCAGAGTTGGCAGCCTTATCTTGTAAGGAACCATATCTCATTTTGCATAAGGACAGGGCAGTTCTCCGGCCTCATCCTTCCTTTCTACCAAAGGTTATATCCAGTTTTCACTTGAACCAGGATTTGGTACTTCCATCCTTCTTTCCGAAACCCACATCTAGAAAGGAGGGGTTGCTGCATACCTTAGATATTGTCCGGGCCTTGAGGGCCTATCTTAAAGCTACAGAAAAAATCCGGAAAACAGATGTGTTGTTCGTTTTACCAGATGGCCCCAAGAAGGGGCAAGCAGCTGCAAAATCCACCATCTCGAGATGGATTAGACAATTAATCATTCAGGCCTACGGTTTGAAGAGGGTACCTCCTCCTTTGTCGGTAAAAGCCCATTCTACCAGGGCCATGGGCGCCTCCTGGGCAGCACACCATCAGATCTCTATGGCTCAGATATGCAAGGCGGCGATGTGGTCGTCAGTCCACACGTTTACAAGGTTTTATCAACTAGACGTGAGAAGGAATGCGGATTCAGCCTTTGGGCAGGCAGTACTACAGGCTGCGGTTTAAGATCCTCGGGATCGGGGGCACCCTTGCTTGAAAAAAAAAAAAAAAAAAAAAGATTTTCAAAATTATTTCTTGACTAAGTTGGATTTATTATTATTATTTGAGTATACCTCTAAATTAAATCCCTTTTGAGAAGATGTCTCCCTCCCCTCATTAAAGCATTGCTTTCGGACATCCCATATAGTAATGAATATGCCGCTCTGTGTCCCGTGATGTACGAGAAAGAAAAAGGGATTTTTTAATACAGCTTACCTGTAAAATCCTTTTCTTGGAGTACATCACGGGACACAGAGCTCCCACCCCTCTTATGGGAACATGTTTTGGGAGGCATACTGCTTGCTACAAAACTGAGGGACTCCCTCTAGGGGAGGGGGTTATATAGGGAGGGGACTTCCTGTTTGAGATTGCCAGTGTCCACACCTGAAGGTACTCCATATAACCCATATAGTAATGAATATGCCGCTCTGTGTCCCGTGATGTACTCCAAGAAAAGGATTTTACAGGTAAGCTGTATTAAAAAATCCCTTTTTTCCAGCAGAACAACTGTTTAATTCTAAAGGGGTGTGCGTTTAATAGAGTAGCATTGGAAGGGCATTCATCACTAGGAAAATATTCCTACCACACCACAAAGTCCTTGTGGTATATATCTAACGTTCCTGTTTGAGACCTTGTACTATTGTTAAAGAGGAGGTTCACCCTAAATATACTGTTTCCCATGTGATCCAGCATACTGGCATCGGCGCCAGTATGCTGTTTTTTTTTTGTTTTTTTTTTAATGCCCCACTTACTGTGTAATCTTTATTTTGGATTTATTTCCCCCACGGTGGATGGCGCCGCTATAGCCCGTCACGGCTTCCGAAAATACCCGATTTAGGACTCGGGTATTTCCGGCGCTATGCGGCGCCTGCGCACAGACCTAGGAGCTGACTGCGCAGGTGCCGTATTTCTCCGAGTCCTATGGCTATGGCGCGTCACGCCCGCCGAAATAGGACTCGGAGAAATACGGCGCCTGCGCAGTCACCTCCTAGGTCTGTGCGCAGGCGCCGCATAGCGCCGGAAATACCCGAGTCCTAAATCGGGTATTTTCGGAAGCCGTGACGGGCTATACAGGCGCCATCCACCGCGGGGGAAATAAATCAAAATTAAAGATTACACAGTAAGTTCGGCATTTAAAAAAAAAAAAACAGCATACTGGCGCTGACGCCAGTATGTTGGATCACATGGGAAACAGAATATTTAGGGTGAACCTCCGCTTTAAGAAGTTAACTTTGTATATTAGTAAAATAGATCCCCAGATATTTAATGGAATTCGATGCTAATTGTAATGAGAAGTTTGCTTTAATAGTAGTTTTATTAGGGACCATTCTTGAAGACAGTGCTGTTAAGCTGAGAGCTTCAGTTTTTTAGTTGTTAATTTTAAGATTCGACAGATTCACAAATTTGCAGAATTCTGAAAGTTCAGTAGGGGAGTCTCGGTTGGGTTCTAAGATGTGTATGTAAATAGGACATGAGAGTGGGCACTTTATCTGGGCTTGATTCGTAAAGTGAAATAGTCTGATGTGACTGTTGAGGGATGTGGGTATATGGCATTGATCCATTTGTACATGTTGCTACCCAGGGCAAAAAAGTCAGGTGTGCTACAGCTAGTCTACCCTGTCCAAATTTCATTTAGGCACCTGAGTAGAGTAATATGATCAGTATTATCTAGGTTTGGGCTAAGTGTATGCCGTAGTAGCGTTGTCCCTGGACCACCTGTACAAGATCAACAATCTGTAAAATATTGTATAAAAAATCTTCAGATCGGTATTTAAACTGTAAGTTCACCTTTACAGAAAGCCTGTAAGGTTAACTTACACGGGACCCCCTTTCCATTGCACTCAGTCCCGCTAACCTGGAGTCAGGAGATCCCACGCACTGACAGATCGTATTGCCGCTGCACCGGTCCAGGGATTTAAAACATTTACCTCTTCGATTGCAGTGACAGGATGGGCTACACGGTTTTTGATTGCTCGGTGCTGCCCATGTGACGGCACCGATTCCTAATATAACCTTAATGCTGATCAGAAGTAGTAGAACTTCTGTGGTCGGGGAGGATACTATTGGAAAGTTCGATTATCTGACAAAGGAATAATCAAGTCTAGAAATAAGAATTATGTGCCATGCAGATGATGTAATTTTCTTTGTTAACATAAATTCAAAGGAAGTATACACAACTTTAATATGCTCAATAAAATCTTCTTTATTACATGCTTCAGAGGAAAACATAATACAGAGATGTTGCCGTGTTTTAGCCTTGGTAGGCTTTGTTGTTGTACGCTACAAACAACCTTTTGTGGTGGTATTTCCAGCTTTCTCCAATTATGCTTTAGAGTCCTGTAAACCAAGGAATCTAATATGCAAATGCCGAGTTCTGCTTGGTAGTTGCTTCTCTGTCCTGCCCTGTACTAATGTGGTTTATTACAAATGCACTGTAAAAGGTTTGCTTTAAAGGAGTTGTAAAGTCTTGAGGTTTTTGTGGTGCAGCTCCCCCCCCCAGAGTCCCCCATTTACTTACCTGAACCCGATCTTTCCAGAAATGAAACTGATCCCAGCAGCTCCAGTCGCTGTCTCGGGTCCTCATTGGATAGATTGATAGCAGCAGGAACCATTGGCTCCCGTTGCTGTCAATCAAATCCAGTGACACAGGAGCTGGGGGGCGGGGCCGAGTCCTGCTGTCTAAGAATGCAGCAGCAGGACTCGGAAGCACGAATGCCCCCATGGAAAGTGGCTCTCCGTTGGGCACTTGATGCGCAGGAGGAGCCAGGAGCACTGCCAGGGGACCCCAGAAAAGGAGCATAGGGGCTGCTCTGTGCACAACCCTTGCACAAAAGAGGTAAGTATGACAAGTGTGTTTATTTAAAAAAAGAAAAAACTTTACATCCACTTTAAGATGGTCCTCATGTCTGCAATGGATTAAACAGATACATGCAAAATTCCACTGCATTAAAACCCAGATTGTTGAAGTTTGTGTTGGTGACCATTATAAACATTTTTGGAGCCATGTTTGCTTGTGATATGATATGCTTGAACATATCCACATACTGAACAATGTAATCCTTGTGTAAGGTAATGGTGCTCAGTCCATGAACAAGCATTATTCTGTGAAGATTGCCCACCTGGAGCAAGAAGCAGATCAGGCAAAAACCGAATTATCGGAAGCTCAAAAACAGCTGCAAGAACTGGAGGACAAAGAGTCAAGGGATCAGGTTCAAAAAGCAAAGTTACAGAAAGACTTTCGTAAGAAGATGGAGGCTGCAAAAATAAAAATGCAGGTAGGGGTTTCTATATGGTACACAAATCCTTTCAGCATTCATTGCTAAACTTTGTTTCTGTTTACAACATCAAATTGTGCAGCGCTTTAGAGAGTAGTATTCACATCAGCCACTGCCCCTAAATAGGCTTACCATCTACTGCCTTGGCCACACACAAACATGACAGTTTAAAAGAAAACAATGCTGTTATTTCAAGAAAGATAATTCTGATCGGGACCCTGAAGAAGCCCATGCCAACATGGGAAGCTCATCTAAGTACCCAGGATCTAGGGCCATCGTGCTGACTACTGAGCTACTTTGCTACCCAGAAAAAAGTGTAGGTAGCATAAACATAAAAAAATAACATACTATATAAGTTATAAATTCCCTGGGTAGTTTTGCTGCAGAAAATGTTCCACTTCAAAAACTGAACTAAAACAGTTTTAGGCCCTCTAAGCTTTTTTTGCTATGATATGCAAGTATGCTCAGTACACTTACCCCCTCCAGTGCCGTGATGTCCACACTCCCCTCCATCACCGGTGCTTCCATTTTCTGTCAGTCTTCCATGTTCATTGGCCAGGCTGGCAAGATGCAACTCCTACACTTGTACACATGAGTTACTTATGGCACAAAATTATGCCATACGCTGCTCATTGTACTATTAGAGGGCAAGCTCGCGACAAACATTTGTTACAGGTGGCATAAAATGCCACCTGTCAGCATTTTGTTGGTAAAACCAACTATAGTTCTGCATTTAAGTGTCCTTTACCTTTTCAGTGTTTAGAATGAGATGCTGTCAACTGAAGTTATTAAAGGACCTTAAAGGATTATTAAAAAAAAAATGCTATGCTATAGTTATGTATATTGTGGGGAAGTAGAAATTTAAATATTGTATTTTAGCTAGTTTTTTCCACAAGCATCGAGAGGTGGTCAGGTAATATAAAGAAATATTTTTTTTCTGCTGTTCCAGGCTCGGGCCTATGCATAATGTGATAAAACACATCTGTATTAGTGGCAACTCTAAAAACAATTTGTACTCTAAACAGACCCTTATGCCACATACACACGGTCAGAATTTCCAAAGGAAAAAGTCAGACGGAATTTTTTCATCGGATATTCCGACCGTGTGTATGCCCCATCTGACTTTTTCCGTCGGAAATTCCGACGGACTTAGAAAGAGAGAAATTTCTATCGGAATTTACGTTGGTCTGTATGGAATTCCGATAGAGAAAAAAACATGCATGCTCGGAAGCATTGAACTTCATTATTCTAGGCTTGTCGTAGTGTTGTTCGTCACCACGTTTTCAATGGTAGGAATTTGGCGTGTGTATGCAAGACAGCTTGAGCGGAATTGCGTCGGAAAAACCCGTCGGAATAAACTCTAATCCAATCGTGTGTGTACGGGGCATTGGGCCCCTTTTTACATGGGCAATGTCCAGTCTTTTCAGCAGGGAATTCATGACATCCATGTTTCCTTCAGTGTTTAGCTCTCTTTAACCACTTAGGACCGCCTCCTGCACATATACGTCGGCAGAATGGCACGGCTGGGCAGATCCACGAAGCACCGGGACCGCGGGACTTGCGGACCCGATCAGCGCTGGATTGCGGCAATCAGTCCCCGGAGCTGAAGAACGGGGAGAGCCATGTGTAAACACTGCTTCCCCAAACTTCACTGTGGCGGCTGCATCGATCGCATCATCCCTTTTTATAGGGGGGGACACGATCGATGACATCACACCTACAGCCACACCCCCCTACAGTTGTAAACACACATTAAGGAACGCATAACCCCTACAGCACCCCCCCCCCCTGGTTAACTCCCAAACTGCAATTGTCATTTCCACAATAAACAATGCAATTTAAATGCATTTTCTTTATCGTACATCACGGGACACAGAGCGCATAGCCATTACACTTGGGTTATATGGGTACCTTCAGGTGTGGACACTGGTGTAATCAATTTCACAGGAAGTTTCCTCCCTATATAACCCCCTCCCACTGGGAGTGCTTCAGTTTTTTCGCCAGTGTCTTAGGTGTTGGTCACGTCTAGCTGTCCCTCGGAGGTCTCGGGACCCAGGATAGCTAGCCAGATCCGTCCGAAGTGCTTCAAAGCCAAGGTGTACGGTACCCGGGCCCTGCTGGAGTGGGGTTTTGCCTATAATGCCTCTCCTTGGAGGGCTGGATTCTGGGCTCCAGTGCCTTAGTCTCGTCCAAGAACTAAACGCTACTGATGCCAGGATGCTATATAGGTCCAGGGATGTGGGTTCCTTAACACAGGACCCCGGTCCCTGAAGGTCCAAGACAATACCCACGGAGATGGGGGAAGGCTGGGCCTCTTGCATTTTGCAATACCCTGCGGCGTGGAGCAGGTAAGAGGGAACCTGCGGGACTTGGTTCGACAGTAGGTATCCCCCTGGGGGTTCTGGGTTGGCTAATGGTATGCTTGTGCATCAGCCACTATCTCCACTATGTCTTTTGAGGCAGGATGGGATGTACTAATGTTTACCCAGATAACATGTAGATATATATATGCTTTTAAAGATATGTATTTTGCTACTCCCCCCAGATTTGCCTGTTAGCATGATACTGCAGCCCCACGTGTATAGAGAGGAAGTGCTGACAAAACTCCTGTTTCCTAGGAAGCCTAGGGGGACAGCTTCCTCTATGTGTGCACTACAAAGATTAGTGGCTTACCGGGTGTCTGTGTTACTAGCGCTGGTCCAGGCTTCTCCTCTGCTCTCTGCTTCCTCCAAGTTGGTTTCAGCGTGGGGGGGGCGCGCGCGCGCGTGCGCGCCGCCTTTTACAGCGTCAGCGTGCGTGGGGGGGGCGGGCCAGCAGCGTCAGGTCTCAGATTTCCTGGCTGGTCATTCCCTCCTGAGAGCAGTGGAGAGTGAGGACATAGAGCGCGCAGCTGAGCCAGTTCTGGCTAACAGTGACACCCAGTGGTGGTTTGTGGATCTTCAGGTCTGGACTTAAGTCCACACTGACCAGAAAAAAAAAATAAAAAAAATAAAAAGATTTTTTTCTTAACCTCCCTGGCGGTATTCCCGAGCGTGACTCGGGGTTAACATTCAGTGCCAGAAGCGGTAACCCCGAGTCACGATTTTTTTTTTCTTCCTGGCGAGGCGGGGGTTTCCCGCTGGATCGCCGGTCAGACTAGTCCCGCTGGATCGCCGGTCAGATGAGTCAGGGGAAATGCAGAGTGAGCGCAGCGGTGGTGTGGTGACATCCCGGCGATCCAGCGGGGTTTCCCGCTGTGATCGCCGGTGAGAGCCCCGGCAGCAGAGTGAGCGCAGCGGTGTTCTTATCTAATCCCGGTGTGGCAATACTCACAGGACTTTCCTCGGTATTGCCGCCTTCTCAGGCGTATGAAAAGCGTCACTTTAGATTTTTTTTTACCATAGCCTGTCCTTATTAATGTTTCACTTCTAGCTACAACAGTTGGGTGTTGGCTGTAGGGGTCATTGTTGTCTCAAGGTTGTGCAATGGCTCCCAAGGGGTGGTGGGTATCAGGACCAGCTAAGGCTGCAAAACCGATTTTCCCTCATAATGAAGAATGCCAAAAAAGTAAAGGGGTATTCCAAATGATTATAACAAATTTCCAACGGGGTCAGAGGATTTGGGCCAGGCTCCAGTGGTCCCACCCTCACCAGATAGACCACCGAACAGCATCGTGCAGGAGCTGTACGATTGAGGGTGCTAGGGGCAGAGGCGGCCCCCAATCAACCCATTCCCGTTTATGTTACGGAAGTCGAAATGCTAGAATCTATAAAAAAATATTCACCCTGGGTGGGCTAGAGAAAAGGTTCAACTGCTTTAATTGCCCGCTCTTTGCCGGGTGGCAAACGGGCTAGATCCCCGTCACCTAGAACGGTGTGTTCGGATGCAGAGGTCCTCTCTTCGGAGGAATTGGACCCACAGGGGGATCAGACAGAATCATACCGCTAGGGAGGTTAAAGGGACCTGAGTCCTGACGGGTCAGACATTGAAGATTCCACTATAGATGAAATTTTTTCGGCTTCTCAAGCAGAGAGTCTGTGGATCCAGTCTCTGACGGATATGGTGCTAGGGGCAGAGGCGGCCCCCAATCAACCCATTCCCGCTTTTAAACTTCCAGTGTCAGAACAATTAGCCCCCGTGGTATCCTCTTTAGGTTCCTTGAAGGCACCATTGAGTGGTGCGTCTTTCCCGGTTCACCCCCTTCTGGAGAGCGTGATTTTTCAGGATTGGGCTCGACCTGATAGGATTTTTATCCCTCCTAAAAGGTTCACCATTCTCTATCCTATGGAAGAAGAATTTGCAAAGAAATGGGCACTCCCTACCGTGGACGCAGCCATTTCCTGCGTAAATAAATCCCTGACCTGTCCGGTGGAAAATGTCCAGGTGTTTAAAGATCCAGTCGACAAAAAATTGGAGACCCTACTGAAGGCTTCTTTTACCACAGTTGGTGCCGTGGTTCAGCCAGCAGTGGCAGCCATTGGCGTTTGTCAGGCTTTAAAGGATCAGACTAAACAGATATTAAGGACATACCGGCTCAGCAAGCTCGTGAATTGGCTGACCTCCCAAGAGCTCTCTGCTTTGCAGTAGATGCTATTAAGGACTCCGTTCAACAGGCGTCCCGTTTATCTCTGCTGTTGGTTCATATGCGTCGCCTTTTGTGGCTAAAAAACTGGTCAGCAGAGGCACCCTGCAAAAAGCTTTTAGCAGGATTTCCCTTTCATGGTGGGAGACTATTCGGTGAAGACCTAGATAAATATATCCAGACCATATCAAGTGGTAAAAGTTCTTTCTTGCCTGTCAAGAAAAGATCACGTGGGCCCGCATTTAAGCAACAGGCCTTCGCAGGCTCGGCCCCTTCAACTTCCCGTCAGTATCGACGGCCTCCCGGGCGTTCAGCATTTAATAGCCGCCCACAAGGACAAGCCACGACAGGCAAGAGGCCATGGTCTCGCAAGCCGGTTAAACCAGTCCTCAAGTCAGATTCATGAAGGGGCGCCCCCACTCTCTTGGGTGGGGGGAAGGCTTCGGTTTTTCTCCGAAGTGTGGAAGGCCAGAATTCCCGACTCTTGGGTACGATCCGTGGTAACCACGGGCTACAAGCTAGAGTTTCGGGAAGTCCCCCCTCCTCATTTTCAGGGGTCAAGTCTTCCAAGCGACCCATTAAAGAGGGCCTCTCTTGTAAAAGCATTGGATCGTCTCTTGCTCCAAGGGGTAATTGTAGAAGTACCAACCCAGGAATGGGGTCTGGGATTCTACTCCAACCTTTTCATAATACCAAAGCCCAATGGCGGCGTCAGGCCTATCTTGGACCTCAAACGCCTAAATCGCTTTCTAAACATTCAGACCTTTCGTATGGAGTCCATACGTTCGGTGGCAGCCAGCCTACATCAAGACGACTTGCTAGCATCTATAGACATAAATGATGCGTATCTGCACGTACCGATCTACCCGGCACATCACAGGTTTCTTCGTTTTATGATAGATCACCGCCATTACCAGTTCGTAGCCCTCCCTTTCGGGTTGGCAACAGCTCCGCGGGTATTCACAAAGGTGTTAGCCCCGGTGCTAGCCGTCCTAAGGACAGAAGGCATTTTAGTCTTGGCATACTTGGACGATCTTCTGGTTATCGACAGCTCAGCTTCCAACCTCAATCAGGCAGTAGGTCGCACAGTTCAGCATCTAGAGGAATTCGGGTGGATTGTAAACCTAGAAAAATCGGTATTGAAACCCACAAAGCAGTTGGAATATCTAGGCCTTCGGCTAGATACAGACTGCCAGAGGATAATTTTACCTCAAGCAAAGATCAGATCAATAGCTCAAGCAGTTCAAGTGATCTTAGGCAAGAAGAGGCCGACTATTCGCCTATGTATGCGACTGCTGGGGAAGATGGTGGCCGCCTTCGAGGCTGTGCCCTACGCCCAGATCCATACCAGATATCTTCAGGCAGCCATTCTCTCTGCTTGGAACAAATCCATTCAGGCGTTAGATCGTCCGTTAGTGCTCTCCCCGAAGGTCCGGCGCAGCCTGTCTTGGTGGCTGGTCTCTCAAAATTTGTCAAAAGGGAAATCCTTTTGCCCCATCACGTGGAAGATAGTATCCACGGATGCCAGCCTGTCAGGTTGGGGGGCAGTTCTAGAAGAACAGACCCAGCAAGGGCAGTGGTCGGAGGCAGAAAAACTGCTTACCATCAATATCTTGGAGATCAGAGCTGCTCGGCTGGCCCTGATCGCCTGGACTCTCCCCCTTCAGGGTCTGCCAGTAAGGATACAGTCCGACAACGCCACTGCGGTGGCATACATAAACCACCAGGGGGGCACGAAGAGCCCAGCAGCCCAAAGAGAAGTAAACCTGATTTTCTCATGGGCCGAAGCCCATGTACCCTGCATCTCGGCGGTGTTCATCCCAGGGATTGACAATTCTCAAGCAGATTTTTTGAGTCGTCAACAGTTGCTCCCGGGGGAATGGTCTCTTCACCCCCAGGTATTCCAAGAGATTTGCCAAAGATTCGGAGTCCCAGATGTGGACATTATGGCAACGAGATCCAACAAAAAGTTGGACAAATTCATATCCCGAGCCAGGGATCCCTCGGCCTACGGGACCGATGCCTTGGTTTGTCCTTGGCACCAGTTTTCTCTTCTGTATGCGTTCCCTCCACTGCAGATGATTCCCCGCCTTCTACGGAGGATCCGGGTGGAGCGCAGGCCTGTGATCCTGGTGGCCCCAGCCTGGCCCAGGAGGGCTTGGTACGCACTCATCGTGAAGATGTCAGTCGGGGCGCCGTGGCCGCTCCCCCTGCGCCCAGATCTGCTGTCTCAGGGCCCAATCTGCCATCCTGCTTCACAGCAGCTAAATTTGACGGCTTGGCGGCTGAATCCCTAATTCTTAAGGGCAGAGGCCTCTCAGATCAGGTCATATCTACGTTGATTCAGGCTAGGAAACCGGTCTCCAGAAATATTTATTACAGAGTCTGGAGAACCTATGTGGAGTGGTGCGAGTCTCAAAAATGGCATCCTCGAAAGTTTTTTATTGACAGGATCTTGCGATTCCTCCAGGTTGGCGTTGACAAAGGGTTGGCTCTTAGTACTCTAAAGGGGCAGGTGTCGGCTTTATCAATATGGTTTCAAAGACCCTTGGCCACCCATTCGCTTATGAAAACCTTCTTGCAGGGGGTCTTGCATGTGAATCCCCCTATTAGAGCTCCCCTCTGCCCCTGGAATTTAAATCTGGTCTTGTCAGCTTTACAAAGGCAGCCGTTTGAACCTCTGACAGAAATCCCTCTTGTGCTACTAACCCGAAAGTTGGTTTTCTTGGTGGCTATGGCTTCAGCCAGAAGGGTTTCCGAGCTGGCAGCCTTGTCATGCAGGGAGCCATACCTTATTCTGCATAAGGACAGAGTGGTTCTGCGGCCTCAACCTTCTTTCCTTCCTAAGGTCATATCCAGTTTTCACTTGAATCAGGACCTAGTCCTACCATCCTTCTTTCCTACTCCCCAGTCCAGAGAGGAAAGACGGCTTCATACTTTGGACGTGGTTCGAGCCATGAGGGTCTATCTCAAGGCTACAGAGAAGATTCGGAAAACAGATGTGCTTTTTGTTCTTCCGGATGGCCCCAAGAAGGGTCAGCCGGCTGCCAAGTCTTCCTTGGCTAGGTGGATTAAGCAGCTGATTTTTCAGGCCTATGGTCTGAAGCGCGTTCCACCTCCCTTATCAGTTAAGGCCCATTCTACGAGGGCCATGAGTGCCTCCTGGGCGGCACACCATCAGATTTCTATGGCACAGGTTTGCAAGGCGGCAACCTGGTCTTCCGTACATACGTTTACTAAATTTTATAAGTTGGACGTTGCAAAGGGTACGGACGCAGCTTTTGGGCAGGCGGTCCTACGGGCAGCAGTATAGAATCCTCTGGCCCGGTTCACGCCCCCTTGTTTTTCTGTTGGTGGAGCCATGTTTTCTCCTGACAATGTTTTTATTTGGCTATTCTTGGCCTTACGGTCTCCCTCCCTTCATAGAGCATTGCTTTAGGACATCCCAAGTGTAATGGCTATGCGCTCTGTGTCCCGTGATGTACGATAAAGAAAAAGGGATTTTTAATAAACAGCTTACCTGTAAAATCCTTTTCTTGAAGTACATCACGGGACACAGAGCTCCCACCCCTTTTTGGGGAACATTGTGTAACCTCGGGAGAATTGCTTGCTACAAAACTAAGCATCCCAGTGGGAGGGGGTTATATAGGGAGGAAACTTCCTGTGAAATTGATTACACCAGTGTCCAACCTGAAGGTACCCATATAACCCAAGTGTATGGCTATGCGCTCTGTGTCCCGTGATGTACTTCAAGAAAAGGATTTTACAGGTAAGCTGTTTATTAAAATCCCTTTTTTTGCGTGATGACAATTTATTTTTATTTTTTTACCAAAAACAGGTAGAAGTATACGTATCGGCCTAAACTGAGGAAAACTTTTTTTTATATATTTTTGGGGGATATTTATTATAGCAAAAAGTAAAAAACATTGCATTTTTTTCCGAATTGTCGCTATATTTTTGTTTATAGCGCAAAAAATAAAAACCGCAGAGATGTACAAATGCCACCAAAAGAAAGCTCTATTTGTGGGGGGGGGGGAAGGACGCCAATTTTGTTTGGGAGCCACGTCACACGACCGCGCAATTGTCAGTTAAAGCGACACAGTGCCAATTTGCAAAAAGGGGCCTGGTCCTTTAGCTGCATTTTTGGTCCGGGGCTTAAGTGGTTAAAAACCTGTGCTTTTGAGATCCATATTGGATCTACAGGTGGCCACATGCAAACACACTTGCATCCGTTTTATCTCATCCTACCACAGATGTGTCACGTTTAGATCATAAAAAAAAAAAAGAAAAGGACCCAGACCATTTTGTTTCGCACCTAAATGCCTTTCATACAATGGGCCTAAAAAGCCAGGTAATCTAACATGATGTGTAATAATAAGAAAGGTAAACAGATCAGACTTGTTAGAGAAGTACATGAAAACATGTTGCCTTTCCATTGTTTTACTTCTGCACAGATAGTACAGAAGAAGCAGCAAGACACAAAAAAATTTGCAAGTCTTTCCGTTCAGAATGAGAAGTGTGTAGCAGATGCAGAAAAAAACATTCTGAACATGCGACAGCAACAGAGCCAATTACAGAAAAAGCTAAAAGAAGAGACTGAGAAAAAAAGGAAACTTGAACTGGCTGTTCAAAAGGACCAACAGCAAATCAAGGTAAACAGTTGTGCAAATACTGTACGGACTCGCAAACGTGGAGCATTTAAAGTGACATTAACAAGAGTCCAGATGTTTCTAATGCTTGTGCACAAAAAGCCTACAAGACTAAAAAGAAGGAATTTACATGTAAAATATACTTCTTGTATGTGTCTGTGGTCCCCCTTGCAGATTTTATAATTAACAGTCTAGGTCAGTGGTTTTCAACCTTATTGAGACCAGGGCCTGGTAAATTCTTCTAAACCCCCCCCCCCCCCACCCCCTTCAACAAAGGGCTCTGAATGGGGCTGTGTTTGTTGTAGGGGGATGAAGGTTCTGAAGGGGGTTAGGGCACTGCAGCAGATTTGGTGGCCCTGTACTGGATGAGGTTTCTGAAGGGATCTGGGGGCAACTGTGAGGCTGAGATCTTAGAAGGGAGCTGGAGGTCTCTCCACTAGACTGGGGGTTTGCAGGGGAAATGTGGATCATTGGGTGACACTGTTTGTAGCACTATGGATGGCTGGAGGCTTTGCAGTAAGCCTGGGGGGCATTGGGGGTGGAGGGATCATGCTGTGGGAGGTTGGTAGACACTGTAGGGCAGTGGTCATCAACCCTGTCCTGCAGGGCCCACCAACAGGCCAGGTTTTATGCATTACCTTGGGGAGATGCAGACTGGAATACTGCAATCACTGAGCAGCAAATTATATAACCTGTGATGTATTTCAGTTATCTTGCAAACCTGGCCTGTTAGTGGGCCCTGCAGGACAGGGTTGATGACCACTGCTGTAAGGGACCTAGGGGCACTGTACAAAGTTGAGCTGCACTATGGATCACTATGGGATCTGGGAGGCTCTGTGGGATGTTTAGGAATCTGCAGGTAGCTGAAGGACCGGCGGGAGGGAGGCCATTTCCTGGCAGTGGGCCACTGCCCAGTGGTTGTTAACCACTGGTCTGGGATAATGTTACAAATCTAGGCAATCTGAACTGAGCATTTGATGAAAAAATATCTGCAGTGCACAGTGGTCATGTTTCATGAAAAGTTAAATATACGATTTCTAAGCAAATCTTAACTCTTCCTGTAAAAGCAAAGCTTATTCCAAGGTGCAAAAATACAGTGAGTTAACATGTTCTGTGATGACGAACAATGTCTATGTTTAGATGACCTTGTTGTTCAGATTGTACTGACCTTCTCCAAGTTGTACCGTGAGTTACTCTTTATAATTCCAACCGTGACTATTTGTTACTGTACTCTGTGATTTTCTTTAATAAAATACAGTAAGTGGCATTAACTTATTGCATGCATTTAATAACAAAAATCTATCTGTACATTTTGGATGTTTACATTATTTAGGTTTGTATATAAAGCCCACTCATTTAACTTTTTTTATTTTTTATTTCCTAAATCTTGTATTATGGTCTGCATCCTTTAGTCTGCGGAATATGAAAATGTACGTAGTGTTTGCAGTGTGTGATGTAGAGTTTCCCATACCCTCAAAATGCATGTAAATGAAAAGCATTGTACTGTTTTATTGAAAGTGGTACAGTTTAGATCATTGTAGGTTGCATTAAGATGCTGTGCACAGAAACTCTTGAGTGCAGCTGCATGGGTGCACTTCCATTAGACTTCAGTATAAAAAACATTCAGATTACTAATCCCTCCTTCTTTTCCAAAGACAACTAGCCTTTTTATTCAGGCCTTTTGTACAGGGTGTCCATTATGTTGCTCTTCCTGTCATGTTACTCCATGGCATTTAAATCTTCTTCTGTTGGCACTTCAAAGGCCACCTTTGGAACCTCCTGAAGATTTTCTCCTTTCCACTCTAAGGCCGCGTACACACGATCGGTCAAAACCGATGAAAACGGACTGAAGGTCCGTTTCATCGGTCCAAACCGATCGTGTGTAGGCCCCATCAGGGCAAGATAACTTGCTTTAAAATTTAACCTATGGACGCCTGACCGATAGGTCAAAACCGATCGTTGGTATGCAAAAGCATTGGTTAAAAAGCCACGCATGCTCAGAATTAAGTCGACACATGCTTGGAAGCATTGAACTTCATTTCTTTGAGCACGTCATCGTGTTTTACGTCACCGCGTTCTGATACGATCGTTTTTTTAACCGATGGTGTGTAGGCACATCAGACCATCAGTCAGCCTCATTGGTTAACCGATTAAAATGGTCCTTAGGACCGTTCTCATCGGATGGACTGATCGTGTGTACGCGGCCTTACTGTGTTCCTTGTTGCCGTAACCTTTGCAATGTTAGTGTTTGATGCAAAAATGAAGGAAAAGTGTTCTGCACAGCCGCACTCCAAAAATAAATTGCTTTTATTGTAAAACCAGAAAACACAAAAAGCATGCCACCACAAGCACAGGGTTAAATCTGATGCGTTTCACACAAAACTTTAGTTCTTATTCATAGCTTACAGGTGAGTGTTTGAGTAGCAGCCTTGTCCTGTAAAAAAAAAAAAACTTCTTGAACAAGGTGTTGTTGAGGCCTAGAGCCTCCTTTCCGCCCCCTTTAGGTGGTTTACGATTTTTTTTACTTCAACCAGAACATTGTTCTTCCAAATAACTGTCTAGCTCCACTATGCCAGAAGAAATTTTCTCTTAACTGCCCATATGTAGTTCATGCTGTGCAGGTTTACATCAGCCACTGCTTCCAATAGAAAGTCACTCACTGTTTATAATCCCTGGTAATTAATTATTTTGGTGCCTATAATAAAACCTCGAAACCTGAAAGCCACCTGGACGAAGATGACAGTGGCCAGCGGGGGGGCTCTGGGCACCGCTGTGCTGGAGTTAAGGAAGGTTTAACTCCACTTTAAAGAGAAACCATATTAATGCTCAATCATGTCTTGGTAGCTCAGGGAAATCATTATACAAGTGTATAGTTTTAAAGCAGGACTAAACCCTTCATTCTTTACAGTTAAGCTGCATCTTGGCCTCTGTTTGATCTGTAGTTTTCTTTGGTGCTACACATGTGATTAATTATGACACAAGCCATTTAATGAATTAACAGTTTGATTGAGAACACAAGCAACTGTGACGGTTATCAATCATGGCATGCTTTGAATGTAAAAGGTTTGGGAAACCGTTACATATTTAGCCTGATTTAAAAAAAAGACACCTAGTCCATCTAGTTCAACCAATAAAAGGGGAAAAAACGAATTATACAAGCTTATATATACAATCCTATACGCACCGCTGATCCAGAGGAAAGCAAAAAAAAAAAACGGCAAAGCATGATCTAATTTGCTCCAACAAGGTAAAAAAAATTCTTCCTGATCCCCAAGAGGCAATTGGATATTGCTTGGATCAACTTTACCTATAACTGTTTGCATCCAGTTATATTATATGAAATCATGTTATGGTCACTGCTACCCATATGTTCTTTTATATGAACATAGTAAAAAGCTCTGCATGGTTAGAGATTGCTAGGTCCAGCAGAGCATCATTCCTAGTCAGGGCCTCTCTGAACCGTACCATTAAACTGTCTTGTAATAGGTTTATACATTTTTGCCCTTTTACTGTCCTAGCAGTGCCAATACTCAAGTAAATTTCTGGGTAGTTAAAATCCCCCATTATTATCACTGTCCCAGCCCTTGCAGCCCTTTCCATCTGTGCAGGGAGCTAAGTCTCCACCTCATCGTTAACACTGGGTCGCCCAGAACAAACTCCAATGATTAACTTTGTAGTGCACACACCCATGTGCAGTTCCACCCATAATGCTTCAGCCTTATCACACTCTCCATCAAGTAGGTCCTCTTTCACACTAGTTTTATGTTCACTTCTCACATAGAAACAGAAACCACCAATCTTCTTTTTTACCTTGTCTCTCCTAAAGAGATCATAGTCAGGAATATTAACAGCCCAGTCATGTGAAGAACGAAGCCTAAATTCAGCAATACCAATTAAATGACAGTTCTCTTCATGAACCAAGCTTCCAACTCGCCTATTTTGCTTGGCAATCTTCTGACTTTGGTGAACAAACACTTTAATTTATTGTCACGTTTTGCACATGTATTTTGCATATTTTTTATTTTAGTAAAAATTGTACCTTTTCCAATGGTTGCTTGTAACATTGGAACCTTCTTATGACCTGCCATAGGCCCCCTCCCACCTTTCCCTATTCCACCCACGAATAGGAACAGACCCCTGTCTGTCCTTCAATAGTCTAATTCTCCCTCCCCTTCAATCATAGTTCAAAGAGTCCTCCAGCCTTAACGTAAACCTCTCCCACAGCACAGCAGACCCCCTTCCATGTAAGTGCAAACCATCTTTAGCATAGGTTTTACCCCTATGAAAAGTCATCTCAGTGCTCTAGAAACCCAAATCCTTCCCTCTTACACCAGATCTTCAGCCATGCATTCAGTTCTCTAATCTCCCCCTGTCTTTTCTGTTTTGCACATTGCACAGGCAATATTTCAGGGAATTTCACCTTGGGTGTATTTCCCTTCAACTTGCAGGCTAGTTCTTTAAATTCATTCCTAAGGAGTCTCCACTTTCCATGTATTCTGTCATTGATTCCAGCATTGTCAAAGACAGCTGGTTCATGCCCAGCCCCTAGGCAGACAGCAAACTATTGGATAGAGGCTATCCCGGTGACAAATCAGTCCTTCTGATAATAGAATCCCCTATTACAGCCAACTGTCTAGGCCTTCTTGCACTGCCCTCACCACCCCTACTAGATGGGCTGCTCTCCTGGCTGTTACATCTAGGGCTTCAACCCCTGAGCTTGCCACCTACGTTTTCATCCAACTTGGCAAATCTGTTTGGGTGCTCAAACCCAGGGCTGGCCTTCTTTTTCTGTGAGCCCCTAGCACTCCCTCTGACTACAGTAACCCAGTTAAATTGATGGATTTAGTTTAATTGACAAGGTTCTAACTTTTCCTATATCAGGTCTGAGAGTGCTTCCTGAGCATTTTGGGATCTGACAACTGCTTTCCAGACTTGCAAGGCTGCCGCCTGGTCTTTTGTTCGCATGGTTTACCAGGTGGATGCTTGTACCTCATTTGATGCTTGCTTAGGTCCTTCAGGCAGCTCTTTTAGCTGCAGGCTGCCTCCATTTTACTGTTGGTTTTGAGGGTTTGTTTTGTTTCTGTTGCTTCCCAGCTTGACTGCTTTTGGATTACTCAATTGTCTTTGAATTATTGAATCATGTGTCCCCTCTGTGTTTGTAACTTACTCCTACTACTGCTTTTCTAAAGAAGAAAAAACTGAAGCATGCTGAGAGTGGGGAGGATTATATCTAGCTGGTCGATGGCTTTTTAGTTTGCCAGTGTCCAAATACACCTATAGCTAGCAGTATACCCCAATTATCTATAAAAAAATGAAACTTGTCTCCCTTAAAAAACTGCAAGAAATGTTTTTTTACAATAAGCACAAAATCATGTTATACTGTAAATCATTTTGCTATTTCTAATTGTGAGTATTAATAACCTATACAATTTGAACTTTTTTATAAAGGTAAGAAAACAACTGTGTTTTATGTCGCTTCAGAATTGTCAATTCTAAATAGGTTTGAATCAGTAGAGAGAAGAATTAAATGGCTAATATAAATTTCAACTTTTATATAAATGGTTTAGAGAATATGCATGCTTTTTCACACTGACATCTTGAATTGATGCAACTTTTCATGCTCAATTGTGATATGCTTAACCTATATGGCATCCAAATTCTGTTTCCCTAATATGTTGCTGCAAACATCTGAAATTCTAATTACATTTAATTTTTTCAGGAGCTTCAGTTAAGGACTGAACAGCAGCATAAGATGTTGAAGCTGAAAAATGAAGAGATTGCATCTATTCGAAGACAGAAGAGCTCTAATATACCAGACCAACTTCAGCTTGTAAGTCATGACATTGGTGTTTTTCTTCTTCTTCTGCCTCTTCTTTTTTTTATATATCTGTATAATATAATTATATATTTTTTTTGTACATTGGTGTATTCTTTACACAAATGTACCTGTGTTTGGCTCAATAACGGCGATCATTGAAAACAGGCCTTGCAAAAATACTAAAGAGCTTGAAAAAGCCATATATTCTGGAATTCTATTGGATAGATTGCTATGTGTAAAGGAAGTAGAGTCACAGTCGGGGTTTAAATTGGAGAGAGTATTGAATAGAGTATTTTGGTGTGCTTAGATTAAATGGTCAAGACGTAGGCTATTTTTTGCAGCGCTTTACTATAGTTTTTGCTGTGTTCTTCGGCTGCTAGCGGGACGCTTTTAACCCCCGCTAATGGCCAGAAAAGGGTTAAAACCGACCGCAAAGCGACACTTGAGTTCAATGGGCAGTCGCGCTTTAGGAGCGGTGTATACAGCGCCTCAAAGATGGGGCTGGCCGGACTTTTTTTAACATCCTGCCAGCGCACAGCTCCAGTTTGAAAGCCCTCGGGCTTTCACACTGGAGTGAGAGAAGAGGCACTTTCAGGGCGCTTTGCAGGCGCTATTTTTAGTGCTATAGTGCCTGCAAAGCGCCTCAGTGTGAAAGTAGCCTTAAATGATCACATGTTGTGGTGGACCTTTTTTCTTTTAGATTATTTATGATAAAATAAAACAACTTGGGCTAGAAGTGTAGTAGAAAGAAGATGTACTTTTAACCACTTGAGGCCCGCGCTACCGTCAGATGACGGCATCAATATCCAACATGCCGTCATTTGACGGCATGTCTTTCTGGCGTTCCCAAACAGCGCGCTGCGGGGAAGCCCTGTGTTGTCCGTGTCCCTTGGACACGGCCAATCACAGATTCAGAGCGGCCGTTTGCAATGCGATCTGTGGGCGAATGAGAGATGATCTCTCATAGATCATCTCTCATTGCCGGCTCACACAGAGACAATATCCTGTCTCTGGAAGGGAGGAGCCCGATCTGTGTTCCTTCCTACATAGGGACACAGATCGGTCAAATCCCCCTACAGTTAGAACACACCTAGCATACACATTTAACCCTTCCTCACCCCCTAGTGTTAACCCCTTCAATGCCAGTCACATTTATACTGTAATTAGTGCATATTTATATCACTGATCGCAGTATAAATGTGAATGGCGCCAAAAATGTGTCAAAAGTGTCCGATGTGTCCGCCATAACGTCGCAGTAACAATAAAAATCGCAATCGCCGCCATTTCTAGTAAAAAAAAAATAATAAAAAATAATAATTCTCTCCCCTATTTTGTAAGCGCTATAACTTTTGCGCAACCAGTCGCTTATTGCCCAAAAATATGTAGAAGAATACGTAAAACTGCAACAAGTAAAAAATATTGTATTTTTCTTCAAAATTGTCGCTCTTTTTTGTTTATTAAAAATCGCACAGGCGATCAAATACCACCAAAAGAAAGCTCTACTTGTGGGGAAAAAAGGACGTAAATTTTGTTTGGGAGCCACGTCGCACGACCGCGCAATTGTCAGTTAAAGCGACGCAGTGCCGGAAGCTGAAATTTCACCTGGGCAGGAGGGGGGTGTAAGTGCACAGTAAGCAAGTGGTTAAATTGAAGAGTAATTTTATGAAACAAAAAAGTACCTTCCACTCTTTTAATTGACTCATATAGGGAACATTTAACCAGGCAATGGAAAATTAAATATTTACATAATTTTAACAAGTTGTAAAATCAACTTCAATTAAAACTAATAAACCAATTCCCATTAACTTCTGTAGCCGCAAGCACTGTTGAGCATTTCATCCTCTAATTTTGTGAGTCAGTGGTGTCTGTGCCAATGGTCACATCTCTTGCAACACCTTCTCATCCAACTTTAGTGCACACAGGCACACAGCGTACATGAAGGTGACAATGCTTTTTTTAAATTCAGGAGCAGTGCAGTAGTGTCAGCAGAAAAGGTAAGGTGGATTTCACTGGGAGGATAAACCGGTATTTCTGAATATTTCCATGGGTGCTATGGAACAAATAAATGCAGGTACGATTAAGTGCTGCACCACATTTTTTTTTTATTGGGAGGCCATCATTGTTGTTGTTTCTCTAACACAAACATATTTTGAATAATACAAAGTTCAGAGATTTTGAAATCTGATTTTTGCCTTGTATGGCATGAATTGCATATTCGTGTATCTAATTTAAAATTATGTTAAGTTTAGCACTTTTGCATTTTGCATGAACACTTTTGAACTGGCTTTGTGGCATCTTTATACTATGCATATGGGTATTTCTAAGACACATAAACAATTAGGCTCCTATCACACGGAGCGGACCGTTTTTCGGTCCGCTCCGTGTGTCCTTCGGCTTAGCGGACCGAACATAGAGGACAGGGCGGTACCCGAACACTGTGCAGGGACCGCCCTGTCTCTCCTCCGCTCTCCCCTATGGGGAGTCGGATGGAAACGGACCTTCTGTCCGTTTTGCATCCGTTCCGTTTGGCCGGACGGAAGAAAAATAGGACATTCTTCCGTCCGAAAAAACGGATGCGGATCGAGCGGACGTTAGCGGATGCATCATCCGCTAACGGATCCGCTCCCATAGGGGCCCATTACAAGTCTGTTAACGGACTTGTAATTAGCGGACCGTTCATCCGCTAGTGTGAAAGGGCCCTAAATGAAAACACTGCATGGAATTTTACCAACCTGGTTCAAGGACTGTTGCTACTAACAAGGGGCATTTATTTCTATTCATATGCAAGATTTCTCTTCACAGGAAGTGATGACACTCGCTGTCTTATTATTTTTATATATTTATCACTATTTCAGAAACATTTATGTGCTGACTTTATGGCATATTTGTATACTGTGCATATGGGCAGGACATAAGACATGTATGCACACTAAATGAAAAACACTTTATGGACTTTTAGTTTAGTTTTGTTAAAGTGGCACTTATTTGACTAAGACACCTTTCACACTTGTACGACTTCAAAGTCACGATTTCAATGAATGCCTGTGTAAGTGGCATCAAAATCGAACCAAAGTAGTGCAAGGACTACTTTGAAGTAGGCACAACTTAAAGTCGTGCCAGTATGAATGGTAGTCATTGAAAATAATGAAGAATGACTTGTCATACG
Organism: Rana kukunoris; assembly: GCA_029574335.1. NCBI lineage: Eukaryota > Metazoa > Chordata > Amphibia > Anura > Ranidae > Rana > Rana kukunoris. Next base: position 292,113,484 of record CM056049.1, read on the forward strand.
ATTTTGCAGTCCAAAATCGTGAGACAAGTCGTATAAGTGTGAAAGGGGACTTAAGCAACATTTTTCACTGTGTTTCCAGATCTCCTATAGAATTACTTTATTTTACCCTTATCTTTGACTAAAGCAACATTTTTCACTGTGTTTCCAGATACTCCTATAGAATTACTTTATTTTACCCTTATCTTTATCCAGAAAATGGAAGAACAGAAAAAGTGGCTTGATGAGGAGGTTGAGAAGGTATTAAAGGAGCGTCAAGCTTTGAGTGAATTGGAAGATGACTTAAAGAAAAGGGAAGAAAGTATTGCTAAGATGGAAGCCATGCTTAAAGAGAAGAGCCAACTAGAGATGAAAAAGCTACGTTCAAGCCAAGTATGTAAAGTTGCATTTCCTTACTGAAAATCTCTTTTTAGTTTATTTATAATTATTTAAATTATATTACATTTTCATTTTCATCTTCAGGGTCTATGCATGCTGGGATTAAAAAACAGTTCTTTTGGCAGAAAAAAATGCTCTTAAAGAGTGATTTAGGTGCAATTAGCATTGCTTTTTTTTGTTTTGTTTTTTTAAAACTCCTCTCAAAAACCTAATTCAGACAGGTTTTTTTTTTTCTGCCTCTAAACATCCCAATGTTCACATTGGAGAACATTGCACAGCTTCTACAGGCAAAACTCCTGTAGAAGCAGCAATATCCCGCTGACCTAGACCACTGATATCTTTGGTTTTAAGCCTTGGTATATCCGCACCAGGTGTCCAGGGCTTAGAAATCCTCCTGAGCTGATGGGGGAAGTTTTGGAGCATTCTAATTGGTCAGCATCATCACATGGGTGGGGCCATCCAATCAGCAGCCGCATAGCCCATCCTGTCAGCTATGCAGAAGACACAAGGATGGAGAAAGGATTTATAAGTCTGGGCTCCTGACACTGATATACCAGGGCTTAGAACCAAGGATTGCAGCGGTCCAGGTCTGCGGGACCGGGGGGGGGGGGGGGGCGTGAGGAGGGGCAACTGTGTAAGTTCATTTTACAGGGTTTTCTGTAAAGGTGAACTTAGACTTTAAGGAAGACCAGCTTTGAATATTTGTAGGTTCATCTAATATACTCACTTGGAGCACCAATACAGCCAGCATAGTGAAGGTCCATCGATGCCTTTGATCCTTGAGGAGATTGATATGCGTTTGCTTTGGTACTGTCTGTATATCATTTTTATAGGCCTGTGGTGACAAGGACCCTTACTACTTGTATTACAGTTTGGTACACTTAAAAATGTATTATTAATCGTTACCCATTTATCTTTATATTATATTTACATATTTAATGTTATTATTATTCACCTTTATCCTTTTGTTCCCTGTTACACACATATATATATATATATATAGATAGATAGATAGATAGATAGATAGATAGATAGATAGATAGATAGATAGATATATAGATAGATATCTTGTTTTTAGAATGACAATAAAAATATCATAAATAAGTAAACAATGAGGACAATAATGGTGATGATTATTATTTGCCTTCTTAGGCAATAAACAGTGACATGCTGAGGATGTCGACACGTTTGAATGCTTTAGAAAGTGAACTGAAGGATAAGAGTAAGAAATTGCACAGCAGTAATAGTGAAGATGAAAGAGGAATATCTGAGGAGGTCAAAGTCCTGCAGAAGGAGCGGGATCATCTCCTACAGAGAAGGGACAGCCTTGATGAAAAACTGAAGAATGGCACAGTGCTGTCACCAGAGGTACATATATATGCTTTTCTTTGTTTTGCCAGGCATTTTAAGCACTTAAGGACCAGACCTATTTTTTACACTTGGTGTTTACAAGTTAAAATATTTTTTTTTGATAGAAAATTACTTGGAACCCCCAAACATTATATATTTTTTTTTCAGACACCCTCCAGGGGTCTCCAAACATTTTAAACAAAGGGCCTGTTTATTGTCCTTCAGACTCCAGGAGGGCCGGACTTTGGCCAGCGGGAGTGGAAATTGTCCTGGGATTAGTGGGAGTAAACATCTGGTATTAGGAGAAGGAATACTGCCCCATCATTGGTATCATAGGGAGGAATAGTGCCCCATTAGTGGTGTTAGTGGGGAAAAATGGTGCTTCATTGTCCGTAACAGATGGCAGAATAGTGTCTCGTATCAGTGGGAGAGATAGTGCCCCAAGGGCCAGATAAAGGCAAGCAAAAGACCAAAAGAAAAAAGAATAAAATGGCGGTCATTGCAATACTTTCTGTCACACCTTATTTGCGCAGCTGTCTTACAAACGCAATTTGTCTGGAAAAAATACACTTTTTTGAATTAATAAGAAAAGGTAAAGTTAGCCCAATTTTTTTTTATATTGTGAAAGATAATGTTACGCCGAGTAAAATGATACCCAACATGTCATGCTTCAAAATTGCGCCCGCTCGTGCAATGACGACAAACTTTGACACTTCATAGGTGACATTTAAAAATGTCTACAGGTTACCAGTTTTGAGTTACAGAGGAGGTCTTCTGCTAGAATTATTGCTCTCGCACTAACGTTTGCGGTGATACCCCACATGTGTGGTTTGAACACTGTTTACATATGCATTCGCTTCTGCGTGTGAACATGGAGGGATCGGGCGCTTTAAAATGTATTTATTTTAATTGTTTTCTTATTTATTTTATTTTTTACACTGTCCCTTTAACCACTTAAGGACCAGAAGATTTCCCCCCTAATGATCAGGCCATTTTTTGTGATGCGGCACTGCGTCGCTTTAACTGACGATTGTGCGGTCATGCAACACTGTACCCAAACAAAATTTATGTTTTTTCCCGCAAATAGAGCTTTCTTTTAGTGGTATTTGATCACCTCTGTGGTTTTTATTGTTTGTGCTATACACAAAAAAAGGCTGACAATCTAAAAAAATATATTTTTTTTTTACTTTTTTCTATAATAAATATCCCCCAAAAAAACAAATTCCTTCATCAGTTTAGGCCGTAATATATTCTTCTACATATTTTTGGTAAAAAAATAAGCGTATATTGATTGTTTTGCGCAAAAGTTATAGCATCTACAAAATAGAGGCTAGATTTATGACATTTATATTATTCATTGTTTTTTTTTTTTTTTTTCTAGAAATGGCAGTGATCAGAGATTTTTAGCGGGACTGCGACATTGCGGCGGACAGATCGAACACTTTTTTGGGGACCACTGACATTTATACAGCGATCAGTGCTATAAAAATGCACTGATTACTGTATAAAAATGTTAGTGGCAAAGACTCCTCTCCTGTACTGAAAATGCTTAGTCGAATATCTAGGGATGCCTCAATACTGGTAATGGTACTCGGCCAAATGCTCCCGATACCGAAACCGATACGTTGCCGATACCGATATATTTGCTTCAATACATAAATGAATCACACGTAATTTGATCAGGAATGCAGTGTGATTCCTGTCCAAATTGGTGCGATTTCCCTCACCGCGTGTGTGTGTGTATATGTATATATATATATATATATATATATATATATATATATATATATAGAAAGGGTTTGATTCCCAATATAGAGGGCAGTTAAAAAAAATGTTAGAACTCACAGTACACGGCCTGCATGCACAGGCTGCTGAAGGTGCTCACAGGGCTGGAGGAGATGTAGAGATGCCCCCCCAGCCGACATCACCTCCGTTCTGTACCCACATGGTAACGGAACTTTTTCAGTCTTGTGAGCACCTCCAGCAGCACTGATTTGCTTCCATCGGTGAACTGAGACACCTATGTGGATTATTTTGTGGCCAGATATGTACTGTGTAACATTCTTTAAACTGCCCACTAGATGGCACTTTTCCCTTTCTATACACACACTCATACGGGAGCAGTGGGGGAAATCAAATATGATTCAGACAATTCCACTGCATTCCTGTTCAAATCGCATGCTTATTCTTTGCAGTGCAACTTGCGCCATTTTTTTTTTGTATTGACGCAAATCTCATATCAGTACTCGTACTCACTGACAAAAAAAGCCCAATTTTTCCTAGCTGGAAAACATACAGCATCAAATAGTTCTTTCTTCCACCTGCCTTACTGTCCCTGGTCTTCTCCTTTTTATTCATTGGATTTCATATCTTTTTAATTATGGAGGCTCAGCATTACACACAATACCTAAGATGCTCTGTTTACAAATGCAATTTGCTTAGGAACACACACTCCTTTAGACTGACACTTACTTATCAAGGTGTTGTGACATTTGCATAATTATTCCTAAGAGCCATCCCACTACATACATCAGGGAGGAGTACTGTGGCATGGTCTGTCTGCATTGCATGGAGAAGTACAGAGATCTGGTGATTCTATCTCTAGGTCTAAAATGAGATATGTCATGAGAATGAAAGGCTTTTATTTGAAAATGTCATTAGCATGTTGATGAGTAGAGGAGGGAGGAACCAGGAGAGGCAAAGTATAAGCAGAATAAACTTCAGCCGTAACCGCTTAGGGACTGCCCCCACGTACATATACTGTGGCAGGACGGCTCTTAAGCGCAAAAATCATGTACCTGTACGTGATTTCTTCCTCCTGGTCTGGGGCGCGCACCACCGGAGACCTGTGATTGGACACAGCGGAAGCCAATCAGCAGGTCTGGCGAACAAGATGTCCGCCAGAAACCCGGAGATCGTTTGAAGAGAGGCAGAATGGCAGTCTGCCTATGTAAACGAGGCAGACCGCTGTTCTGCCAGAGGGGAAAATGGAGATCTCTATTTTCCTTTTAGTCAAAGCACATCCCTCACAGTTAGGGCGCGTACACACTACGGAGAAACTCAACGGGCGAAACACATCGTTTTACCCGTCGAGTTCCTTGTTCGGCTGTCAAAAAACTTGTCAAGCCAAATTTTACCATTGCCCGTCGAGGAAATTGAGAACATGCTCTCTTTTTGGCTCGACGAGTTCCTCGACAGTTTTCTCGGCGAAAAGTGTACACACGACCGGTTTCCTCGGCAGAATACGTCTCCCATCGAGAAAACCGGTCGTGTGTACGCGGCCTTAGAAAGCATCTTCTAGGGACACATTTAACCCTTTGATTGCCCCTGATGTTAATCCCTTCCCTGCCAGTGTCATTAGTACAGTGACCGTGTATTTTTTAGCACTGATCACTGTATTGGTGTCACTGGTCCCCAAAAATTGTTAAATAGTGTCAGATTTGTCTGCCGCAATGTCGCAGTCCCACTAAAAATCACTGATCGCTGCCATTACTCGTAAAAAATATAAGAAAAAAAATCTTTCCTATAGTTTTGTAGACGCTATAACTTTTGCGCAAACCAAACGCTATACGCTTATAATTTTATTTATTTTTTTAACCAAAATCATGTAGCAGAATACATATTGGGTAATCAAATACCACCAAATGAAAGCTCTCTTTGTGAAAAAAAAACCTAAGAGCTGAGCGACTAGTGACTCAAAAATTTTAGCCGTTTACCCCAGCCTAAGCACATTTCATGTGCTTTGATCAACACGCGATCGGCAGTAAAACACCGCCTTGAAATCCGTGATTTCATTCTACAACACGATCTAGATTGCCTCTTCATTACAGAGAGCTGGCTCACAGCCGACTGTAACACCATTCTAGGAAAACTGGTGCCAGAAAACTACCGTATCATAACGGAAAACAGAATAGGACAAAGAGGAGGAGGCCTGGCAGTGATTTGCAAGACTCACCTTGCAATCACCAAACCAGTCCTTCAAAACCCTCTTCCATTCATGGAAACCCTTACTCTGCAACTTCAAGCAAACTCCCAGGAGACAGTCCGGATTCTACTCTGCTATAGGCCACCTGGCCCAAAATCGCAGTTTCTCCCATCATTGACGGACTTTATCTCCACCTATACCCTTAATAGCAAACACCTTTTGCTGCTCAGGGACTTCAACCTCTGGGCCAACTCCCCGCAAGACCCCATTGCCGATGCCTGCATCGACCACCTGGAAGGATTAGGGCTTCAGCAACTAGTATGTGGGCCCACACATGCTTCAGGTCACACACTCAATCTTATTTTCAGACAAGATCTGGAAATAAAAATCCTGGAAAATGAACCATTGCCATGGACAGATCACCATGCAATTAAATTCATTATTTCCGAATTCCCCCCTTAACAAAAACATCAAATCCAGTGACAACACACTGGACTAGATGTCAGAAGAAGCTCCATTCGGAACTCTTCAAAGCCACGTTAGGCGAAAAAATAAAAACAATTCAGCCGCACCAAACGGCTGAAGAAACACTGGAGGCCATAAACACAGCACTATTGCAGTCAGCTGACTTGATAGCGCCGAAACGCAAGACCCAGATCCGGAAAAATAACTCCAGCTGGTTCAACAACCAGCTGGCGGCGTTACTGAAGCAAGAGCGCAGAAGGGCAGAAACCGCCTGGAAAAGAAGCTCTTCAGATGAGAACCTCTCCATCTACAAGACAATAACCAGAAAATACCACAAAGAAATCTTCAAAGCCAAGAAAAAAATGTTTTCTGAGGCTATCAACAACGCCCTCAACCGCCCTCGCGAACTCTTCATGCTGGTCACTCAGACCATGAATCCAGGATGTCTTGAAGCCCCCAATTTGGACACACAAGAATTTTGCGATTAATTTTTGGATTGCTTCATTAATAAAATTGAGGCAATCCGGCAAAGCATTCAGCAAAACAATTCCTCTCCTAGCCCCCCCCGTAATTATTTACACAACACCTGCAGTAATTCACCACAGTTAGGTAAGTTCACGCTGGAACCCATCTCCATTCAGACCACAAAAAAAATCATCGGCGCTTTGCGTAACAGCACTGCGCCAAATGATATTATCCCCACCAAACTGCTGAAAGAATGCGCCGACATCCTGGCGCCTCCTGTCACGCAGCTTATTAACCAATCCTTCAAGGAGGGCTTAGTGCCCTCCCAGTTGAAGGAGGGCATAATTCAACCCATCTTGAAGAAAGCCACCCTGGATCCTAAGGACCCACTCCATCGGCGCCCCATAACAGGCCTAAATGTTCTCTCCAAGGTAATGGAGAAAGTAGTGGTACAACAGCTGCAACAGCATCTAGATACCCACAACTTACTTGATCCATTTCAATCAGGATTCCGCCCCGGACACGGGACGGAAACAGCATTGCTCAAGATATGGGATTACGTTCTTGAGGCCGCAGACGAAGGAGAATCTTGTCTTCTGGTTCTGCTGGACCTAAGCGCAGCCTTCGATACAGTAGATCACAAGCTTTTATTGAATCGGCTGGCTAAAATAGCCAAAGTCGCAGAAAGCGATCTATCTTGGTTCTCCTCTTTTTTTGAAAACCGATCGCAAATAGTGAAGCTAGGACCCTTCACTTCTGAAAAACGCACATTATCGTGCGGAGTCCCTCAAGGATCCCCCCTGTCGCCGATGTTATTCAACATCTATCTGCGTCCTCTTTTTGAAATCATCAGCAGTCAAAAACTGCTATATCACTCATATGCAGACGACACGCAACTGTACTTCCGCATTTGCAACAAAAAGGATCACCACCTCAATCTAGAGACTTGTCTCTCTTTGATAGAGGACTGGATGACAAAGAGTTATCTCAAACTCAACGGAGCAAAAACAGAACTTCTTCTGTTTCACGCCAAGCGTAGGAATCAACCGGCAACAACTTGGACCCCCCCATCCATTCTGGGCAAAATCATCACCCCTAGCGCCAAAGTCAAAAGTCTTGGGGTCATCTTTGACTCCTACATGACAATGGACGCACAAATAGGGTCAGTAGTCAGCGGATCTCACCATCTGGTGCGCCTACTACACAGACTAACTCCTTTTATCCCCAAGGAAGACATAGCGGTCGTGGTGGGAGCGATTGTAAACTCCAGACTGGACTATGCAAATGCCCTTTACCTCGGACTCCCCAAGTACCAAATCGTTCGTCTTCAAGTCGTTCAAAATACGGCCGCCAGACTTGTGACTGGGAAAAAACCCTGGGAATCAATCTCACCTTCACTGAGATCCCTTCACTGGTTACCAGTAAAAGACAGAATCACCTTTAAAGCACTCTGTCTAACGCATAGATGTATCCATGGGAATGCTCACATTATCTATGCGAAAAAATAAAAGCTCACAATTCCAATCGCGTTCTGCGATCCACTAATCAAAATCTGCTCCAGATACCGAAAGCCAGAGGTCCAAAGGAGACAGGAGATTCGCTGTGCAAGGTCCCAGACTATGGAACGCCTTACCAACCAGCATTCAGTTGGAGGAGAACCACTTAGTCTTTAGGAGAAAGATCAAGACTCATCTCTTTTGATTTCAAAGGAGACAGGAACAAAAAGCGCCCAGAGGCGATTTACTTCGCATGTCCCGCGCTATATAAGTTTTTCATTCATTCATTCATTCAGCATTTTTTTTCTTTCAGAAATGGGTCTAATCCATAAAAATAAAAGCTGACTGTTATAAACGGGGTGGATTTGATTTAAAGCACTAGTAAAAAGGCTTGATTTTCATCAACTCGATTTAAATCATAATTTTTAACCACTTTAGACCCGGACCAAAATGCAGCTAAAGGACCAGGCCCCTTTTTGCAATTCGGCACTGCGTCGCTTTAACTGACAATTGCGCGGTCGTGCGACGTGCCTCCCAAACAAAATTGGCGTCCTTTTTTCCCCACAAATAGAGCTTTCTTTTGGTGGTATTTGATCACCTCTGCGATTTTTTATTTTTTGTGCTATAAACAAAAATAGAGCGACAATTTTGAAAAAAATTCAATATTTTTTATTTTTTGCTATAATAAAATATCCCCCAAAAATATATATTTAAACATTTTTTTTCCTCAGTTTAGGCCGATATGTATTCTTCTACCTATTTTTGGTAAAAAAAATCACAATAAGCGTTTATCGGTTGGTTTGTGCAAAATTTATAGCGTTTACAAAATAGGGGATAGTTTTATTGCATTTTTATTATTATTATTTTTTTTTTACTACTAGTGGTGGCCATTAGCGTTTTTTTTTTTTTTTTTTTTTTTTTGTGACTGCGACATTATGGCGGACACTTCGGACAATTTTGACACATTTTTTGGATCATTGTCATTTTCGCAGCAAAAAATGCATTTTAAAATGCATTGTTTACTGTGGAAATGACAGTTGCAGTTTGGGAGTTAACCACAGGGGGCGCTGATGGGGTTATGTGTGACCTAAAGTGTGTTTACAACTGTAGGGAGGTTTGGCTGTAGGTGTGACATCATCAATTGTGTCCCCCTATAAAAGGGATAACACGATCTATGCTGCCGCCACAGTGAAGAACGGGGAAGCCGTGTTTACACACGGCTCTCCCTGTTTTTCAGCTCCGGGGACCAATCGCCGAACTCCAGCGGGGATTGGGTCTGCGAGTCCCGCGGTCCCAGTCCCAGAGCTTCGGACCGGGTCACGGGAGCGCGCCGCGGGCGGGCGCCTGTGACCCACGGCTGGGTACTAGAACAGCACGTACCTGTACGTGCTTGTGCCCAGCCGTGCCATTCTGCTGACGTATATGTGCAGGAGGCGGTCCTTAAGTGGTTAAAGAGCAACTGTCAGCTCTGTCCTGCAGGGGTTCCTCCTCTGACCCGCTGTTGACTCACCGACATTCCCATTCACTTTATTGGGACAGCTGGTGATGCTGCAGTGACACAACAAGGTGAGGGACATGGCGGCAGCAGGTGAGTGGGTGTCCGCTAACAGGCTCTTTCATGATGGATCTAAAATCACAGGTGCTCTTTAAATGTAAGGACTTATTCTTGCTGGTAGTTAGAATCTTTAATATTTGCAAACAAAATAAGGTTTCCTATTTAGAAAAATAAGATGTCAGGTTAGTAAAACGGCGATATCGGAACTGATTCAATCATACAGTTTGAAGTGTACATAGATTTGCAAAACAATGGGATAAAGGAATATTCCTGAACTTTGTTTTATCTTATAGTTACTGTGAAATTGTGTGAATGCATCAAAGCAGTGCATGCTATCTCTGCTTGCAGAGCTTTGATACATTGAATGAATTTACCAAAAATATAAATATTGCAGAATGTACAGCTTCATGCTGCATAACTAAGCACCATTTCATGCTGAATAAACTATTAATGTGTCTTAAATAGAAAACTCTCTTTGGATAGATTTTTACTTAACCACTTAGCAACCACCTGCCGAAAAATAACGGCGGCAAGGTGGTTGCTTAACTCTGGGATCACGTTATATAACGTGATTCCAGAGTCGCGCTCCCGCGCGCCCCCTGGGGCGCGCACACGGGAATGTCCGTGACCGCCGGGTCCAGAGGCCCCGCGGGTCACGGATCACGGTAAATCGCCGCTGATAGCGGCGGTTTACCACGTGATCGCGCCGTCCAATGACGGCGCGATCAGATGTAAACAGACCGGCGTCATTTGATGACGCCGGTTCCTCCCTCCTCTCTCTGTACCGATCGGTACAGTGCGAGAGAAGAGGGGAGGGAGCGGATGGCAGCGCCAGTGCTGCGGGCTGGATCTGTGACAAATGTAGTCACAGATCCATCCATCCATCCCTCCCTGCTCAGCCATCCCTGCTGCACATACTCTGCAATGCTGGGCAACACTCTGGGGGGGCAACACTCTGGGGGGGCAACACTCTGGGGGGGCAACACTCTGGGGGGGCAATCTGGGGGGGCACTCTGGGCATACTCTGGGGGGCAATACTCTGGGCATACTCTGGGGGGCAATACTCTGGGCATACTCTGGGGGGCAATACTCTGGGCATACTCCGCAATACTCTGGGCATACTCCGCAATACTCTGGGCATACTCCGCAATACTCTGGGCATACTCCGCAATACTCTGGGCATACAGCGCCCCTGTCCCCGTGAGCTCGCATGCAGAAGCGAACGCATACGCAAGTCCCGCCCACATATGAAAACGGTGTTCAAACCACACATGTGAGGTATCGCTGCGAACGTTAGAGCGAGAGCAATCATTTTGGCCCTAGACCTCTTCTCCAACTAAAATGATGTAACCAGTAAAAATATTTAAAGCGTCACCTATGGGGATTTTTAAGTCGCAAAGTTTGGCGCCATTCCATGTGGCCACGCTGTGTCAAAAAGTCCCACACATGGGGTATCGCCATACTCGGGAGGAATAGCAGAATGTGTTTTGGGGTGTAATTTGTGGTATGCATATGCTGTGTGTGAGAAATAACCCGCTAATATGAACATTTTGTGGAAAGAAAATAAAAATGAAAAAAATCTTGATTTTGCAAAGAATTGTGGGAAAAATTACAACTTCAAAAAACTCACAATGCCTCTTTCTAAATACCTTGGAATGTCTTCTTTCCAAAAAGGGGTCATTTGGGGGGTATTTGTACTTTTATGGCATGTTAGGGTCTCAAGAAATGAGAGAGGATGTCAGTACATCAGATGTGATCAAATTGATCAATTTTCAGTAATTGGTACCATAGCTTTTAGACCCTATAACTTTCACCCAGACTAAATAATATCTAAATTTTTTTTGTTTTGTTACCAAAGATATGTAGCAGTATACATTTTAGGCCAAGTTTATGAAGAAAAATTACTTTTTTGCAAAATGTTATAATAGAAATGAAGAAAAATTCATTTTTTTACAAAATTTTCGTTCTTTTTTCATTTATAGTGAAAAAAATAAAAACCGCAGAGGTGATAAAATACCACCAAAAGAAAGCTCTATTTGTGGGAAAAAAAGGACAAAAATTTCATTTGGTTATAGTGTTGTATGACTGAGTTATTGTCATTCAAAATGTGAGAGCACCGAAAGCTGAAAATTGGTCTGGTTATTAAGTGGGTTTAAGTGCCCAGTAGTCAAGTGGTTAATAAACATTTTATTTAAAAAAAAATAATAGAAACATGAAAAATCGAATTTTAAATTTAAAAAAAAATCTTATTTAAATTAAAATAAATACATTTTTTTTTTCATTTTTTTTTTTTTTTTTTTTTTTTTTAAAGTGTATTTTTGTGCGTGAACTCGAGAGAGAGGAGCCGGACTGCAGGAGTTGGGAGTAGGCAGACCCTCCCCCCGGAGGCAATCGCCATCCTTCTCCATGCCCCTGGTGGCAATGGCGGGTGTGAAGGGGGCCTCCCACTCACCCCACCCTACCTGCTCCTCTTGGGAGCCCAACTGGGAACGGGACCCCAATGGGCAGAGGGACTCCCCCTATGAGGGAGTGAGGGGGCCTAGCCCACCCAGCCAGCCCCGTAGGTCCTTCGCCTCTCTTTATTTAAGAGACCGCATGGCGAAAGTGCATGTGTTTTTTAAACCAATTTCGTGTGCGTGCAAGTGTGGTGGTTTTTGTGGGGGGGGGGGGTGGGCGTACTAAGCACAGGCGTACCTTGCATAGCACACCCACCGGGAGCCGGGCTGAGACCACCAAACTCAATTCACATGTAGCCGAGACCGGTATCCGAACCCTTGGCTGCAGAGGTGAATGGCTTGTCAGCGCAGTGCCAATCACGTTGAGCCACCACAGCTCCCATTTTTCATTTTTTTTATCATTGATCTATATCCACCCTGGTTATAAGCACTCATGGTTTGTACCCAACTCTAACTCACTTTTACAGGACCACATGGCCTACATGCAAAAGTGGAAACCATTATATAAAGCCATGTGAAAGTAAAACAATTAAAACAGAAAAATTCATATGCTATATGCTACTATTACCGGTATTGTTCCCATAGTTACCAGAATACAATATGTTTCCTTCTAGTGGTCCTTTAATTCTGACTTGTCTCTCAGCACACAGAGGGCAAGCTTTTAATACATTTGTAGAATTCCCTGAAAATCGGTTTTGTCAGTTTCTTGTGAAAATGGAGGTGAATAAATGAGTCTACTGCACAAAGCTGTAGAAGAAACACTGCTGAGTGCCTGATGTACTTGTTTCCACAGGAAGAGCACATCTTGTTCCAGTTGGAAGAAGGAATAGATGCCTTGGAGGCTGCCATTGAGTATAAAAATGAATGCATTCAAAGCCGACAACAGGTCTTAAAAGAGTCCTCTCAAATCCTCACACAGAGTGAAAACCATGTCATTGAAAAGTTCAGCTCCTTTTCTGCTGCTGAGACAAAATCTATCCTTGTCAAGTACTTCAAAAAGGTAGGGGCTGGTAATTGTTGTTCAATAGCATTATTTAAAGCTACTTGAAAAAAAAGGCTAAGTGATGCTACACATTCTTTGGTGGTTTTATGTCATATCAGGATGTATTCTAAATGCATCGTGACCCATCTCCTAAGGACAACCAAACTGCCAGACTTATTTTACTCTCTTTATTCTGTGTTATATTTTAATTTTATGCATGGTTTTATTTGTAGTGTCGTTTTAATTTTGTTTTATTTGGTGCTAATGGCTGTTATTGGTAATTGTGTTGTGTTTTTGTATCTCTTCTTCTGTCCTTTGTGCAATGCTACCAAAAAACGTAAAAAGCAACATCTCCCTCCACAACGTTTACTAGGCTCATCCAGACACCCAAACTCGTCTTTACAGCCAGTCAAATACCCGCTACTGACCCTACCAGGTATCGGGGGAGGTCCCTGTCCCCCCACAATGCAGCACTTGGGGCCTGCATGCCCAGTCACCAACCACCAGTAGTCACAGAAACGGATGTGCAATTACCAATACTATTGGGCTGCTTACTTTACAAAAAATAACCTTTTGGGAGTTTTCCTACTGTCTCTGCATATTTGCTATGTTTTAAGTGGGGGGTTTCCAATCTTTTCAAACAAAGGGCCGGTTTCTTGTCCTTTAGGAGGGGCGGATTGTGGCCAGCAGAGGCAGAAAATATCCCAGGCCCATCATCAGTGAAATTAAATATGGCCTCAGGGGTCCTTTCACACGTACGGACCTTTCGCCCGTTTTTTATACAAGTCCGTTTACGGACTTGTAATGCATCCCTATGGGATCGTGTCCGTTAGCGGATGCATCATCCGCTAACGTCCGCAAAAAAACGTGTCCACAAAGATCCGTTTTTTCGGACCGAAGAAAACCCTATTTTTCTTCCGTCTGAAGGATCGGATGAATACGGACACACGGTCCGTATTCATCTGATTCCCCATAGGGGAGAGCGGAGGAGAGACAGGGCGGTCTCTGCACAGTGTGCGGGGACTGCCCTGTCCGCCGACAGCTCAGCGGGGATTTACGGATGATCCCCGCTGAGCCGACGGACACACACGGGGCGGATCAAAAACGGTCCGCTTCGTGTGAAAGGACCCTCAGGGTTGGTGGTAAATAGGAGGAGGAGTAGTGCCCCTATTAGTAGGAGAAATAGTATCCCATCATTGGTATCGGTGGAAGATATGATGCCCCATTGTTGGTGTCAGTGGAAGGAATAGTGTCCCAGGGGCCAGATAAAAGCTAGCGAAGGGCCACATCTGGCCCTCGGGCCGTAGTTTGGAGACCCCTGTTTTAAAGGGGGTTGTAAAGGTAAACATTTTTTCACCTTAATGCATTCTATGCATTAAGGTGAAAAAACATCAAATGATGCTGTCCCCCCCGAGCCCCCGTTTTACTTACCTGACCCTTTGAAAGTCCCACGCTCGCCCCCGTTATCCTCCTCGAGTCGAAGCCCAGCCGTTGATTTGCTGCAGTAGATAGATTGAAAGCAGACATCCCTACTGTTGAAGAACACTTTGAGGGCATCAGGAAATCTGCTGGAAGCTTAATCACTGGTTTGCTGGTACTTGCATACGTGTATGAATGCAAACGTTCCAAAGCACTCGGAACAGTGTCCAGCCGTCATGCTTTTGACAGGCTACTGACAGCAGACTGTATGCTGCACCTGTGCCTCCCTTGCTCCCAAAATTAGCTTTTTTCACCGGTATTTTCTACCTGAAGAGAACCTCCGGGGCTGGACAGAGAAGGAAGCCTGATAAAATGCTGACCTGCAGGACCAGAAGTACTGTAAAGTAAAAATGTCTTGACAATGTGCGCGACTAATAGTTACAGTTAAGTTGGGATGATTCAATGAGCCTTTTTTCTGTACAGGTTTTTCACACAAATTTGTGAATGCAACTGTTTGGCACATACAGAAACTTTTTTTTTTTTAGGTTGTGACTCTACGAGAGGCAGAACGGAAGCTGCAGCTGCAGTGCCAAGAGCTAATTATGAAAGTGTCGGAGCAGGAAAATGTAGTGAGAGAGCTGGAGTCTGCTTTGGAGCATCTTGCACTGCAAACTGACAGGAGGATGACCCAGCAACAAAAGGAACATGAACAAAAGATGCAGCTTATTCTACAGCACTTTAAAGGTATGTTGGCTGTCAGTCATAAATATTTCAGGTTTCTAATTTCCTTGTGTGCTTGTACAGGTATAGGTATTTGTGTGCGATATATGGCAGCATTGCGTGCATTTTTTTCCTGTGGGCAGGAATCGCATTACCTACACTTTTCCCACAGATGAGAAAATGGAAAATTGAATACCTACCTTTCTGTAATTTTCCTTTCCTGGTGCCTACCCATGGCAGCATACCAATGGTCATGGCTCCGCCCCCGATCGACCCACAGGACCAATTAACTCTCTAACAAAAGGGCGTTGCTCCCCCAGTTAGGCATTCTTTGTAACTAGACCTCAGCCCCCACAGCGTAATGTCAACTAAAGGGAGGGTGTATGCTGCCATGGGTAGGCACCAGGAAAGGAAAATTACAGAAAGGTAGGTATTCAATTTTCCATTTTCCTGGTGCCTCCATGGCAGCATACCAATGGTCAATAACTCGCTTACAGGGAGGGTACTGCCTAACAATGTCTATAACGGGACACAGAGTGGAGAGCATCTAGCGTCCCTCTCCCAAAGCCTTGGGAAGGTAAGGACTGCCGGATCTAGGCAATAGTGTGCCATACAGGTGTTGAAGGAAGATCAGCTTGCTGCCTTGCAACTCGTCTCTGGGAAAACCCGAGCCAAAGCTGCCCAAAAGGAAGCGATCCCTCTCGTTGAGTGACTGCTTTGGGAATTGGAAGACCCCTATCCGATATGTCTTTTGGATTAGCTCCACCAGCCAACTCGTCACTGTTGCCTTGGAGGCTGCTTTCCCCTTCTTCACGCCTTACGGAATGAAAAGGAGCCGTTGGTCTTTTCGGAATTCGAAAGCTAGACTTAAATGATGTTTCAAAGATCTGGCTACATCTTAGTTTGCGTAAGCTCAAGGAGACTCGATCTTGCCCAAAGGTCGGAAGGGCACATTCCTGGTTGAAAAAAAGCTGAAGGCACCTTGGGAATGAACTGGCAAATAGGTTGCAAAACCACCCTGACCGGGAAGAAGGTAATGTAGGGTTCCTGAGCTCCTGGAGCTTGGATTTCCGATACCCTGCACCCCGTGTTGATGGTATTTAAAAAGGCTGTCTTCCAGGTAATATCTTCTAACGAGCATTTCTCCGTAGGAGCAGGGGGGGGGGGGGTGCTAGAACTCCTAGCACTATTGTTAGATCCCATTCGGGGTACAGAGTTTTCCTAGGAGGACGTAGTCCTAGAACCGCTTTTAGTAATCTATCCACCCGAGGGTTCTGTGCCCATCGCGAGTCTGATAGTGCTGAGATGGTGGAAAGCCTGGACCTTTAGTGTGCTGTGACCTAACTCTAGGTCTAGACCTGACTGTAGAAAAGGGAGAACATTCTGGACCCCGGGAACTAGTGGAATGAATTGGTTTGTTTCCCAAACTGTAATAGGTGGCATTCGTGGATGACTGCCTTGCTAGTAGGGGAGTTTGAATGACTTTGTGCGAACTCCCCAAGTCGCCCAGCCTTCTCCGCTCAATTTCCAAGCCCTCAAATACAAGATTTCTGACTGTGGGTGAAGGAAGCCCCCCTGGTACAACAGGCTGCTTTTGTGCGGCAGAGGAAGTGGGCTGAATAGTGACAGACTAATTAGGAGCGGAAACCATGGCCTCTACGGCCAATGTAAGATGATTATCAGAATGGTGACATCTTCTCTCGTCAATCACTGGAGAAATCTCAGGATTTAGGGAGTTGGAGGAGAGGCATATCCCAGCTGGAATGCCCATGGCTGGGCTAAGGCATCTGCTCCTGCAAATGTCGGAAAAGGCCATCCCGGGAAGAACGAAGGAGAAAGGACACCTATTGAGAATGTAATTAAGCTGCTCGCCCCGAAATTGCAAAAAAGAGAGAGAAGGGTTCCCCAAATGGGCTTTTAGACAGCAATATAAAAAAATATATCGAAGTATTGTATAGGTTATATAAAACAGTATTTATTGCCAAAATCCCCGATACCCACATGAGTTAGAACAAGTTGGAACATTTGTATAAATAAAATAAAGGTCAACATTCCTGAATACAGTATGCATAGATAATACATATACAGTTTTGTATCGTTGAGCCCCGACGCGTTTCGACCAATCCGGTCTCTTCAGGGGGCAAGAATATTTCTAGAAAATAATAATATTATGGTATAGAAAATAATAATATTATGGTATAAGTTCAAAGTAAGTACATGACAGCATATAAAACCATAGAATGCCATAATGATATAGTTACCACTGAATCAGGAAATGGATAACATAAAAAGCCGCTGTGAGGTCCGGAGGGGCCTGGACTGCCCCCGCCCACCCAAAGTAGCGGAGGGGCCCACCCCAGGGAACCTGCAAGGAGCCACACAAAGAGCACCCCCCAGGAGCAACGGAGGGGCTAAGGCATCTGCTCCTGCAAATGTCGGAAAAGGCCATCCCGGGAAGAACAGTGGGGACTTTGCGTTGAGGGGAGAAGCAAAGAGATCTATTTGAGGAGTCCCCCACTGTTGGCATATCCTATCGAAGACCTCCTGGTCTAGTGACCATTCGTTGTTGTTTGCAAAGGATCTTGAGAATGCGAATGGCTAACTGAATTCTTGGGCCCTGGAAGCTAGGATGCCCCAAGATCGCATAGATTCTTCTCCGCCCAGGGAACTATCGGGGTCACTTTTTTGAAAAGTGACTTCCTGTGTGTGCCCCCTTGGCTCTGTACGTAGGCCACTGCTGCTCTGTTGTCCATTTTTTTTTTGAGCAGAGGGGCTAGGTAAGGGAATGCCATCCAAGCGGCTCCAGGATATTGGATATTATCCCTTCCGCACTGAGCGGTCACCTCCTTCAAACTAGTTTGTTTTGGACATGAGCTTCCCGAACGAGCCTACGGGCAGCAGATGTAAAGACGGTCCCGGAGGTAGGCCCAAGAGGCCACGACCTTAGAAGATTGGAAGGCCCTTTCCACCCCCCGAGGCTGGTACTTCATTGAAAAGGTAATAGTTATCCTCTGCTTGAGGTGTTCCCTTCCCCATTGAGCCCGGGAACCTAACTGGGAATCCCGTGGATGCCATCTGGCCCATTTAACATTGGGATGTATGACGAGAGGGGGCCTATGAGGCCTAGACAGTCTGTTGCCGACATGCTGTGGGGTCCAATTGCCCTCTTCGCTTTCCGGACTAAGATCGGAACTTTCTCGGGTGGAAAAGAAAACCGTTTCCCTTTCTTTTGAAGAGTCGAATAGGCCCCAAGTAAGTCACCCTCTGTGTTGGTGTTAGCTGGTTTTTGCTAAATTGAACAGCCAGCCGAACCTGGACAAAGTGCTCAGCACTAATTGCATGTGTTCCTCTAAGGTGATCTTGTGCTGCGACAGAATCAAAATATCGTCCAGATAGTACAGTACCCCTATCCCCCTTTCCCGGAGGGGGGCCAGGATGGCTCCCAAGACCTTGGTAAAGGCTCTGGGTGCTGACCCAGGGCCTCCCAAAAGGGAGGCCCTGGACTTGCCGATGTAGACTGCCCACTCTGAACTTCCCCCAAAAAAAGGTGCTGGAACTGGCTGTGGATGGGAATGTGGAGGTACGCATCTTGAAGGTCTATAGAGAACATCCAGTCCCCTGGCTGGACTGATCGAATAACCGTATTCAGCGACTTCATCATGAAGTGCTTCCCAGAAGTCTGCCCTAAGATACAAGTCAGACTTTTTTGCAGCCACTGCTACAAAAATGTAATTTTTTTGGCAAGATACTCCCAAAAGGAAAATCATGTCTATAGGGATGCAGACCCTGTCACTCTCCTCCGAGTCCTGTGGGTGCAGCAGCTGGTTGATATTTGTTAAACCATTCCCATTAGACTTGCCCAAGAGAATGGGCTGATTATTTGCTGGCCCCTGCAAAGGCTACAGAATGTAGGAGCGGGTTGACCCTTGGCTTGTTCAGGGTATACAGATTTGACAATCTGTTTATATGGGCATTTTCCCCCTAACTCCTTCCATTCTTTCCCACTTTGTTTCTAGGAAGCAATACTCAGCCCAGGGTCTATTTCTCTTCTCTTTGGAGGCCGGGATCTTGGTACTTTGGAAGGAACAGGATGGGGAGTGGTTTTTGAGTCTCCCAAAAATGACCCTGAAGAATGGTGGCTACTACCCATTGATCTCTGCAGTTTACCATCTAAACCTGTGCGATGGACTTGAGTCTTTCTCCCACTGGCCTGGTCTGGATGGTAGGGGAGTCAAAAAAACAACTTCTGATTCTCCCCTGGTGATGTCGCGGGTTTGGACTTTCCCAGCCTAAGGAAAAAAGGCTTGCAAACCTTTCCAGCCTTTCCTGTACTCATTATGGTGGTTAAAATCTTCCTCTCTGCTGGACGGCTGGTCTAGGGGCGAATCTCTTCCTTCTGCCCCCGTCCCGAGGAATCAGGCCGCTCCTTCCACCTCGATCTGGTGATCGCGGAGTCCATTTTCTTGCCAAACCACGCCTTCCCGTCGTATGGGGTATGACCCCAAGACTGCTTTGAGGACGGATCTGCTGCCGACCTTCCTATCCAAGATATCCCTAAAGGAGACCGCATCTTCCAAAGGGAGAGTCGTACTCTTGGCTTAGTTGCATGACTGAGGCATCCATGGATGGAACAGAGTCGCCAATTTTGGCATCTGACTTGGCCAAAAGGGTACAGCCTCTGAAAACGGATAAAGGCGATTTGCCTCTTGTCTACCTTTTGCTATTCCCCAAGGGCAACTCCTTTGATTTCTTCCATTAAGGGGAAATTTGAGACTTTCCTTGTTAAATGAGGAAAATATTTTTTAGTCTTGGATGGGGGTCAGAATCCCTCCCCCATTGAATTGCGTCCTTGACTGCGATTTCAAAAGGCTCCACTATTCGTCCTCTGATGTGCATCCCCCAGGCTGTGGGGTAGATGTCCCGTGTGGCCCCGTGATCAGGGGGGGGGGGGGACACCTGATGAAGAGGCCAGTTTTCTGATTGATTCTTTAATCGGGTCTTGTCTCTCCACTATGGCCTCCCAAAAAGCATTGCCCAGAGGCTAGCTTTCTTGGAAGGGTTTTCCTGCCACATACCCAACAATCATCCTTCCCTGGCTGCCGGGAAGAACTCTGATGGCCACTGAATTGTGACCTGCAGCGTGAGAGTGACCAGAGCCTCTGTGGCCTCCTTCACGGGAGGATCTGTGGGATGAGTCTCATTGCAGGCTGAGGAGACAAAACCATAAGAGGCTATTTCTGTAAGCCCGTCGACGTGCTCTTTTTTATTTATTTTTTTATTTTTTTACTTACTTGTCAGTTGCAGCCCTACCTAATGGAATGTTGAGGATCTTTTTGAAGCGGCATGGCTATGTCCAGGACAATTTATGGGCAGAATAATTGTAATTACTATAAGGAATCCAATAAGAACACTTAAAGATATAGATGGAGGAAAGAAACATAAGGGAAAGGGTATGCACTTCCATTCCCATCTCTGATTTTATATATATATATATATATATATATATATATATATATATATATATATATATATATATATATTTGCATTAAAGAATAAAAGCAATCATATCCATTAATATACATCTTCCAAGATGGCATTCAAAAAACATTTTTTTATTTTATTTATTTTTTTACAAGAAAATAAAGAATTACTATCAAAAATATCATTGAAATCATTATCATTACTTAGGCTTCCCCTCCTGTCTCTTTACCTTGGCAGGGATCCATGATGAGACAGTGCAGGTGTTGGGTGGAGAGGAGTGCAAATAATGCTTCCTCACTGACAGCCTGTCCTCCACTAAGAGCCATAGGCTGCTTAAGAACACTGGGGGTACCAAGATGGCCGCCGGACATCTACTGCGCATGCGCTGCCGCGCCGACGGAGCTCCGCCCCCGAGATGACGATACTGAGCTGTGTGACGCGCGCAAAGCGCCCGTAGCTACGGAGGAAGCCTGTCACTCGGGGAATCAGCTGGGGAGCCTCTCCCCCCCTAAAGCGGCGATGCAAAGTTTATACCCATAGAGGTTCTAGGCTGTGTCCGACCGGGCATCTGAGACCCCCCAGGCTAAGATAAACACACAGATAAGGTAATGCTTCCCATACAAACATGTCCAGGACAGCCAGCCCAAATCACCTAACGAGGAGAAGTAATGCTCCTGGAGGTATGTGTGCCATTAAAAGATCCACAGAAAAAAGGGCTCCTATACTTATCTGGCGCCTTTAGCAGCCCAAGCGATAGGACTCCATCCTGCAGGAGAGCATGAACCTGCAATGGTCACACCATATGACGGTGAGGTAGGACTGGTGCGTGATCCTGCGGGGATGAGGACAGAAAAAAGAATGCCTAACTGGGGGAGCAACGCCCTTTTATTAGAGAGTTAATTGGTCCTGTGGGTCGATCGGGGGCGGAGCCATGACCATTGGTATGCTGCCATGGAGGCACCAGGAAATCAAAGTGCCCCTTTTTTGTGAATGTCTTTTGGCACTGGACTCTGCTAAAGCCACAGTACACCCATCTGGCAGATCCCTGTCCCTGAAGATTCATCAGGGGGTTATACTGGTGGGGTGAAGGGTGAAGGAGGGGTAAAGAATGGTGGCAGGCCATGTACCCTAGATGTGTCTCTATCCCCTGATGTACTAGTGGGGTGACACAGGGCCGTCTATGGACCTTGTCTGCGGTAGCTCGATTCTCGGCTTCCTCCACCGCCATCCTCGGTAAGGGAGTAGGGAAGTGAATCACTGCAGCTTCCAAGGGAGTCCAAGGGAGGGGGCAAGCACGACTCTTCACACCAGGAAGAAAGCCTTGCATTACTGTGTGGTGTTACAGACAGAAGAACAGGAAGTGGGAATTTCTCAGAAGAAATAAGGAAATTTAAAAGCAAAATGGAAGGATGAGGTAAGTGAAGGAGGACTGCACTAAGGTAAAGGAAGCTATTTAGGGGAAAAAATTGTACCTTTGCAACCCCTTAACTGTCTCCCTGCTGCCTTACAGTGATCTGGCCACAGAGAGCATTAACCATACTCTATTGTGCAAAATGCCAAGTACTTTCTTATAGCATGTATTAATGGACGTCTAGAGGCAATATGAGGCAGAGAAACATAGGTGGGGGGAACTATAGAATCAAGTCTGTGTGACCCTAATCTATTGTGTTGCTGGACTAGTATATAGTCAAATATCCAGAATGGGCCTCCTTTTAGTATCCATAGTACCCTCTGGCTCAAATGTTGGTATACGGAGCATCGATGCAAGAAACTACTCTTGTGAATGCCCATGATAGGTTATGCCTCTTTAGAGAATCCCTCTATATAACTTTATCATGGAAGTTATTGGAGGGAGGGGGGGATGCAGGAAAGGTACCATTTTGCCCCAGAAAAAGAAGGCAAAATGTTCATCTGGTAACCCCTCTATTCCTAGAAAGAATTCCTTCTTGTTTCTTTCTCACCTCCAACTCCAAGGGAAAACCAAGAGAAAGCCTAGAACTTCCTAAGAAAATGTTTGAAGCAGAGCCAGTTCAATACAGCTACAGTGGGCTTTCACAACAAACTTTATTTGTCCTCTGGAAAGTTTTTCATTTTTATTATACTTTTTTTTTTTTTTATATTCTCTTTGGTGGCCACCTCAAAAAGTGTCGCTATTATGTCTTTTGAAGACTGTATGTATGCATCTATACCTTAAAGAGGATGTAAACCCACTCTCATCAATTCTAAACTACTGCCATGGTGCTGTTCTATAAGGATGTACATGCCTCCTGCATGTATCCTTACCTGTCAAATGTCCCCCATTTTTCTGTCTCAAATGGGAGATGTCAGGGGTCTCTGTTTAGACCCCTGACATGTCACCGAAGCCCCCAACAGGGCTGATAGTAAAAAAAAAAAAAAAAAATTGTAAAAAAATAAATAAATAAAAATAAAATGAAATTGAAAAAAAAAACTGACACAACAACCGCCCCCCCCCCCATACTGACACCAACCACTACCCCACTGACACCGAACACTACCCCAAGACCACTGACACCGACCACTACCCCACTGACACCGAACACTACCCCAAGACCACTGACACCGACCACTACCCCACTGACACCGACCACTACCCCACTACCCCACTGACACCGACCAATACCCCACTGACACCGAACACTACCCCAAGACCACTGACACCGACCACTACCCCACTGACACCGAACACTACCCCAAGACCACTGACACCGACCACTACCCCACTGACACCGAACACTACCCAAGACCACTGACACCGACCACTACCCCACTGACACCGAACACTACCCCAAGACCACTGACACCGACCACTACCCCACTGACACCGACCACTACCCCACTACCCCACTGACACCGACCAATACCCCACTGACACCGAACACTACCCCAAGACCACTGACACCGACCACTACCCCACTGACACCGAACACTACCCCAAGACCACTGACACCGACCACTACCCCACTGACACCGACCACTACCCCACTGACACCGACCACTACCCCATGTCAGTGGGGTAGTGTTCGGTGTCAGTGGGGTAGTGTTTGGTGTCAGTGGGGGTAGTGTTCGGTGTCAGTGGGGGTAGTGGTCGGTGTCAGTGGGGGTAGTGGTCGGTGTCAGTGGGGGTAGTGGTCGGTGTCAGTGGGGTAGTGGTCGGTGTCAGTGGGGTAGTGGTCGGTGTCAGTGGGGTAGGGGGTCGGTGTCAGTGGGGTAGTGGTCAGTGTCAGTGGGGTAGTGGTCGGTGTCAGTGGGGTAGTGGTCGGTTTCAGTGGGGTAGGGGTCGGTGTCAGTGGGGTAGGGGTCGGTGTCAGTGGGGTAGGGGTCGGTGTCAGTGGGGTAGTGGTCGGTGTCAGTGGGGTAGTGGTCAGTGGGGTAGTGGTCGGTGTCAGTGGGGTAGTGGTCAGTGGGGTAGTGGTCGGTGTCAGTGGGATAGTGGTTGACCACTACCCCACTGACACCGACCACTACCCCCCACAGGACTGATAAAAAAAAAAATTGTAAAAAAAACAACCACCCCCCCATACTGACACGGTCCAGAGCCCCAAGACCACTGACACCGTCCACTATCCCACTGACACCGTCCACTATCCCACTGACACCGTCCACTATCCCACTGACACCGTCCACTACCCCACTGACACCGTCCACTACCCCACTGACACCGTCCACTACCCCACTGACACCGTCCACTACCCCACTGACACCGTCCACTACCCCACTGACACCGTCCACTACCCCACTGACACCGACCACTACCCCACTGACATCAAAAATTGTAAAAAAATATATAAAAACATAAGAGATAATAAAATTAAATCAGAAAAAAAAAAAAAAACTGACACAACAACCGCAACAATACTGACACGGTCCAGAGCCCCAAGACCACTGACACCGACCACTACCCCACTGACATCGTCCACTACCCCATCCCCCCACCCCCTTTCCCAAAGCACTGTGAAAAAATATATTTAAAAAATAAAACCCCACCCTCTCATGAATAGTACAAAAATAAATTGTAAAAAAATGTAATGGTATATAAATAAAAAAAATCCACTGGTCCCAAAAAAACTTTTGGAAAAAGAAAATATAAAATTGTAAAATAAATAAATAAAATTTATCTGACACTGTCCACTATCCTGGCACCTATCCTGGCACCATCCTGCACGTACTACCCACCACTGTACACTCTGCATTCATGTGATTTCGCACCGCACTGCTGTTCAGATCACATGCAATGTCTGTGCGATGCAATTTCAGTCATACAAACTGTATGGCTGAAATTGCATCTCATTTTGACCAAACACGCACAGGACCCTTTTTTGGTACACACCAGAATGGCATGGGTGTTCACACCTATGCGATCCGATTCATGTAATAACTGTCAGTTCGCCGTGTGATATGCAAGCTGAAATGAGGGTGTAATTACCATTGTATGACACTCCCCAGCAGTTTGCATATGGCAGTGTGAACTGCCGTGCGAGTCGGGGTGCGATTTGGGAACCCGCAGTGGATTTGCAGGGTTCCCGAATCGCACCAGTGTGAACCTAGCCTTGGTAGGAGCAGTCAGGTGACATTTGTAGGCTGTATGCTTTGAGGCTTGGTTCACACTGGTGCGATTCGAGAACCCTGCGAATCCACTGCGGGTTCCCAAATCGCACCCCGACTCGCACGGCAGTTCACACTGCCATATGCAAACTGCTGGGGAGTGTCATACAATGGTAATGACACCCCCATTTCAGCTCGCATATCACACTGCGAACCGACAGTTTGGACATGAATCGGATCGCATAGGTGTGAACACCCATGCGATTCTGGTGTGGACCAAAAAAGGGGTCCTGTGCGTGTTTGGTCAAAATGAGATGCAATTTCAGCCATACAGTTTGTATGACTGAAATTGCATCACACAGACATCGCATGTGATCTGAACAGCAGTGCGGTGCGAATCACTTGCGATCTCGCACAGCGCACTAATGTGAACCAGCCCTAAGTTCATTCAGCCTGGGTGCAAATATAAACCGTGAGAAATCCACCCCTCCCCCACATAACACATTCTGGTCACATAGGAATTTAGCATATGTGATCAGGTGACCTCAGACACACACACTTTAATATAACAATAATAAGAAGAAGATCACTCAAGCTTGGACTAAATATGTCTACCCTAATCACTTGTCTATGTATATTCTGATGGCTGTTCACTGGAGCATTTCATCATGACATAGAACTCTGGCTGGCCTCATGTTTTGAAACATTTAGTCAAAACACAGGACAAGCAGACAATTATGTTATAGCTAGAAGGCAGGGGAGAGGAGGGGAGTGGGGGGGGGGGGGGGGGGTGATGTGCATTGTGCACTGTTTACAGAAACTGTGCATGGTCTGAAGGCTAGTGCACGAGATATGTAAATAACCTGTCACTCAAAGCATGGGGGCGGAACGGACTTTGCTTTTTACAGGGAAGTCCGTTTTATTCCACTGAACAATAAAAAGAGAATTGCTCAGCACTGGATTAACTTTTGTGTGGCAAGACTGGGCACAGATGATAGGAAATCTTATTCTCTACATTGTGACATCAAAAGAAAAACATTTTTTTTTTGGGGGGTTTACATCCACTTTAATATTTATAGGTTGGATGGGTGGAGTTGGGGCAGAAGGTTGTTTATATATGTTTTATATGTTGTTTGTGGAATCATTTTGAATCTATATGGACAAAGGATTTTGATCATATTTCAACAATTGGGAGCTAAGTTATATATTTAGAGAGGTATAAGTGGTATGTTTCATGCAATGGTCATAATTTCAATCCATTGTGTATTATCTTTTTTTTTTTTTGCATTTAATTGATTGTGGAGGGTTCCCTCATCAAAACTTCTCACATCCTTAGGACCTAGCAGGATAACTCTTTGGTGCTGTGTATTGATACAATATATTTGTATCTCCCTGATCCTGTGCCCAAGGACTGGCTTACCACCCTGCTTCTCATTTGCTTTTTTCCACTTGTTTCTAACTCCCTTCTAAAGACCTTTGTTTGGTGTGTTGAAACATTGTTTCCCTGTATGTTCCTCAGTATTTCAATGGGACCTTAAACTGGCTTTGTCAGCTCTTTTAAAAAAATTGTTCTTGAACTTTGCGATTCTTTTGCCACATTTCAGGCTTCAAACATAAAGATATAAAACTGTAATTTTTTGTGAAGAATCAACAAGTGGGACACAATCATGAAGTGGAACAAAATGTATTGGATATTTCAAACTTTTTTAACAAAAAACTAAAAAATTGGGTGTGCAAAATTATTCAGCCCCCTTAAATTAATACTTTGTAGCGCCACCTTTTGCTGCGATTACAGCTGTAAGTCGCTTGGTGTATGTCTTTATCAGTTTTGCACATCGAGAGACTGAAATTTTTGCCCATTCCTCCTTGCAAAACAGCTCGAGCTCAGTGAGGTTGGATGGAGAGCGTTTGTGAACAGCAGTTTTCAGTTCTTTCCACAGATTCTCGATTGGATTCAGGTCTGGACTTTGACTTGGCCATTCTAACACCTGGATATGTTTATTTGTGAAACATTCCATTGTAGATTTTGCTTTATGTTTTGGATCATTGTCTTGTTGGAAGACAAATCTCCATCCCAGTCTCAGGTCTTTTGCAGACTCCTTTAGATTTTCTTCCAGAATTGTATTTGGCTCCATCCATCTTCCCATCAATTTTAACCATCTTCCCTGTCCCTGCTGAAGAAAAGCAGGCCCAAACCATGATGCTGCCACCACCATGTTTGACAGTGGGGATGGTGTGATCAGGGTGATGAGCTGTGTTGCTTTTACGCCAAACATAACGTTTTGCATTGTTGCCAAAAAGTTCGATTTTGGTTTCATCTGAACAGATCACCTTCTTCCACATGTTTGGTGTGTCTCCCAGGTGGCTTGTGGCAAACTTTAAACAACACTTTTTATGGATATCTTTAAGAAATTTTTATGGCTTTCTTCTCGCCACTCTTCTATAAAGGCCAGATTTGTGCCGTATACGACTGATTGTTGTCCTATTGACAGAGTCTCCCACCTCAGCTGTAGATCTCTGCAGTTCATCCAGAGTGATCATGGGCCTCTTGGCTGCATCTCTGATCAGTCTTCTCCTTGTATGAGCTGAAAGTTTAGAGGGACGGCCAGGTCTTCGTAGATTTGCAGTGGTCTGATACTCCTTCCATTTCAATATTATCGCTTGCACAGTGCTCCTTGGGATGTTTAAAGCTTGGGAAATCTTTTTGTATCCAAATCTGGCTTTAAACTTCTCCACAACAGTATCTCGGACCTGCCTGGTGTGTTCCTTGTTCTTCATGATGCTCTCTGCGCTTTAAACAGACCTCTGAGACTATCACAGTGCAGGTGCATTTATACGGAGACTTAATTACACACAGGTGGATTCTATTTATTATCATTAGTCATTTAGGTCAACATTGGATCATTCTGAGATCCTCACTGAACTTCTGGAGAGAGTTTGCTGCACTGAACGTAAAGGGGCTGAATAATTTTGCACGCCCAATTTTTCAGTTTTTTATTTGTTAACAAAGTTTGAAATATCCAATAAATTTCATTCCACTTCATGATTGTGTCCCACTTATTTTTGATTCTTCACATATCTTCATGTTTGAAGCCTGAAATGTGGCATAAGGTCGCAAAGTTCAAGGGGGCCGAATACTTTCGCAAGGCACTGTATTTAGGATATTTTCCTGTCTACCCTTACTCGCAAGGGGCTGCATTTTTCATTGCCATCACTCCTGGGAGTTGAGTTTTTGAGTTGATGGCCTTAAAGGGTCACTAAAGGAATTTTTTTTTTTTTTAAGCTAAATAGCTTCCTTTACCTTCCTGCAGTGCTGTTTTCATGTCCTCATTGTTCATTTTGCTTTGATGTTGCTGTAATTCTTCTCTGATCTCCACACTTCCTGGTTGTTTGTTTCCTTATAACCACAGTACTGGGAGCTTTCTCACTGTGGTCACTAATCAAGAAGGTGTGATTACTGTGTGTAAACTGGGTTGGTGCTGAGGGGTTTTAGACAAACCATCACTGCCCTCTATTGGCTCTCTGGCTCTGTACATCAGAGAGACAGGAAATAACAGCAAAAACTAAACTAGAACTGTAGGTTGGTTATATGATTGATTTTTATCTATTTTTAATCATTTTTAAAGGAATCGGTTAACTTTTATGTCTCTATACCCTGTAAACAGTAATTTCAGCCCCAAAAATATTTCCTTTAGTGACCCTTTAACCTTGAAGAACCCTTTCATGTGCTACACAAGTATCATATTATATTTTCTTTCCAAGGTGGTTTTATCCTTTCACCTTAACCATGACATTTAATTTGCCTTCTTTCTGTTCTGCTCCTAAACATCCTAAAGAAGTGTCACTCTATTGTCTAGATATGGTGCACACTGTTCGAGTTTGTCTTCTACAGCTTTCATTGGCTTTGACCATTTTTGTTGTTTCTAAAGGTCCCTGTAAGTGTCAACCTGCTCTTCGTTTCACTATTGTTAGGTTCATCGGCTCATAATTTAAGCTAATGGCCTCAGGGGGAAGGTTCCCCCTTTTCTAGCCAAAGCACACTCCGCTAGTTAAGCCTGCCACACATTGATCAAATCCAGCCAGATCAGCAAAGACTGGCTACATTTCTATCAGCTTGTGGCTGTGCCTACTAAACAGAAGTTGATTGTTTTATTGACTTCTGTTAAATTGACACTGTCCCATTCAGACCGCTGCAATCGCATCATTTAGGAGCCGCTTCTTTTCCCCAGCCTTTGCTGGCCGAGGGGAATAAAATTCTGAACTAAGGGCGGGAATCACAGCAGTACTGAAGGGGGGGCAGGAGCAGGATCTGCCTGAGTTGACGTTTCAAGTTACCCAACAGATGATTGGTTGCTAGGATGCAGGGCCGTCCCAGCAACCAATCTCCAATTGGTTAATTTGAAAAGTTTACCCTGGCAGCTCCCGCTTCCCCCCTCTGTCCAGTGCTGCTGTCCAACCCCCCCCCCCCCCCTGCACTCAGTCTAGAGCTGTCCTGCCTCTTGCGTCCGCTCTGTGTAAAGTATGAGAGTAAAGAGGGATAGAGGACAGTGCTGGGGTTATTGCTACCTAGCAGTATTGAGTACTAGGCAGGTTTTGCAACAGTAAGGGCTCATTTAGATGAGTAATCTGAGGAGGTTATAATGCTGCATTAGAGAGGTCTACACACTACCTCTGGGCACACCACTACTCCATACTATTGGCGCATACAAACTGGCCAGTTTATGTGCATCCAGAAATGTCTTTCCTGGACACAAACAGCCTGCGTTGAGGGACAGTAGGAGTCCCTAGTCACGTGGACAGCGGTGGCACCTGAATACTCACACACACTGTGTGCATGCCCACCGGTGAGAATCACTAATTTTTGCAAACTGCTGTCACAACTCACCTATCTAAAATGAGCTTGTATTGACTTCCAAGAGTTTACTCCTATTGTCTCTGCTTTATATATACTACTATAGTTGATCAATGTTCTACTTCTACCATAGATAACGACAGTGGAGTCACTGCAGAAAACACCAAGATATATGAAGCAAAGATTGAGGAGTTGGAAAAGGAGCTTTACTTTTACAAGACTACCAGCCGAGAATTGAGAAAAAGGCTGAGGGACTTGGTGGGAGAATCTAATGTGACCACTTCTAAAAGTAAGTTTTTATTTTTTCCTTTCTTTTTCATCTCAAACAGTACAATGTGTTGTCTTTTGCGCTATACCAATACAAAATGACCACAAAGGAGATAAAGTATTTTATTTATTTTTTTAAGACAATGGCTCGGGTGACGCGTCTCAAAACAGGAACGAACCACCACCAGTGATGACTAAAGAGCAGAAATGGGCATCAAAGATTGAAAACCACAAAGCCAACAGGAAATCAAAAGACACTGCAAATAACAGGATCCAGCAAACCATGACCAGACTTGGAGATCTTGCTGGGGCTGGAGAACAGGTCTCCGAATCATACAGGCAAATCAGAAGGCACTTCTCTTCTGAAGATGACCCAGAGGACTTCGTAGAACCACATAGCATAAAGTCTCAAGCTCAGCCTCCTACGCCAATGACAAAAGCAGAAATCAACAGATCACCCCTTGTAGCAAATACAGTGAAACTGTCTCGACGAGAGGTGCGGCAGATCTCTGTATTAGAGCTATCAACTAGACGCTCTAGCATTGGATCTATAGTTGCAGATTCAATTGAACTTGCACAAAAGTCAACAGACTTTAAGTAGTAGGTTGAAGGAAACTTGTTCAAAGTAGCACTTCAGCAATTTCTTTTGTGAAAACAGAAAAGTTTAAAAGCCACTTGGCAAACCAAGGACACTTTATTTTTTTTACCACTTTATGTAAACTTATTGAGAGCAATATGGAAGGTCCAATTGGTGACCTTTTAGAAAAATCCATTTACTTTATTGTCCCTGACCTAGAACAATGAGCATGCAGCAAGAGAAATTGTAGTCATAACACCCGATTCATATTTATTCTCTAGGTCAGTGATTTAAAATATTGAAACCATTGGATCAGCAAGAAAGCCGGGCATTTAGCATCTTAAAAAGGACATTGACAAGACAAGCACATTCACAGCACAGGTTTTCTTTAATAAGAAAATGCCAGCACTAACTTTTGGACTACCATATTGTTGTCACTGTGTATTTGAGATTGTTTCAGTGGCGGCCTATCCATTAGGAGCGCCTGGGCACAGCCCCCTCTCTCCTCTCCACACCCTCTATGCAGTGGATAGATTCATGCATAGCATGAATCTATCCACGGTCACCCCCTATTCATGTGTCCGGCCCCTTTCGGGTCACCGGGCACATGAATTACAGCGGCCAGGTTTTTTTTGTTTTAAACACTTGATTAGAGCCATAGACTCTAAAAGGCTTCAAAATAGCATGGACTTGGGTAGCAGAGCATGCGTCCTAAGTCCATCCAGGTGTGTTGCAACAGCGAATGAATATTCGCTGTTGCAACACTGATATTCCTCCCGGCCAATCTGGAAGTGGGTCTGGTACCCGTCACTCGATTGACTGACAGTACAGGTGGTCCTATTGGACACCTTGCAAGGAGGAGAGAAGAGAGACAACAGCGTCTCTATGAGAGAAAATAGAGCTGCTCCCGGGACACATCTTGCTGCCATTCACCCGCTACCTGACCCACCACTAAGATGGGGTAAGTGCTGGGCAGACAGCCTGCAGGGGTGCTGGGTGAGAGGGGGTGGGTTGGGTGGCTGGGGGGTGTCGCTGGATGAGTCCACTTCTGGGGGGGAGGGGGTTTGTTAATTGCAGCCACCCCCCCCCCCCTCAAAAAAAACACGAGCCGCCACTGTTATGTAATTGAATTTGTCTAAGTTTCTTTGTATTTATGATTTGCTATAGATAAAGAGCAAGTAATGTGTTACTTATGTTGTGCAGTTGGAAAAAGTAAAAAATGCATTCTGGATTTTAATGGGTTAAAGGCCCACTATTCCTACTAACAGCTTTACTTGAGACATACAGTAAAATCTTCCAGACTTGATATATCTTTAGGTATTGACAATTACTTTGCGTTAATGTGCAATGTGCACGTGTGTAATTATTGTCCTCTGTGATCTTAGCCACTCCATTTTATATAGGAATGTTGTTATCCAACTGACGTGACAAACGCATTAACTTCTGACTTTTAATTTATTATGTGTATGTGTAAAAAAAAAAATGGGAAATGTTTCCAAAATGATGTTTAGGAGCGCTCAGTTTAGTTAGTTTGGAAGAAAATAGAATTCAGTGCATTCAAGATCTGCTCAAAAACTCGAAGAGCAGATTTAGACATGTCTAAATCTCCCTAGCCTCTGAACCACAATCCGCATTCAGATTGCGCTCTAGAGGCTACTGACAAGTGGTGGAAAAGCGATGCAACACCTCCTCACCACAGTTCACCTGTTTTAACTCCATTTTTAGTGACTAAGGATGCTGCAACTGTTGGCACAGCACTCGGTTGTGGGGCGTTTGTGGCACTTCCCAATTGACTTGAATGTGTAGCGTTGGGCAGGCTTTCCATCCAACTATTGCTACAAGTCAGGTCAACTTTTCTGTGGTTGTCAAGTGAAGCATAGCGGCCGCGGCATGTTAACGCCCCATCTGCTGCCTATTGCAGTTTAAGGGAGGGTGAATGGTGGGCAACAAAAACGTGGCTCAACCGTGCATTTTCGCCCCCCCAACCTTAAGTCTAAACAAGGCCTAAAAGTGGCTAAACCAGCTTTAAGGCAGAAACATATAAACACAGGACAGTGATCGGGGAGCATACTTCCCAGTTATCCTCTCCTATGGTTGGAAGAGCAAAACGCAGGAAAGCCAGCGTGCATGAAGACTTAGAATGTACACTGAGCAGTGCATGCACTCCAGAGGGTTACATCAACCCACCCAATCAAGAGGCCAGCAATCCTGCGCCCAGAAGAAGCTAGGAAAAAACATTTTGGGGCCTGCAAGGGCGCATGAAGATGTAGGTGAGTATAGTTATGCCGTAACATGTGTACAGACTTTTTAGTTTTAGATGCAATGGGTAAGGATTAGAACCACTGTCCGTTTTATTGCCGTATCTCCGCTGGAGAGATCTACCCTTGTTATGTATCTTGGTAACCATTGTCACCAAGACAGAAAGTGATTGGAAAGCCAACATTTTTGAGTTGTCACCAGAACAAGTGGTCAAAGTAAGTTTTCCCATTGTGGCACCTGTACCAGTGACGACTGTCAACAAAAACTCTCACTTTGCATATATTTACCCTTGCATTCCTGTTGCGTCTGTGGGACAGGAAGTAAAGGAAAACCTTCCCAATGACAGACAGTAAAAAATAAACTGACGTGGGTTTTATCTCTTTCCTACTCTACCCAAAATGTGAAAAACAAAAAGGTGGCTATACATACACTTTAATTCAGGGGTGCCCAACCAGTGGCCCGGGAGCCACATGTGGCCCGCGGAGCCCTCTGATGTGGCCCGCGACTTCCTGCTCTGGCATGGAATAGAATACTGTTGTAAATGTAAGTTTCTTACTAAAATCACAGTGTATATTTGGGCATATCTGTTCTGCAGTGGTTACTGTGCTGCTTTCAAACTAATCCACAGATGCAGAGCAGCGCACCCGAGGGTTACCTGCACTGAGCCATAGACTTCTGTTATTACTTGCACGTTTTGTGAGCTTTCTGAAAGTGCACCAAAAATGCGGAATATAATAGAAGTCCATCGCACAGTGTAGAAAAGCCAAAGGTACACTGTGTTGTACCCCCGGTGCATGTAAACCACAGCACATCAGGGTGAAAGCAGCCATGGGCCCCTTTCACATGGTCAGTCCGACCAAATTTGACCCTCCATTCACCTCTTAGGAGTGGCAGATGTAAACTGGAGTGTCCAACCCCCAATCCGATTTAGTTGTGTCCGTGTCCGCTGTGCATATGCACAACGGACATGGACCTGCCATTCCCCCGCTCCGCTGATTGTGGCCCGCGACCAGTTACTAAGTTGCTCAAGTGACCCTTGCGCTTCAAAAGGTTGGGCACCCCTGCTTTAATTATAGGTCATTTTGCAGCATAGTTTGTCCAATCATAAGCTAAGCTAGTCATTCTATATTTAGTACATGATCTAAATAGAACTAAATATGAACAATGGTTACAGAAGCAAATACAAATGTTTAATATAGGACAAAATTGACCTTGTCAGCCATGTGTGCCCAACAGGCTAAGGGAAAATTTACATCAGTGTCGTTCAGCAGAATTAGTGTTGGGTTTATTACAATATTCGTCCCCACCCAGGCCGAACACACAATACTTAACTCTTACTGTCATCTCCCCTGGCCCTTTAAGATGAAGTGGGCATATGGATCATGTGACCACTGTAATTGTCTATCACAGTGGTAACATTATCAGAAGCTCCTAAATGTAAACCATGATTGGGATCTGTCTATGACCGTTTGAGCTTATGAGCGACAGCACTCTCGGCACAGAAAGCCATTCCCCATAAATGCATATGTGCAGTGGCTTGACACTAAAGCCTACTGCCCCAGCTGCCACATATATAAGTACGGCCGGCGGGAAAGGGTTAAGTGTATTTATTATATGTTCTGGTAAGCTTCTAAAAATGTTACCCATATACCTATACATGTTGTCAGCATATATTTTCTTATAAGCTACCATGCCCTTTATGTTTACCAGTCTATTTGGAGGGGAAAAAATTCAGATGAAAGAATTGCCAGAATGTTTATTATGATGACTGTGTTTAAAGGAGACCTTTACCCAGATCTTAAAAAAATAGTAAAATAAAAGTGCATTTAAAAATGTATTGCAATGACAATGATAATGAATTTTTTTTCTTGAATTTGTATTTTTTTTTGTTTTTGTTATACCAAGTGTTTTTTTCTCAACTGACATTTTTGTAAGAGCAGAGAACATCTCCCTTTACTTCTTGGAGTTCATTTCCACCCCACCCGTTTACCACATTGACATTCTAGAACAGTGGTCATCAACCATTCCTGCAGGGCCCACTAACAGGCCATGTTTTATGTATTCCCTTAGGAGATGCAGACTAGATTACTGCAATCACTAGAGCAGCAAATGATGTCACCTGTGATGTATTTCAGTTATCTTGCAAGCCTGGCCTGTAAGAGTCGGTTCACACTGGGGCGACTTGGGATCCGACTTGAGGTCGCCTCAAGTCGTCCCAAGTCGCGCTGTAGAGAAAAACAATGTTAGTAAATGGAAATAATTCAGAAAAGGTTCCTGTACGACTTCAATCCGACTTGTCGCCTCAGAAGTCTGATCACTAGCTACTTTCCAGATAAGATAACATACATTTCTCAGGCAAACCCCTCCCTCTCCCAGAGCTGATTGTTGTTTTATTGGCCACTGGAATGTCTCCTGTTTTGGAGATGACTTCAAGTCGTGTTGTAAATCGCCCCAGATCGCCCTGTGGTTCATGCTCAAGTCGCGTCTGAAAGTCGGGCTGGAAGTCGTGTCGCCCCAGTGTGAACCGACTCTTAGTGGGCCCTGCAGGACAAGGTTGATGACCACTGTTCTAGAAGACTCCAAATTCTACCTGTAAACCTAATGTTATGGAAAAAGAGAGGAGCTGGCAGTTTGCAGACAAGGTTTCCCTGGAAGTCACTGGTGATGTAGTCTTCCCAGGGCACATCTGCGAGGCCCTGGCTAAGTACTCAGTGCCTCAACAGACCAGAAAGTGGAATGTAAATTAATGTAAGTAACAAAATAAATGATTTATTTAAAAATGTATTCCGGGTGTTTGGAAATCATCCACTTTAAAGGAACAGGTTCACTTTAAGGGAACAGGATAACATTACCAAATTATAACGCATTATTAATTTGTTATAGCTTACAATGTGTGTAATGTTTTTTTAGATAGTCTAAGCAGAACTGCATTGATTTATTTGCTGATTTGAAGTGAATGGGCAAAATTTGAAAAAAATAAAAACATTCAGTACATCTCTGCAATATATACAAATCTACCCAAGATTGTTCTCATTAAAGC
Organism: Rana kukunoris; assembly: GCA_029574335.1. Taxonomy (NCBI): domain Eukaryota; kingdom Metazoa; phylum Chordata; class Amphibia; order Anura; family Ranidae; genus Rana; species Rana kukunoris. The sequence goes on from CM056049.1 coordinate 292,149,731, forward strand.
GGAACTTCACATTGCCTTCCATCCACACCTCCTCTCCTCTTCTGCAGAAACTGGGAATTTTTTTGTAAAACATGGCTGGCCCACCACCCGTCTGCATCATTCCATTTGTATAGGCAAATGACCGTCACTTTGCCCGCATCGCCTCCTGGGATATGTACGTCTCATATCTTAGAAGGCATAGTCCTTCATTGGGAAAGAAGGAGGGGTTGGGGCCAGGCGGCGCATCATCGGTGAAGCCGTCAGGTTAACATGGAAGAGCTGGCAGCTTACAGATGATGTCACAGAAGGAAAATGCTGAATCCGCTTTGCGGGTGAGTACCTTAAAGCGCAGGACCTGCAACCAGATAAATTGGGTTAAAAGGGGGGGGTTAGGCTCCAATGCGCTCCTAACTTCCTGTGTAGTTTGCCAGTGCTGCATTAAATTCAAAACGGTGTTATCAGCCCTGCCCAGTTCTGTCTGCAGACTAAAGTCCTATTCAGATGGACCCTGGCACCCATACTACGTGAATGCCGCAATTGTCTTGTGCCTGCGACTGCCCCAAACTGTGGGCAGGCAGCCTATGGAAATGGATACTGATGCAGTGGCTGCACAGACACAGCCTCATGTCAAAATTAGCCAGGTTTGCATGCGCAGATCCACAGACTTGAATGCACACTATCTGAATGAGATGTTGTCTCACTGGGGTTTATTTACTAAAGCTAGAGCGTGCATAATTAGTCACAGTTTTGCATAGGAACCAATCCGCTTCCAGGTTTTATTGCCAAAGCTTAATTGAACAAGCTAAGGTTAGAAGATGATTGGTTTCTATACAGTAATGCAACTAATTTTGCCCTCTCTAGCTTTAGTAAATAAACCCCACTATGACAGGAAGTGTGGTATTGGTTGGATTACCAGATGAAAATAAAATAAAAAAACTCCTGTTAAAAAAAAGAATAGAACCATGGCGGGACCGCTATGCTGTTATCTCTTGTATTTTTGTTCTTGAATTTATATTTTTTTTCTTAAATATATACACATAAGTTTGTACATGCATATGTTATATATTTTAAAGGACAGCTTTACCGAGATCATAACGAAGCCCCAGGTAAAACAGAAAATGATGTAATAATTATGTAATGGCTACTTTACTGAATCTACGTTTTATGCTGGGACAAATAATTTGCAATAAAAGGCAGTGCCCATATCATGCTTCAGCTGATGGCAACCCCTAAAGCAGGATTTTCTAAACATTACCGTGGAGCTAAGCTTACCTTTTTTCCTTCAATGGTCCCTGTCCATTGCCAGGCTTCAACCATCAACAGGAGGCGGCACATGGAAACCATGCCGGCAATGTAACCTGAGCTACGCATGCATACATACTAGAGAACACTGCAAGCAGGCAGAAAGACCTTGCATGTCTCTTCTGACAAAAAGAGCCTGCCTGTTTATAGTCTTTAATCGAACTTTCATGACCTCCTCCCCAGACTTCCACTAAGGTAAACCGTATATTACTCAAAGTGAATATTGAATATATTTTGCATTGGGAAAAATTGTCCAAAAAATTGTCTGCAGAGCACATTTGTCTGCTTTTTTTTAGTGCTTGCCATTGCAGTTGATATCAAAGAAACCGTGAATGTTAAAGAGGAAGTAAACCCTGATGGGTTTTACTTCCTCTTTGTTCCCCTGCAAAGTAAAAGCATAATGGTCTAGTATGCATCACATACTAGTCCACTATGTTCCACTTACCTGCAAACAAAGCCTGGGCTCTTCCCGGTGGTGGCCACATACATCTTTACCCCTCTTCCTTCCGGGGCGGCTGGGGACTCCGGCTCTGTGACTGGCCGGAGCCACGTGACATCACTCTCGTGCACGTGTGTGGGAGCCGTCGGTCACAGCGCTTGCGAGTGAAGAAATAGCATGGAGGGCCGTTTTTGAACTGTGCATGCGCAATGACATATTCAGCACAGTGTACAGCAAATATCTCCTAAACGGTGCATGTTTAGGAGATATTTCCACTACCTATAGGTAAAAGACACAATCAGAAGTTTACAACCACCTTAAAGCGGAGGTTCACCCTAAATATAAGCCCTCCCATGTGATCCAGCATACTGGCGTCAGCGCCAGTATGCTGTTTTTATTTTTTTTAATCCATGTACTTACTGTATTATGCTGAATTTTATTTTTTTTACCCCGTGGTGGACGGCGCCAGTATAGCGTGTCACATCTTACGAAAGTACCCGAAAAGGACTTGGGTAATCTCAGCGAAAATGCGGCGCCTGCGCACAGACCTAGGAGCTGACAGCGCAGGCGCCGTATTTCTCCGAGTCCTACGGCTATGGCGCGTCATGCCCTCCGAAAAACGCCGAAATAGGACTCGGAGAAATACGGCGCCTGCGCAGTCAGCTCCTAGGTCTGTGCGCAGGCGCCGCATTTTCGCCGAGATTAACCGAGTCCTTTTCGGGTACTTTCGTAAGATGTGACGCGCTATACTGGCGCCGTCCACCGCGGGGTAAAAAAAATAAAATTCAGCATAATACAGTAAGTACATGGATTAAAAAAAAAAAAAACAGCATACTGGCGCTGACGCCAGTATGCTGGATCACATGGGAGGGCTTATATTTAGGGTGAACCTCCGCTTTAAGTGTAATAGATATGATGTAGCCTGCCTAAGTTGTGTTTTATTTTCAGTGTTTTGCTAAATTCCTAAGCTCAGTTTATTTTGCCAGCTACTGTTCAAAAGGCTACAGTAGTCTGAGTGATTGCCCTTTTCACTAAAAGCAGCAAACAGCTGTGCATGCTGATATACTGTGAATCATCTTACTTAGTAAACATTAGTTGTTTTAACTTATAATTCGTTTTTCCACTTCCTGGTTGAGCGAGGCACTGGTGATGTAACCCTGGCCTCACACCTGCATCCTGGGAAGTTCCTGTCGCATGTTCCAGGAAGCAAACCCAGAGGTCTAGACCAATCACAGTTATGAACATTTCTGGGACTGTAAGGCTAAAATTATTTACAGCATTGATAAATAAACGCTTAAAACTGCAATTGTCTTGTGTCTTTTTCCCAAAATAACAGAATACAAATTTGCTAATGCTGTTCGGATATACATGTACAGTATATAGTATGACCCATACATTTTCACTGATTTCAATATATCAAAGTCCTATACCTCAACCTCTGTTCCTAACCATCAGAGGAAATCATTACATAAGATCAAATCACAGCCAATCCTTGTATACCATTGTTGTTTGCATCCAGACTGGTAACCCAGTGAAGATCCCTCAACCTTGAGCCAATAGGGGTACGACAAGGACACCCATTCAGTCAGGTCTCTGAAATCTGTGATACAGAGTAGTTCTTTTCTTGCTGAAAAAAATCCCAATGTCCAAGACAATATTTTTGTCTGATCACCCATAGTAAAAGTTAAGTACAGATTGGTATAGAATGTGGCACAACATATGCCCATCGCTATGCCTTGAACCTGGAGGTAATTACATTTGCCAAACACAAATACATTGGCACAGATTCACAAAGCACTTACGCCGTCGTAAGTGCAAATGTGCGCCGTCGTATATGTGCGCCAGACCAACAAACAAACATACGCCTAAAAACTGGCCACCCTACGCCGACGTAGCTTGCACACGCCGGTGTAGCGTGGGCGCAAATATGGGCTAGACGCATGTTGCTGCTCGTATTGATTAGGCATTCAAACATGCAAATTAGGGAAATACGGCGATTCATGAACGTGCGTGCGCCCGACGAATGCTGCGCATAAGTTGTACGTCCGGCGTAAAGTTATTCCCGCTAGATGAGGTGCAACCCGGCAACAGACATGCAAAGGTCTGCACCAGGGAACACAAGCCGACGTATTGTGCGTTGGATGTGTGTCTGGCTGGGCATACGTTAAGTTCACGGCGTACGTGGTGATCCGGCTTAGCTTAGGCAGTTGTGCCGGCGTGGTTGTAAGCATGGGTGTAAGGGTGCTGTGCATGCATCTACGTCACAGCAACGTCACAGCGCATGCGCAGTGCGTGATACGCTGGGCGTAAAACACTGCACTAGCTCGGACCATCATTTGCATGGGGTCACTTCCACCTACGCTGGCCTGCGCCTTCGAAACCTACGCTGGCGCAGCGTTAGGAGCACTGGCTTGCTGAATGCAATGCTTGCCTCTCCGCGCTACGCTGGCGTGGCGTATGGTGTTTGCGCTATGGCGGCTTAATGTGCGCCCATCTCTCTGTGAATCTGGGCCATTATGTTTCAAATATAAATAAATAACTCCAGTATAAGAAGACTGAAGACACATTGATCTTGGGCTGTTTGCTCTTATGTTCTCATGATCTCTAACCCTTTATTGTATGGAATGCTGCCGTACAGTGCTTTCCTATCCATAGCAGCAAACCACACCCCTTTCAAACATGTATGGCCTCAATTGTTTGTAATTATTAAGTTGTGTCTTTAACAACTTCAATACTGAGCACTTACACCCACTTCCGGCCCAGGCCAATTTTCAGCTTTTAGCGCTCTTGGATTTTGAATGACAATTGCATCCTTTCCCGCCAGGAGAAAACAGTGATTATTGCTAGTGGCGAGTGTTAACTGAAGTCCAGGTTCAATTTATTAGTCTATGAAAAAAACGGTTTTCTGTGATCTAAGTCACTTTTCAAAGCCCCTTTCACATGTGCGCTTCATAACTAGACTGTATGTCCGCTTTTTGTGAAACAAAAAACGACGTTTTCACACAAAAAATCCATGTTGGAATTTTTTTTTGGTCGTTTTTTTGAAGACGTTGCGATCAATTTAAATGATTTTAAAAAACGTCGTTTTTTTTCAAAACGGCACATACATTGGTCCCTATGTGATTGCGGGTGTCAGCGGATGACCATCCGCTGACACCCGTAATTACCCGCCTCCGCAAAGATCCGATTTTTCGGACGGAAGAAAATCCTATTTTTCTTCCATCTGGCGGATCAGATCGGGTGAACACGGACATACGGTCCATGTTCATCCAATCCCCCCCGGGACTGCCCTTTCAGCCGACGGCTCAGCGGGGATTTTACGAAGGATCCCCGCTGAGCAAAGCGGACACACGGAGGCGGATCCGCCCGTATGAAAGGGCCCTAACTCTGTTAGTCTAACTAACACTACCTTCTCCCCAGACTGACAATGTCTGCTTTACTACTTGTCTGCATTAGTTTTATTTCTTAAGCTAGTTAACACATCCAAGAATTGTTACGCTGCAATATATAACATTTTTGTTTTTGGGTTTAATACCGCTTTAAGTTATCACTGTTGGAATTCCTCTCCTAAAGTAACTGGTTTTGGGCCATGGTGGCCGTCTAAAATGCCCAAGTCCTTTCCAGTGCACCCTTACATCTCACATGAAGTCAAGTATGCTGATTAAGCTCACCTGGAGAAGTTGTTTTTTCCAGTATAGCATTTTGGTGGAGGAATTATACAAATAAATGGGGTTCTCCGGTTGACCTGGCAATTTCATTGTTAAATAAGACCATGAGGGTCACGGTGGGTGAGGTCCCGGTGTTTGCAGACGTCACGGATAAGTGGTTAGAGAATGCCCTCTTTAAGGCATCCTTCTCTATAGTAGAAGAGGATATGCAGCCTGCCTTGGGAATTTGTCAAGCCCTTAAAGTCTGTGGCATATTCTGACCGATCCGCAACTGCTCCCTGACATTACCTCATTTCTTCGGGAATTCTTTGAACGTAATGTTACCCCGGGCATGGACCCCCTGACGATTTGGGAAGCCCACAAGTGCACAGTGAGGGGAGAAATCATTAGATTAGGGACGCACAGAAAACGTGAAAGGGGAAAAAGCCATTAAACTCCTCTCAGACAAGATTCATAGACTTGAGACACTCCACAAGCAGTCCCTATCTGAAAGATCAGCCTGTACGTTACTTAACGCGAGGAAGGACCTGCAACAGCTCCTAGACTCTAAAGCTAAACGACTCTTTTTTTTTAAAAGGAAAGTGTATTATGAACACGGTGATAAATCGGGCAGATTCCTGGCTAAGGCATTGAAAGACGCCAGTTCTGTGCATCATATCAACGGTATACGAAATAAATCGGGCTCAATAGACGTGACCACAGACAAAATAGCCCAACACTTTCATGAGTACTACTCTAACCTATATGGCCTGCCAGTTCAGGGTTACCCCCCTAACTCCTCTAAAACTAGAAACCAGACGATACAAGATTATCTGACGGAGTCCAATCTCCCCTCTTTACCAGAGGAAGTGATCCGACAACTAGAATCCTCAATAGGGAACTCAGAATTAATGACGGTTATTAAAGATCTCAAGGCAGGGAAAAGTCTGGGCCCGGACGGTTTCACCTCCATTTATTATAAGACCTTTGCGGAGCTCATAATAGATCCCTTGCGGAAAGCCTTGAACTCCTTAGCCTCTCCCAGAGATGTGCCCCCCGCATTCCTCTCAGCACACGTTGCGGTTTTGCCTAAACCGAACAAAGACCCCCAGATTTGTGCCAGCTACAGGCCGATCTCACTTCTTAATCTGGACGTTAAGCTGTTGACGAAAGTTTTGGCCAACAGACTTCGTCCCTTTCTGCATGATATCATAGGCCCAAGCCAAGCTGGCTTCATGCCCGGCAGGGAGTCCAGGGACAATGTTATTAAAGCACTTAACTTGATATATGCAGCGGGCACTCGGAAGATCGAGGGCCTTCTCTTGTCCACTGACGCTGAGAAGGCCTTCGATAGGATTGCGTGGGATTACATGATGGCCACTTGCCAGCATATAGGGTTGGGGTCACATATGAGGTCCTGGATTTCTGCACTCTACAAAAATCCCTCAGCCCGCATTAAGGTCAATGGATCCCTGTCTGATACGTTTCAGATAAGTATGTCCCCTCTCGCCCCTCCTCTTCGTTTTCACCCTCGAACCTTTCATTAGAAGGGTCATAGCAGAGAGGGTGATACAGGGCTTTTCACTGACGGGAAGAGAATATAAGATTTCTCTTGGTTCGGTAGGGCAGACATATGCAAAATGATTATCCTGCCAAAACTTTTATATTTGTTCCGTAACCTTCCGATTAGAATTCCCTTGAAATTTTTTAAACTCGTCTCCTCGATTCAACAGAGATTCATTTGGGCCCACAAACCCCCGAGAATTAAAGCAAAATTGTTAGCGCTACCTAAGCATAGGGGGGGTATGGGTATCCCTGACTTTAAAAACTACTACTACGCCGCTCATGTGACCAGAATAGTAGATTGGCATTGCCACCGCCAACTTAAAGATTGGATACAAATTGAGGATGATCTAAGCCCCATCCCTTTACGTTTCTCCCCTTGGATACCTTGGATTAGCTATCCTGCTTCTCTGAAGTTGCATCCACTGGTAGGGTCCACGCTGGTAGTGTTCCACAAGATGTCAAAAATGACAAACCTGTCCACGCCACTGGGCCCATTGTCACCCTTGTTAAATAACCCTGACTTCCCCCCGGGGATGGAAACTTGCTTTCTTCGCCCCTCCAACGCCAATAGGCCAATACTCGCCACAGATTGCTTTCGAAACGGCATGTTTAGGGATTTTGGGGACCTTAAATTAGACTTTGACAGGCCCGACCTTCCTCTCTGGAAATATTTCCAAATGAGGAGCTACCTAAATCACGCCTCTAGGAGGCGCAAATTTAACAGAATGCCAACGGAGATGGAGTCAGTGTGCCTGGCGGGCGAGCCTATACAAAAAACTACCTCAATTTCTTATGCCTGGCTTAGAGATCAACCAGTCCACGGAGATGACAGATTCAGAGAGAGATGGTCGCAGGCCCTGGATGTCCCGATCTCGGGGCCCCAGTGAGAGAGATCATGTACTCTCGCGCATAAATGCTCTCTGAGAACCAGAACGCAGGAGACCGCCTACAAATTGCTTACCCACTGGTACGCCACTCCAGTGAAATTACATTCCTGGTTTCCACAGACGCCGGATACATGTTGGAGGTGCAATACGGACAGGGGCACTCTCCTCCACATATGGTGGCAGTGCCCTCTGATTGTTCCCTATTGGCAGGCGGTGTGTGAGACAATCAGACTGATCACAGAAACCAAGCTGAAATTAGACGCCGCCTGCTGCCTCCTGCATATCTCCAACATGTCATATCAGAGTTATAAGAACTCACTATCTAAACACCTTTTGAATGCAGCCAAGGCACTTGTGCCCCTACATTGGAAGTCATCCAGGGTCCCATCGATCCGAGACTGGCTGGCCAGGGTAACCGACATTTATAACATGGAAGAAACGGTAGCTCAATCCTCTGACCGTACTGATAAGTTTTTTCAAACGTGGTCTCCCTGGGTCCAATTTATATTTTCTAAGAACTACGACAAGTTGATGGCCGAGTCCTAGACCATCTAACGTGGAGTGCTTGTGGTGACTCTCCACACATTTTATAACCCTCTGACACCCTGCTGGGGCTGATACCCGTCCTACCCTTACTGTCCCCCCCCCCCTCCCCCCACCTCAATTGCTCTGCTCTCTTTTCTCCTTTCTTCTTTAAGCCCTCACTCACGGTCACTTCTTTTGTCACTGTGATTTGTATCAGAGTACCTACTCCTGATGATACCAGAAGTGCACTACATATGTTGATATGTTTACTTTACATTTGTTTCTTGATGTTTTTCTTTATCTCTAAACGCCAAATACAATTAGTTATTACGGTTACCTTCTGTTAATGTACCATATGTTGGATTGTTTCTTTTAGCTCTGTACTAAACACATGTCGGGAGCTGCGTCTCCCATATTTGCTTTTCTGCCTTTTCTTTTAATAAACTGGATGTTATAAAGTCTGTGGCAAAGAGTATGCTCTGGTCCAGAGAATCGGACCCAGAACATCCTGCTGTTTTTCCAAGAGCCATGAATTTCTTAGTGGAAGCCTAGGCATAAGGCAGCTTTCACAAGTGGGCACTATGTCAGTCCATATGAGAACAATCCTATGGCTTAATGTGTTATTAAAGACTAATTTAAACAACTCTTGAAAATGTTCCCTTCCCCCTCCCCCTACCTATCCTGTAGAAAAAGGATGTATGTACTTACCTTCTTTTTTTAATTCCGGTCTGGTCATGTGATTCAGCAGTTCTGACTCACCTGTGTAAGTGAGCGCTTGACAGCTATGAATCCCTGGAGCCGTGACATCACCCATAGGCCCATGCAGTTTTGGCATTCCCTCCTCTCCCCTGCAGCATCTGCTCTCTGACACAGAGGGCCTTCACATGACAAAACTGGATTAAAAATAGGTAAGATTTAACGCAGTATATTTAAGTGCTTTGGTGCACGTTTAACGCAATATACTGCATTAGTGCACGTTTAACACAGTATATTTCAGTGCGCTGGTGTACGTTTAATGCGGTAAATTGCAGTGCTTTAGTGCACGTTTAACGCAGTATATTTCAGTGCACATTTACCGCAGCACTTTCTATTGATTAAAGTGCATTCATGTACCCATTTCCCCATCTTTATTACATTTTGTTATTGACCCCCCCCCCCCCATCATGTTTGAAAGGCAAAGAAGGAGAGGCAGATGTTCCCATAGCACTGTGAGGGGGCCAGCAGCGTCTGTGTTCACAAGCAAAGGTGGAAATGGTCCGTCCTCAAACAGGACATCATTTCTTCCTCTATTTAGTGATGTTGCCTGTGCTATCTAGCTGCAGCAGGCAGAGGAGGTGATGGACTGGTTTACTAAATCGCCCTCATCCTCCATTGCCCAAGCAGAGACTAGTGTGCAGTCCACCGCAACTGCCAGAGTGTCTTTTTCTGCCTCCTTGGCCACAGATACTCCTGCCATAGCCGCAGCATCAAGCATAGAGGAATCAGCTGAGTTATTTGAACACAGCGTTAAGCCTCGTACACACGCTCGGTTTACTCGGCAAGAACCAGCAAGAAAACTGCTGGCAGAGCTTTCTTGCCGAGTATACTGAGCATGTGTACGAGGCTTAAAGGTTTTTCGACAAAAAAAACTGGCCAGAGTCTAGGCGAAAAACATAGAGAACACATTTTCTATTTTCGCGGCGTGAGATTCTCATCAGTCTTCCTGCTGAGAAACCCGAGAGTGTTTATACTTAGCTGGTCGCCGTGGAAACCCACACATGCTCGAAATGACTTTGACGCATGCACGGTAGCTTCCTAGGCATAGGTAGGGTGCAGCAAGATGACGGCATCGAATGTGATGAGCGCATGCTCGACGTACACGATGATGTCACCGCGTTCTTGCCTTTCAAGAGAATCGCCGTTATTTTGAAAGGAGAGTCTGTACACTTGTTGCGGCAAGAGATTCTTGCCAAGAATCTTGTCAGGAAAAACAACGTTTTTTTTTCCTGACGAGATTCTAGCCCGGGTGTACGAGGCTTCAGACACTCCCTCCTTGACTATGCAGGCATTACTTGATTCTGATGTTGGTTCTGAGGTTGAGGAAGGTAGGAACATGAGCCTACATAAAGGGGAGAACACTGGTAAACAACAAATTGGCAGTCATGTTCCCTCAGCCACAGCCTATTGCCAAGTTGGCTTTAGTGATGATGGGGATGATGATGATGATGATGATGATGATGGTTTCTGACATGAATTGGGTGCCAGTCAGAGCAGAGGAGGAAAGTGAGGGTGAGGCACAACTCCAAAGTGGCAGCCATCATGGAAGAGAGCAGCCACTCTATTGCCCCAGATTGAGAAGCTGTTCTCCCCCAGCCGACTTCCCACAGCTCAGCTGTCTGGGCCTTTTTTAGCATATGCGCAGCCGATTGCACTGTTGCAATTTGCAAACTTTGCCTCAAGCAGATCAAGCGTGGCTAAAACACCAGCCATTTGGATGCCACATGCTTAACAAGGCATTTAACCTCTCACCACTCAGCCTCCTGGCAAGAGCACCTGAAAGCCACACAAAAGGGATGCAATTCTGCTCCTTCTCACTCCTCACTTTTCCAGTCTACCCCCGCTGTACCTCATAACCTCCCAGCAGCCTCCACTGACAGGGATGATGGTATAGTGAAGGGTGTCATGGGTCCTTGCAGTACATCTGCCAGGAACACACCACCAGCTGTAGACTGTAGCAGGCAAATTTTCTGTCCCATCTGCTGCAGCGGAAATAAAATTACAATCACTGCCACCCATGTGCCCAACGTCTAAATTCAAGCATGTCAAAGCTGCTGGCTTTACAACCTCTGCCTTTCTGTCTGGTAAAATCAGCCCCTTCTGTCAATTTGCAGATTGTGCTGTACCACAATGGCAGGCTCCCAGTTGCTATTTATTTGTACGTAAGGCCATTCCAGCTCTGTACCATCATGTGGAAGGCAATGTTGTGGCATTATTGGCAAGGCAGTCAGCCACAAAGTCCATGTTACTGCTGACACGTGGTCCAGCAAGCATGGTCAGGGCCGATATATTTAGTTCATAGCACACTAGGTAACTCTGCTTGCAACTCAGAAGGATGTAGGTCTCTATACATCTAGTGGTGATGATGTGAGATTTGTCAGCTCCTCCTCCTCCATGACCTCCTCTGCTGAATTGTCCTATGAACCACCAGTACCCCCTAAGCGTTCAAGTGGCGATGCAATGAGTCAGACTAAAAGGTTCCATGCAGTGCTTCAGCTGGTCTTTGTAGGACAATGGTTCTAAACCCTGTCCCCAAGTACACCCTACAGGCCATGTTTGCAGGTTTTTCTTTTTATCTTGCACAGGTGCTTTAAATTAGTGGCTCTGTCAATGGCTTAATATTTTGGACAGCTATTTTATTTAAGAAAAATTCGCAAAACATGGCCTTTTGGGGGTACTTGAGGACAGGGTTGAGAACCAGTGGTGTAAGGGACAGGAGCCACACTGGAGCAGAGATTATTGTTATTATTATAGAGGGTTTATATAGCGCCAACAGTTTGCGCAGTGGTTTACAACATGGGGGCAGTTACAATTTAATATAGGAGGGATCAGAGGGCCCTGCTCGCTCGAGCTTACAATCTATACCGTCAGAATTTGCCGCGGGATTCGGCCACTAGCGGTGCGGTATTAACCCCCGCTAGCGGTCGATAAAGGGTTAATACCGCCCGCAATGCGCCTCTGCAGAGGTGCATTGCAGGCGGTATTGCCGCGGTTTCTCATTGTTTTAAATGGGAAAGAGCGGCGAAGGAGCGGTATACACGCCGCTCCTTTCACCGCTCCAAAGATGCTGCTGACAGCAGATGTTTTTCTCTCCTGCCAGCGCATCGCCTCAGTGTGAAAGCTCTCTGAGTTTTTCAGGCGGTATAGCAGCGCTACTTTTAGCGCCGTACCACCTGAAAAACTCTTCAGTGTGAAAGGGGTCTTAGTCAGAGGCTACAACCTATAGTTTTGTTGCTCCCCCTTGCTTCTATTGCAACCTGTTCACAGTTTCCAAGCCATATGGCGACGTCCGGCCAATTCTGAACCTCAACTGTTCCAAGTTCTGGAAATATACAAATTTAGGATGGAGTCAATCCAGTTGGTATTTTGCTTCATTAAGGAAACTTCTGGCATCAGTGAATATCAAGAATGCCTACCCGCACATCCTCCTGATTTGCAGGTCCCACAGTTTCTGCTATTCACAGTGGAGGATCGCCACTATAAATTTGTAGTGTTGGCTCCAGTTCTGGGCAGGGCCATCTTAACAGCATCATGGGCACCTGGGCAAAGTAATGCTCTGGGGCACCGACAATGGAGACAGTGCAGGTAAATAGAAATCCCATAGCTAGGAGGTAGGGGATATCTGGGATGTAGAGGGGTCAGAGTGCTGAGGGGATATCTAGGGTGTAGAGGGGTCAGAGTTCTGGGCGGGGGGGGGGGGATATCTGGGATGTAGAGGGGTAGCCCACACTCAAGGACCAGCTGCTTTGAGGAAAGGGCCCCCCATGCAGCTGGGGCCCCTGGGCAGTGCCCAGGTGTGCCCTCTCATTAAGACAGCCCTGGTTCTGGGTGTGTTAAGGACCTGGGATATCCCAATTTTGGGGTGCCTGGAGTACTTAAGCTTAGTCTTTGATGAGGCTTAGGAAATGGTACTGCTCTTGCAGGAGAAATGCTTATCTCCTCAAGCTTAGGTGGGATCCCTGAGGTCGTTGCAAAATACTGTTCAGGTTTCTTGATACAACAGGCACAGCGGGAGACATATGACCAGCTTTTTTATTCTTTGTTAGATGCCCCCTTTTAGATGATTACTTAAATGACTGCAACATCGCCAATGGACTCTGTACGGCCAGCGGAAAACACAAATGACCGCTGTCTTCATCAGAACTTTTCCTGCTTGCTATGCCCACACCCCTGTCTCTCAGTGCAGTGAGGAGTCAGCGCATGTCACGTGACGTTATGGTTTATGATACCAAAAGAAAGGTATATCGGAACATTATTTGATGTGTGCTATAGATTCTTATTTTTACTTTTAGATTAGCTGATGACCCAGGTAAAGTAGATATAATAGGTTTACTGATATGCACTGTTACTGTACTAATGACACTGGCTGAGAAGGGGTTACCACCAGGGGCAATCGAATAGTGTGTCCCCAGGGGGTGCTTTTTAACTGTGTCGGGGTGGTTTCACTGGAAAAAGAAAGAGATTTGTGTTCCTGCTGAGAAGAAACACAGATCTCTCTTTCTTTCTGACAGAACGGTGATCTGCCTTGTTTATAGGGTTGTCCCGATACCACTTTTTTAGGATCGAGTACAAGTACCGATACTTTTTTCCATGTACTCACCGATACCGAATACCGATACTTTTTTTAAATGTCATGTGACAGTTTTCAAACCACAATACAGACTAAGGATATTTTCTTTAGAATTATGAAGAACTCTAACTCAAGACATTATAAAAGAATAAAAATGAGTAAAAATGAATAATTTTTTTTTATTTTCTTGTCACGCAGTTGTAAAAAACTCAAAGAATTTTCACAGAACTTGTTGATAAATACAAAAAAAGTATCGGCAGAAGCATCGGGAGCATTTGCGCGAGTACAAGTACTCCCGCAAATACTCTGTATCGGTCCCGATACTAGTATCGGTATCGGGACAACCCTACTTGTTTACATAGGCAGATTGCCATTCTGCCTCTCCAGGAATAATTGGGGGTGGGCGGTAGACATTGGGTCCGCTGTACCTGCTAATTTGGCTCCCCCTCTGACCAATCACTGTGCAATCGCGCCCCCCTGAGCTACTGCACGAAAACGACGTACAGGCAGTAAATGTACGGAAGGCGGACCGGAAGTCCTTGTTACTTAAACCGACAATTTTTTTTTTTTTTTACCACTACTATTCCTTTATATTGGCTTTTGAAATTTACAAATGCAGCAATTTAGAAGTGTTAGCGCTGGGAAAGACTTTTTGAAGGATAACTAGTGCATTTGATATAGAACCATATAAACCGGACCAAAAATGAGGGACAAATGAGGACAGAGGGACATTATTCCAAATCAGGGACAGTCCCTCAAAATCAGAGACATTTGGGAGCTATGTTGTAATTTGGCGCTTGTCAAAATCACTCAAATCCTTACACTTGGCCATTTTTTTTTTTAATCAACTTTAGGGACAGGATGTTCACTTGATTCCTTATATACCCCCACCCATTCTCATGTGCCATCATAACGAGACAATCAATGGTATTCACTTCAGCAGCCAGTGGTCATAATATTATGGCTGGTCGGTGTATATGGAGTGGTCTAAACCGTTTCTGGGGAGGAGCAATCACCAATCCGTGTATTGCTGGAGTGAAAGGCCTTCCTATCTATCCACGCCCCTTTGCTTCCTAATTTATTGCCTATCCCCGCCCCTTTGCTTCATAATGTTATTGCCTATCCCCGCCCCCTGTTGGTAAACCTATCCACCCGCTGCAGTACCCTGTGAACGTCAGGTGGAGCTCGCCCTCCGACCAGAGAGTTTTGTCCCCGCCAGGCCGCCGTAGTGAATATGTGCGTGCAGCTGCTACTAGAGGCAGGTGTTAGAGGGAGTTCCGTAGTACGGGCAGACGGCAGACTTGTCTCGTCACTCCTCGGTGAATTCTCTCGCCTCCAGTACTGACTTTCCCTGTGACTGTCCATAGCCAGGACCGGAGCTCGCCCCTCCCCGGAGACACACAGCCGTTACTAGCTGTACAGTGCGCTTCGAGGTTATTGTGTGTGAGGGGACTCATCCCATCTCCAGCAGTGACATCATCCTGCTACTGGAAGTAAGTGTCTAATACATCCACATACATGGGCTCCTAGGGAGGTGGATGTCCAGTGCTGGTGACCCTGCTCATTGCAGAGATCAGGTGACATCTTTTTATAGGACCTTCTCCCCCCAGACCCCACAATGCTACCCATCCATCCATCCATGCCGCATGTGACCGTCTGCACTGGGTTTAAAGCTACAGGAACGAGCTGTATTCCAATGGTCCAGCTTGGCACGGCGCACACTCCCTGGTTGCTATATTAGGTACATCCGTTCAATTGCTTTGTAAAACAAATTGCTAATAAGCCATTCACATGAATTTAGGCATGAGGACTTGCCGAAGTTAAAACCGATCGTCAGGGGATTTTGTTGACTTTGAATATGCCATGGTCCTTGGTGCCAGACGGGCTGGTATGAGTAATTTCAAAAACTGGCTGGTCGTCTAGGATTTTCACGCACAACCATCTCTAGGTTTTAGAGTATGGTTCCAAAAAGAGAGCATATCCAGTGAGTGGCAGTTGTATGGACGACAACCCATCTCTAGGTTGTAGAGCGTGGTCCCAAAAAGAGAACATATCCAGTGAGTGGCAGTTGTGTGGACGACAACCCATCTCTAGGTTGTAGAGAGTGGTCCCAAAAAGAGAAAATATCCAGTGAGTGGAGGTTGTGTGAAGGACAACCCATCTCTAGGTTGTAGAGAGTGGTCCCAAAAAGAGAAAATATCCAGTGAGTGGGGGTTGTGTGAAGGACAACCCATCTCTAGGTTGTAGAGAGTGGTCCCAAAAAAAGAAACTATCCAGTGAGGTCAGAGGAGAGTGGGCAGACTGGTTTGCAATGATAAAAAGGCAACAGTAACTCAAATGGCATTTCGTTACAACCAAGTAGAGGTGCGCATCTTTACTGGTCTCACGATTAGATTACAATTAACCTGTCAACGATTCAATTCCGTGATGCATCACTATTACTGCCCATGGTTTTCATCAGAAACCCATGTAGCGCTTACCCCCGAAGGAGCCGCTGGTTAGATTTGGGATCGGCATATTTGTTACCTCTGTGATGGTGTCTAGGGGTGATGAGAGCAGTAATAGAATGTCCAGACCGTTGACGTTTTCAATGCTTTATTTCTGGTCCAATGCGACCAAAAGTCAACTCGAGGTAGATAGAGTAGATTGGTGAAAAAAGAATAACCTTGCAGATATAGGCTGTGGATAAAAGAAGCAATCCTCCCTCCAACGAATGTGTTTGTCTCGTCGCCATTCCAGCCGGAGTAGATATAGCGCCCCTGGACAGGCCCCTCTCACAGGCCTGGCAGCCAGAAAGTTACTGAGAATGCTGAGAAGGAACAAGTCTCTGCCACCGACTTGGCTCTGATAAATTAGTAAATGCCTCTGCTACAGGTCTAATACTCAGGAACATGAATGTAGAGCTAATCCTCTCAGTCGATAATTAAGGAGCCACCGACTGACAGTTTGCTGCATACAACCTGTGAGTGTCCGGTCACTCAGATCCCTGATGGTTTTGTCTGCGCCCTATTGGTTCACCTGCCTCCGGGTTCACCTCAGACCGACTCCCCACCGAACAGCACCCAGCTTGGGATCCTTTTCTCTTTAACTGGGGGACCCAGTAAGTCACTGGGGCCCCTTGGCAATTTCAGTTGCTCTGAGCCATGAGGGCCCAGAGTAGGGAACTCCGCGTAGCACGGGCCCAGCCAGCTAGGCCATAGTGGTGGGGTCTGTGATGCGCGCACACCCTGAAGGTGGGTGCCGCACCTGGAACCTGCGAAGACCCTGGAAAAATGGCGTCTGCCACAGATATACCCTCCCCCAGCATGCCCCGCGAGGGAAACACTCCTCCAATTGGCTGCTGGGGAAAGCAGCTCTGCCTGAACCCCTCTGGCGCTAACCGGCTGCCCAGAGATGGGACCGCATCTCTAGAGCACAGAATGACCCGCAGGACAATTCAGGGCTGACGGCAGCCCAAATTTACCACAAATCAACCTGGGTGAGAACAGGTAAGTCTCTCACCCTACTAAATTTACAATAGCGTCCCTTCTGAAAGTAAGGGGGCGCTACACCCATCAGTACAGCCTTATATGTGGCCATCAGTGCATCCTACCAGTGCCCATCAATGTAGCCTCATCAGTGCCTGGATTACACAAAGCAGGGATCTCCTACTGTTACATGGAGCTTGGATTTGAATTGTCAATGGCCACCAAAGTCCTGCCTCCTAGCCCAACTACTATGATACATGTCATACTGATTCAATTTCCTGGCATTGGATCACAGGAGGCAGGACTTTGTTACAGCGGGTGCAGAGCGTTTCAGATCCAGGGTCAATGTCGCAGTGAAATATACTCACATACACATTTAGGCAAGGCATGGAGTGGAGGATTCTGAAAGGGGCTGATGATGTAATTGATGCAAACAAGATTCGACAATCATACTACTTTGGATCCAACAAATCTGGAGCAACTGCATGATGTTATCATGTCACTATGGACCATAATCTCTGAGGAATATTTCCAACACCTTGTTGAATCTATGCCACAAATAATTAAGGCAGTTCTGAAGGCAAAAGAGGGGGGCCCCCCTTTTTTGCCTGGCTGGTGAGTGTACGTATACATTTTTATACCTGGGGGTCTGCTGTGGAATCTTACAACCACCCTCCTAGTTGGTGCTGCTATGGTGCTTATCGTAGTCCTCCAGGTACTGTGCAATCGGCTTCCCTTCTACACACTAAGCACAGGGAGTCACTCACTTGACATGTGCCATTCAGAGAACGCATTGTATTTTTGTTTTAGACCTTGTTCCCACCATCGTGCAGAGACATCCGTTTTTCTGCATGCGTTCTGCAAAAGCACAAAAAATTGTTTTCTATGTGCCCTCACCACAACACTGGTATCGGTGTGGATTTTCTGTGCAGGAATCTGCATCATGTGTGCAGGTTTCTGCATGCTAAAGAAACTGACGTGGTGTGAACAGGGCACATAACATGCGTGAAAACTGATGTCAACTTGCATAAAAACTCACTGAAATGTGCATGAAAACTGATGTGAAATCTGCATGGTTTTCCCATTAGTTTTCATGCACATATGGTGTAAGCGAGCCCCAAGGCTGGGTTTACACTGGTTACGACACGACAATCATACTACTTTGGATCCGACTTTGCCCTGTGACTTGAAGTCTGACTTTGATCTCCAATATCAAGCACTGTCTGGTTTGAATCCTGAGGGGGAACTCCACACCAGATAAAAAAAAAAAGCGGCATGGGTTCCCATTCCAAGAGAATACCAAACCCTTCTGTCTGATATGGATTTTAAGGGGAAATCCCTATGCTGAAAAATCGGCGTGGGGATTCCCCCAAAATCCATACCAGACCCTTATCTGAGCACACAGCCCAGCCGGTCAGGAAAACGGGTGGGAGCATGCACCCACCGCCTGAACCTTACCAGACCGCATGTCCTCAACATGGGGGGTGGGTGCCCCCCACTCCAAAGCACCCTGTACCCATGTTGAGGACAATGGACTCTTCCCGACAACTCTGGTTGTTGGGGTCTGCGGGCGGGGGTCTTATCGAAATCTGGGAGCCCCCTTTAATAGGTGGGTCCCCAGATCCAGGCCCCCACCCTATGTGAATGAGTAGGGGGTACCTCTACCCATTCACCTGGAAAAAGTGTAAAAAAAAAACCCCAAAAAACTATGCACGTTTTTAAAAAGTAATTTTATTAGGCAGCTCTGGGGGTTTCTTCCAAATTCTTCGGCCCTCTCAGCTCTCCGCTCTCTTGGTTCTTCTCCCACTGTCCAGTGTCTTCTGCCGGAGCTCCTCTGTTATCTTCTGCTCTTTTTGCCTAGTCGTCTCCATTGTCTGTTTTCCCCTCTTCTCTTCTTCCAATGTTGACACAACCCTCTCTTCTGCTCTAATGCGCGGTGTGCCACTACTTATATAGCCATGGGGTGGGGTCACTGTGATGTCACCTGGAGGCCCGCCCCCTTATACTGCCGGGCCATGGTGAGTGGTGATGTCATAAGGGGTGGGCCTCCGGGCACCCAGCCCCATACCTATATGAGCCATTGCGCATACGGCATTACAGCGGGAGAGAGCGTAAAATGAACATCAGAAGAAGAGCAGAGGGAAGAGAACAGAGAAGACTGGGCAAGAGCTAGCAGAAGACTGGGCAAGAGCTAGCAAAAGAGCAGGAGAAGTTGGAAGAGACCCCTGGAGCTGCCTAATAAATTACTTTAAAAACCTGTTGTGTTTTTTTTTTTTTTTTAAGGTGAATGGGTACAATGTACCCCATACTTTTTTGCATAGGGTGGGGGGCTGGGATCTGGGGGCCCCCTTATTAAAGCGGCTTCCAGATTCCAATAAGCCTTCTGCCTGCAGATCCCGACAACCAATGGCCAGAGTTGTCGGGAAGAGGCCCTTGTCTTCATCAACATGGGGACAGGGTGCTGTGGGGGGGGGTTCTGTTTTTTTATTTGGTGTGGAGTTCCTCAAGATCATCAAGTCGCATGCCAAAGTTGGATCATGCAAGACGGCGTTCCGACTTCAGTGATATTCAATGGGCTAAAGTAGGATTAAAGTTGGACCAAAGTAGTGCCGGGACCCTCTTTAAAGTCGGACCAGTTAAGACGGCTCCCATAGGGAAACATTGATTTTCACACATCATGCGACATGAGCTCCCAATGTCGGAGCGTTTGTTGTACCAGTGTGAACCCGGCCTAAAAATGCTCTGACTGGAAGAGGGGTAATCATCACAACCTCCTTTTTATCTCATCTAAACAAGACATTAAGTGAATGGCAGCAGAGCCACCGACCAAACCCATGTGACTATTTGGCACAAAACCTCTTCCTGACAACCCTGGTCGTTGGTTGTCGGGGTCTGCGGGCGGGAAGCTTATTGGAATCTGGGAGCCCCCTTTGCACATTATGTCTTTGTCTTGCAGGTTTTTTGTTTGTTTTTTTGTTTCTAGGGTTTAAAACCACTTTAAGTATTACCTTGGGGAGATGCAGATTAGAATACTACACTGAGCAAATTCCACATCCCAAAACACTTAATCGGCATCAGGGGCTTGATAGCTGCTGCTGCTAATCCAGAATTGATTAATTTTGATAAATATCAGCCAGTCAATGGAGTCTGTGGAGAGATGCGTTCTTTATCTGTCACAAATCCTTCAGCAGCACTGAATGCCAGTTCAAAAAGCACACTGGATGCAGGGCAGCTCAATTGCATACTGGGAAATTTCTGGCCAGTGGTCTAATCCCATGACCCAGTGGATTGTCAACTGGAAAGCTCTCCATGTTTTGTTTTCGCCGCTAGTTAATCTCCGACCATACGATGCACACCCTGCTGATTGGATGTGGAAGCTGGCCACCTAGTACTAAAAAAAATTCAATTGCATCACTGAGGCGGCTCTCTTCTCCATGGCTCCTCTCTTGACCAATAAAGTCTCAAAACTAGCTTTTCCATGAGACTGTAATCTACCAGTCTGGAAACGTGTTCCATAAACTCCTCCTAAAGGTGTCCTCCAAGATATTTCATTCTCTGCTCCCTCTGCGGGAACAGTATGTTCTGAGACTTTTCCCTTGTAGCGGTGGTGGGGGAGGGTTTAAAAAAAGCTGAACCGCCAAGTTGAGGATGTGCCAGGCATGGCACATGTGTCAACTTTCCCTGTCTAATGGTGGACAGGAGGTTGGTGCCATTATCGCACACCACCCTTTCTGGCTGAAGCTGGCATGGCGTCGATCCCCTCTGGGTGTGAAAGTCACCAGAGCTTGCTCCTGCGAAGCTGAAAGAATCCCTGGTTTGGTGTGGCTCCTGTCCCCTAGACAGACTAGCTGAAGCACTGCATGTTATCTTTTAGCCTGACTCCTTGAATAGCCCCTTGAACGCTTAGGGGGTACATAGGACAGGGATCGTCAAAATCGGGCGCCCGATCTCAATTGCGACAAGAAATTGTGACTACAAGGCCGTAAAGCTGCGGCCTCAATTACCGGCCAACGCGGGCCTGCCGCGATTGTGCAGCGGGGGAGGTGGGGGCGCACGGAAGCACAGGATCCTGTGTCTCCGTGCGCCCGTGCGCCCCCCCACCTCCCCGGCTGCGCGATTGCGGTGGGCCCACAATGGCTGGTAATTGAGGCCACGGCTTTACTGCCTTGTGACGACCCAAGCTTCTTTCTGTGACCTGGCGCCATCTGGTGGTGGCCGTTGGCATTACAAGTAAAACGGCAGTTCTAATGTTTTTTCACGGATTTCACTGCCATCTCCTTCCCTCTAATTGGAACCCCCCAATTTTATGTTTTCCTAACACCCTAGAGAATAAAATGGCGGTCGTTGCAATACTTTCTGTCGCACCGTATTTGCGCTGCTGTCTTACAAGCGCACTTTTTTTGTATTTTGTGAAAGATGTTACGCCAAGTAAATTGATACGCAACATGACGCGCTTCAAAATTGCGTCCACTCGTGGAATGGCGACAAACTTTTACCCTTTAAAATCTTTGCATGTTTTGAGTTAGAGGAGATCTAGGGCTAGAATTATTTCTCTCACTCGAACGATCGCGGCGATACCTCGCATGTGTGGTTTGAATACCGTTTACATATGCGGGTGCTACTCGCGTATGTGTTTGCTTCTGCGTGCGAGCTTGGCCGGACGGGGCGCGTTTTCTGGCTCCGAACCTTTTTAGCTGGCTCCTAGATTCCAAGAAAATTTGTCAAACCCTGACCATAGGATAATTCAGCAAAGGGAGTGGAGCTGACAAATCTTGCATACTCGCCATAAGCTGTATAGACGTGGTGGCAAAACAAGCTGCAGCTTTGAGACCTGTCCTGCATCCTTTTGTGTTGCGACAAAGTTACCCAGTGTGCTGTGAACTAAATATTTTGTCTCTGACCATGCTTGCTGGACCACATGTCAGCAGTAATGTGGACCTTGCAGCTGACTGCCTTGCCCAATGATGCCACAACATTGCCTTACACCTGATGGTACATAGCTGGAATGGCATTGCGTGAAAAGAAATAGCAACTGACAACCTGCTATTGTGGTACAGCACATTCTGCAAATTCACAGAAGAGGGCAGAATTCACCAGACGGAAAGGCAGGAGTTGTAAAGCCAGCAGCTTTGACAAGCTTAAATTTAGATGCTGGGCATGTGGGTTGCAGTTACGTTTTTTTCCCCCCGCTGGGGCAGAGAAGTTTGCCTGCGATACTCTACAGCTGGTGGTGTGCTACTGGCAGATGTGCTGCAAGGACCTGTGACACCCTTCGCTATACCACCATCCTTGTTAGTGGAGGCTGCTGAGAATTGATGATACAGCGGGGGTAGACCTGAAAGGTGAGGAAGAGTAGAATTGCATCCTTTTTGTGTGGCTTTCAAGTGCTCTTGCTAATGGGCTGAGTGGTTGGAGGTTAAATGCATTGTCAGGGATATGGTACCCAAATGGCTGGTGTTTTTGCCACTTGATCTGCTTGAGGCAAAGTTTGCAAATTGCAACAGTGAGATCGGCTGCACATATGCTAAAAAAGCCCAGCTGTGGTAAGTGTGCTGGAAGATAACAGTAACAGCTTCAACATGTGATGGAATAGGGTGGAATAGGACCTTATTATCGTTCCCCCCCCCCCCCTCTCTCCATCCTTTCCATCACTGGAGCCAACTTGGCAATATGCTGTGGCTGGGGGAACATGACTGCCAATTTGTTTACCAGTGTTCTGCCCTTTATGTAGGCTCATGTCCCTCCCTTCCTCAATCTCCGAACCAACATCGGAATCAAGTAATGTCTGCATCGTCAAGGGGCAAGTGGCTAACACGGTGTTCAAATTACTCAGTTGACTTCTCCATGCATGATGCTGGGGCTATAGCAGGAGCAGCTGTGGACAAGGAGGCAGAATAAACTGCTCTGGCAGCTGTGGTGGACTGTGCAATAGTCTCTGCTTGGGTGAAGGAGGATGAGGGTGATTTGGTAAGCCAGTCCACCACCTCCTCTGCATGCTGTGGCTGGATAGCACAGGCAACATCACTTAGGCAGGGCACCATTTCTTCTGTTAAGGACAGACCACGTTTACCTGCTGGCCCCCCTCAGTGCCATAGGAATGTCTGCCTCTGCTTGTTAGCCTCCCAAACATGATAGGGGGAGGGCGCGCCTTATTACAGAATTCTAATAGACGGAACGAGGTACTTGGATGCACTTTAACCACTTCAGCCCCGGAAGGTTTTAACCCCTTATGACCAGGCCTTTTTTTGTTATACAGCACTGTTACTTTGACTGACAATTGTGTGGTCCTGCGACACTGTACCCAAATAAAATTTGTCGTTTTTTTTTTTAAACAAATAGTTTTCTTTTGGTGGTATTTGATTACCTCTTCCCTAATTGTGCTTTCTTACTGTGGGAGGGATGGGCTCACTGCATGGATACTGTGATTAGTGTTCCTGGTTAGCAGTAACACTAGATCAGTGTCCATGCCTGACAGCATGGTGGTCTGCTTGTTCATATCAGCAGACGGCCATTCTCTGGGGAGCGATCGTGGGTGGCCAGCAGACATCGCGTTCGCTTGGCCTGCTGATTCGCTTCCCATGTGGCCCATCAGCGCGTGATCGCAGCTCCGGCGACACACGCCC
Source organism: Rana kukunoris (assembly GCA_029574335.1). Classification (NCBI taxonomy): domain Eukaryota; kingdom Metazoa; phylum Chordata; class Amphibia; order Anura; family Ranidae; genus Rana; species Rana kukunoris. The sequence goes on from CM056049.1 coordinate 292,173,492, forward strand.
CCCAGTGGCTGTTGAACAAAATCACATACAGGTACGTATGTACAATATGTACAAAAGGCAGTTAGGAACTAGTTAATCCATGGAAAGCGGTGTATTGTGCACTTAAAGCGACACTAAAGTCAGGATTTTTATTTTTTTTTAAAAACAACAAACATGTTATACTTGCCTCCACTGTGCAGTTCGTTTTGCAGAGTGGCCCGGAAAGCTGTCTTCTGGGGTCCCTCGGCGGCTGTCTAGGCTCCTCCTCGCAAAAGCTTTCCATCTTCATGCGAGGGCGCTCGCATGGTGGAAAGCTTTTGCGAGCGCGCTCCCGTGATACAGCGGCGGCCATAGCCGCCGACTGTATCACTCGGCTCCGCCCCCCCCCCCCCCCCCCCCCCGGCTTCTTTATTAAAAACGATGTTGCCCACACACCATCGTTTTTAAAAAACGATGAGCAAAGCGCGGTGACATACAACACGTACGACGGCACTCTAAAGGGGAAGTTCCATTCACGCTCCCGTCTCATAACTTGCTTCTGAGCATGCGCAGGTTTAAAACGTTGTCTTTAACGTCGTTTTAGCCCACACATGATCATTTTTTACAACCCAAAAAACGACACTTAAAAACTATGTTAAATGCAGCATCCTCTAATTTTATTTAATTTTTTTTGTCGTTTTTCAGAAGATAAAAACAATGTGAAGCCCACACACAATCATTTTAAATTATGTTTTTAAAAACTTTTTTTTTTTCATGCCGAAAAGTGATCGCATGTACGTGTTACAATAGAATCACTAGCACATCACAGAGCACACTATAGCACAATAATTGGCTAGTGGCAATGAACAGAACCCTGTTCTATCTCCACTCCAATATCACACTGCAAATGGCTGCTCAGGGAAGGAACCCTTTATAGTGTGGGGTGGGTCTATGAGCAATGCGCCATGATTGGGTCAGTACACACTCAGACACACACCGCACAGAGGTAAAACATTTCTTGTAGATGGTTACTAGGTTTGCACACATCTCAGGAGGGATTTTGGTCCACTTTTTACAGATCTTTTCTAAATCGAAACTGTTTCAGATCCCTCCATCAATTTTCTATAGGACTAAGGTCTGGAGACTGGTTAGGCCACTCAACGACCTTAATGTGCTCCTTTGTTGCCTTGGTGTCATTGTCATGCTGGAAGACCCATCCATGACCTATCTTCAGTGTTCTGCCTGAGGGAAGAAAGTTTTCATCCAAGATTTTACAATACGTGGCCCTGTCCATTGGCCCCTCAAGTTGGCTTGTACCTTTTTAGCAGAGAAACCGCCCCAAAGCGTAATGTTTCCACCTCCTGTGACTCACCTCTTCACTGTAGGGATGGTGTTCTTTTGTGTCCTAGTCAGCGTTTTTTTTTTTCTCCAAACACGATGGACAAGGTGAAGTTGCTCCTTTTTTAAAGGTTTGTGTTTTTTCACCTTATGACATGGGAGTGTGCCCGCAAGGTAACCCCCTCAGGAGAGAGCTTCCCAGAGGGTGGTAGCTATTGCAGGGAGGAGCTGCGAGAACTGCCGTGGGACCCCAGAACAGCAGGATCAGGGACACTCTGTGCAAAACAAACTTCATAGTGGAGGCAACTATGACCGGGTCTGTCATGGCCCATGCTGTCGCAAGGAATGTTGTTCATCCCTTGTGATAGCAATAAAGTTAATCTCCCCCCCCCCCCCCCAAAAAAATGGCGTATAAAAAAAAAACCACCCCATCCCACCCTGCTTGCACGCAAATGTGAACGTATACATTACTCCTGCACGCATATCTAAACTGTGATCGCACCACACATTGTCGCAAATGTCAGAGCAAGAGCAATAATTATACAACCAGACCTCTGTCTAACTCTAAACTGGTAACCTGTAAAGGCCTTTAAATCGTCGCCTATGGAGAATTTTAAGCATCGTAGTTTGTCGCCATTCCACGAGCAGATGCAATTTTAAAGCGTTAAATAGAAAAAGGTGCTGATAATGGCACCGAAAATGCATGCAATTTTACTATGCTTATGGTGTGATTCAAAATCGTAACGTGGCTGCATCATTGCTGCATTTTCAGTGCATTTCAATGATGTATGGAAGCACAATGGACCAGTGTGAAGACGTACTTTGCGACCAGCTGCAAGGTGGCACGATTCCGTGAATCGCCGTGGCTGTACGTCGGCTTGGGAACTCGCTATTGTGGGTGTGCGTGCGTTCCTGTTGGCCAGCGGGGAAGTCATTCAGGAAGACGGCTCTGTGTATTTTCCCCAGTCAGAAAATGCCTGCATGGAATACATTTAACCCCTTCTCTGCCAGTGTCAATACAATAACGGTGCATATTTTTAGCAATGATTACTGTAATAATGTCACCGGTCCCCCAAAATGTAAGTGTCAGGTGTTCAATCTGCAATGTTACAGTCCTCCTAAAAAATCACTGATCGCTGCTATTACTAGTAAAATAATAAAAATGTCAAATGTCTAGGTGACTGTACCTATGGTAATAAGTGCTAGAAAATAAAGTGACATGTGCTGTGAGCCACTATATGATGGGTATAAATGGAGCTGGTTAGAATATACCATCAGTTTAAAAGTGGTAGTAAGTGTTATACCCTCTGGATTTAGACCAGTTACAAGAAACTAGATGCCCAATGTTAGGTGGTGCTAATCAATAATGGGTCTCCAAATGTGGTGTTTCCCGTGTGTGAGTTATGGAGAGGGTTTGACCCCCTGTGGCAAGAGTGAACTGAGTAAATTAATAGTGCCAGACAATAATAATTGAAATGAACTCTGTGCCCAGTGCTAGCTAGTGCTAATCCGTAACGGTTCACCAAATGTGTTGTGATCCATTTGTGTTTGACCCCACCCCCAGTGGAAAAAGTGCACGGAGCCATAAATAATGAATTAATTGTGCCAAACGTTGATTAATTTGAAACTTCTTCTGTCCTAGAGACCTAAATACAATGGTGATGCAGTAAATAAACAGATCATAAAAATATAAATTTCATGAATAAAAATGATTGTTACATTGAGTACAATAATGAACAATAATAAATAAAGGTGCATTTGTAAAAAGTGACCGGTGCTCTTGCTAGAGAAAAATATATGATTTTGTTAGTCCTTTTTCCTCTTTATTTGATGGTATTGAACTTGGTGATCTTGGCTGTGCTCTTACAGTGAATGCACTTACCAGATTAATTTCCCCACCAGGGGCTCTGTGCGGCCACTGTGTAACACTCTGGGAGAAAAAAGATCTGTCCAAAGGTTGCTAATGCCATTCCACCAGTATTGATATGCAAAAGAGGAAAGTATGCCTATAGCCTACTCCCTACTTTGTTCATACTTTAATGCTTTGTTAAAAAAAAAAAAAAAAAAAAAGTGGAAATGTACTCAACATTTTACATAAAATTAGACGTATAGTAAAGCCGATAGGTGCCGTGCAGTAAAAACCTATAACCGGAAGTGACACAACACGTACTATTACTCCGCCCTACGCGTTTCTTCACTAAAGATGTCATCTGGTCTAGCCTAGGCATTGTTTTACTAGCCTTAGGAGATCCCTCCTTTTTTAAGAGACTTATTCAAGCGAACCAATATCCAACTAGCGGCTCTACATAGGATGTACCCAATCAGCTTATGAACCTGGTGAGAATTTTTTTGGTCCGCACTGGAATCGGATCTCATGGGTGTTCGGACCCATGTGATCCAATTCCACAGTCCCGACTGCATTCTGCGAAATGATTTGGGGGTGTCATTAACTTTATATTGACACACCTGCAGTGCTTAGCAGATGTCGGTGTGAACTGCCTGCGAGTCAGATGCGATGCGGAAACCCTCACAGGAACCAGGCTGGTTCCCCCATCGCACCAGTGTGAACCGAGACTAAAACAGGAGTGTGCAAAATCTGGTGCAGCTGTTTGTGGTAGCCAATCGGCTTCTAACTTAATCTCTGACCAAAAAAAACCTGAAGCTGATTGGTTTCTATGCAGAGCTGCAGAAATTTTGCATGCTCTAGTTTTAGTTAATCAACTCCACTGCTTATTGCTAGGGCTCCATGCATGCACAATTTGCATCGCTAACCACAAAACGTGGTTAAAGTGTGCAAGACTCCAAATGTCAAAAAGCTACATGAGCTACTTTGTTACGTGTAGGAAAGCTCATTGAAAGGAATCGACTGCCCTATGAGCGCATACATAAACCCAGCATCATTTTTGTTCACAATGCACCTAGGTGTGAATGCAGTGTTCTAATAAAGTACAATTTTTAGAAGTCACAAGTTAGATATTGATCAACCTTGCATTAGAAATTCATAGTGTTCTCACTGATACATTGCAGTTTCCCATTATATATACAATAAGTGTAGCGCTGAAAATTGAATCTAATGTTGCCAAGTGATTCTAAATATAAACAATGTGAAAAAAGTATAAAACAGAGATATTATGTAAAATAAAAACTTGGCAAAGCCGCGCCACCATAAACAGTTAAATTATGACGGTGAATGATGTGCATCAGTCCACTGGTGGGTAGATAGTACAATTAAAATCCTCTTAAGCTGAGACAGATATATGTTTGACCATATATATATATATAATCACAGAGCACTAGCATGCAATTGGAAACACCAAAGCTCCCTAGAGAAAAACACAACAAGTGCACATATAGTCCACATATAGTCCTTGCAGACATACAGTTGAGAAAATATTCCAAAAGCAGAACACAGACAGGATTCTTGATGTTAACACCACCGCTGTGACACAGACTTTAAAAGTGATCCCTTCACCGGTATAAGAGGGGCTGCTTACCAGAGGGCAAGCTCAATGTAGCAATTGGCTATAGCCCAGCGACGGCCTTTGTGTCCTAGGATGGTTGTTTGGAAAGGATTTCCAGCAGGTCATAAAAAACGGGCAGTGCTCACGATCAGCCACAGGAAAATGGAAGAAAGGATACGCCAATAGTATAATTCCGTTTAACCAATTAAAAATTTAATAAACGAAAGGTACTTACAATAAAACACTAACGTTTGCATATAAAACAATCGCCGGCAGATAGATCGGAGCCCTTCCTCCGTGCGTGGTGACGTCACTGCGAGTCCTCCCAGACACGTTTCGTCATCAATGGACGTTATCAATGGTACAGTGAATCACTGAAAATTCCTGTGAATCTCCAATATTGATATGCAGGTCAAAACCAATCCGTGAAGAAACGGAGGCTTACCGACTAGCCAGTGACCGCTCTTCTCAGGGGGGTCAAGACAGGCTTAGCAGAGATGCAGATGGTCCTCACTAGCACCTTAGGGGAACCCTCCAGAAACGACCATTCACAGTTGATACTGCAGCAATTGCCAATTGGGTGAACCGGATATGATCCAGAGATGGGTTCCAAGGTTGAAACGGATATACTTAGCGATGTTTGTGTATGATCTGTTGAATTTAAATTTTTTCTATCCAAAGCTTTTATAAATAGTGTTTATAGGTCGGAAACAATCTTCACCCCATAGAATCAGAGAATTCAACAGATCATCCACGAACATCGCTAAGTATGTATGTTTCAACCCTGGAACCCATCTCTGGGTCATATCCGGTTCACACAATTGGCAATTGCTGCAGTATCAACTGTGGTCGTTTCTGGAGGGTTCCCCTAAGGTGCTAGTGAGGACCATCTGCATCTCTGCTAAGCCTGTCTTGACCCCCCTGAGAAGGGCGGGTACTGGCTAATCGGTAAGTCTGTTTCTTCCATTGGTAGTGGTTTCTTCATGGATTTGTTTTCACCTGCATTTCAATATTGGAGATTCACAGGACTGCATTGAACCCCTATTCTTTTCACGGGTTCCTTCATTATGAATTTTTTCAGTGATTCACCGTACGCATAATATTTGTTTTTTATACTTTTTTTCACATTTGTTTTATATTTTAGAATCACTTGGAAACATTTAGATACATTTTTCAGCGCTACACTTATTGTATATGTTTTTGTTGTGCCTTATATCTAGGTTATAGTGTTTAGCAGCAGAATCTATCGGACACATTTACTCCATTTATGCACAATTTTTGCTCCTAGAGAAAATTTCCTTTTTTATACCCATTTAGTGTTTCCCATTATGCATGTGTGAGTAAAAAATATACAGTAATTCATTTATTATGTATTTTTACAGGGATATTCTTCCACAATGGCTTCTGCTGTGGCAAGTTTGGTGCCCACTACTGCTTCCCGCTTTGCTCTGCTGAAAGTAGACAGCAGCAGCGACTCTGATTCGGAGAAGTCTAAAGTATCACGTGGAGCTGGGAAATCGCGAAATGCATCTGCTACAAGTGGTAAAAGCAATGCAAATGAGAAAAAGAAGGAAAAACGTAGAAAGAAGAAAGAACAGCAACAAAGCGAGGCTAATGAGGTAATTGCATCTTTGTGCTGAAATTCTATACATCTGTATCTGGGATGGTCTTAATTTACCCTACCATCCAGATTTTATTCTTCGCATTCTACTTGATTTTATTCTAAATTGGTTTATAACGCTTTTTATATAGCTCCCTGTTGCCTTTCTGGGGTAGGCAGTGAACAGAAATCAGGGGGTTTTAACTATTCCGTATTCTAAACCAATAAAAAAAGCACTCTCCCACCATCTGCCAAATGAAACCTTATTAGCTCGACCATTAAGCCACAAACAAAGGTGTGACGAGGCCCTTGCTCGATCGGTTCTGCTCTCCCGACACTCCTCTGCTTCTATTGGATCAGATTGCAGATGGCAACATCTGATGGTCCAGTCATCCAAGGTTCCGGGATCCGACCTACAGCTATGTGCTGATCGGACCCATTAGAACAGACATGAGGCAGGCTGGATGTCTGTTCAAACAGGACTCAATTTATTGAAAGTACACAGCACACTTTTATACAGTTTACAAGCTTGTCATCATTCAAAGAACAATGAAATCTCCACCCCCCTTTCCACACACTGGGGCTTCCATACAGAGACATTTTGGCACCGATCCACCTAACATGACTTAATCACCAATTGTAACAGAATACGTTATCTAGCCAGCTTGGCTCCGCATAGAGAGGAGGTAATTACTACAATGAAGCAATCGGAACAATAAGTAACATGAGCCAATTATCTAATCATGTAGCCGGACGAGGTGACTAGGCGTCTCGTCTGCAATTTTCCCACTATACAATACACAATCCCTTAAGGGTAAACACAGGTCTTATTTACACACACAATAGATCAATTAACCTTTAGGAATAGAGAACTGGCTGGTGGTGCGTTAGCATTCCTAAGGAGAGGTTTAGGAACCAGGCTGATTCAGTGCCAACCCACATCTTCAGACAGAAGATATTTACACCTGATAATATTCCAAGACATCCTGCAATATGTACTATTCACAATGTCTCATCTTCTGCAGTACATGAATTATGATTTATTAGCCACCCTATCCTGTGTAACAGATGTCAAGTATAAACACTTTAGTATCTCCAGGTCCATGACAAATGGTATAAACTATTCAGTGCTTTTTTTTTTTTTTTTTTATATATATTCGGTAACTCAATTTTACTTTATGTTGGGTTATTTTTATTTATTTTTTTCCAATAAGTTCATTTTTTAATTCCATCCTCCATTGCGCGCAAAGATTAGACACAACCTTACAGAATACTGCTCATTAATTTGAACTTTAATCCGTTTTTAATAAGGTTGGCTGGTATCATTTGAACATCAAACTATTTACATAATCCGTTTGCCTATTAAGTAAAGTTGGTATTATTTGAGCATTAGCCTATTCAGATTTTTTTTTTTTTTATTTATGGTCACTTACTGTCCAATGCTCTATTAATAGTTAAGAAAACTGGCATTCAAGAAGATTCCTCAGAAACCTGCTCATGGTACTGGTGGGTCCCAGCAGGAATCTGTGCCACATGGTACAGCTAAAGAGGCTCATCAAGAAGACTGGCAGCAGTGGCGACAGAGAGATGAGCAGGTTTGTGTATTTTCTATGCCTCTTTGAACATTCATTACATAGTAGTGAGTCATTGGGGGTTATGCTTTAAATTGTGTATTAGATTTCACAAAGGCCCCAAATGAATACTTGCTCATGTCAATTATTCTAGCGACACACAAGGTTTTTCTCTCTGCTTACTTAGTGCCAGTAATTATTTTACTAAAATAACTTCATAAAGCAGGAGGAGTAGAGGGAGATAAATGCAATGTGTACATTTTTCCATGGCTACTGTTCATTAAAGCGGTTGTATACCCGCCGAGGATTCCCCCTGCGCATGCGCTGCTGCAATCGGCGCATTGCGAGGGGAATATCTCCTAAACCGTACAGGTGGTAGTATAGAGTATACTACCACTTTAAGGTTTTAGAATAGCCCCTTCAGTACTGGCTACTGTCTTTTTTTCACCAGTTATTGTTCCCCCTTGAACGTGTGTGTGTGTGTATAATAAATTTGTTGGGCAGATTACAAAACACAAATTGCCGCAAAAACACATTACATGCTTTTCTGCAGCTTCTCCATTGAAGTATATTGAACCAAAAGATAAAATAACACTGTTTTGCGTTAAGTCCTTGCCCTTTCCAAATACGCAGGAGCTAAAAGAAAATGTGAATGTGTCCCATAGGAAAACATGTAAATGAACTGTAGTGTGTTTCTGCAAAAAGCACCAAAAACAGGTGTGACCCGGCCTGAGATGTTTGGTAACATAATGGGGGTTAAAAATACAAAAATAAGTACAAAAGAGCAAATAATCGCTACTGCGGGACAGTGAAAGTAATATATACAGTAGCGATTTTGCTTTTTTGTACTATAAAGGGACAATTTTTATTTTTATTTTTTTTAACCCCATTATGTTACTGGCCGATTAACCGATTATGAAAATTGTAATCAATTAATTTCATTAAGTTGTCGATTAATAGAATCAGGGGCTGAAACTAATCAATCAGTGAATGCAAGGCTTCACATGAATGGGTGAGGTAGAGATCTCATGAAGTGAGATCTGCCCGTTTTTTACACCTCCTATCAAAAGCTTGTATTCAGTGTCCAAATTTTGCTGCCTCAACCTCTGCAACATGTCCAAAATACACCCCTTCATAACCAATGACCCCACAAAACTCCTAGTTCACTCCCTGGTTATCTCTCACCTCCACTACTGCAACTCCCTCCTCATGGGATTACCTTTTACATAGGGTATCTTCCCCCCCCGCTTCAGTCAATCATGGATTTTGGTGCCAGGCTCATCTACCTTACCAACCATTTAATGTCTGTTAATTCCCCCCTCCCGTCCCGGCAATCCCTCCACTGGCTTCCACTCGCCCAAAAAATGTAATTTAAAAATTCTAACAAGAACTTGCAAAGCCATCCTTAAATCTGCCTCCAAATTAATCCCTAACCTAGTCTCAAAATTCCAACTTACTCGTTCCCTTTGTTCCTCCCAAGACCCCCTGCTCTCAAGTTTCCTCATCGTCACCTCCCATGCTCTTCTCCGGGACTTTTCCCAAGCCTCTACTATCCTATGGAACTCCCTAAACCAACCTGTCCGACTATCTCCTTCTCTATTTTGCTTTTAGACTATCCCCGAAAAGCCTTTTCTTTAGAGAAGCTTATTCTGCCCCTACCTAACAACTGTACTTTTATTTTCTCCATTGGATCATCACCCACCGTTATTACCTTTTTTGTATCGCTTGACCCTCCCTCCTTGATTGTAAGCTCTAATGAGCAGGGCCCTCTGATTGCTCCTGTATTGAATTGTAACTAGTGGTGCAACGGCTCGCCATTGATCCGAACCAAAGATATTGATGCGAACCGCACACACGTGATCCGCGAATTGAGCACTGTGGCACAAGAAAGCCATATCACAGTGGAAACACATCAAGCACTTAATCACCAGGCCTATTTTGGCACTTCTCTCCTTCATGTAAAGATCACAATTTTTTTGCTAGAAAATTAATCAGAACCCCAAAACATTATATATTTTTTTTTAGCAGACGCCCTAGGGAATAAAATGGCGGTCATTGCAACTTTTTTTTCTTGCGCGGTATTTGCGCAATAATTTTTCAAACATTTTTTTTTTTTAGGGAAAAAAACTGTTTCATGAATTAAAAAATAACAAAACAGTAAAGTTGGCCCAATTTTTTTGTATAATGTGAAAGACGATGTTACGCCGAGTAAATAGATACCAAACATGTCACGCTTTAAAATTGCGCACACTCATGGAATGGCGCCAAACTTCGGTACTTAAAAATCTCCATAGGCGACGATTTAAAAATGTCTACAGGTTACTATTTTTGCGTTACGGAGAAGGTCTAGTGCTAGCATTGTTGCTGACACTCTAACGCACACGATGATACCTCACATGTGGGGTTTGAACGGTGTTTGCATGCGTTTTCGGTTCTGCATGCGAGCGACCGGGACAGGGGCGTTTTTATTTTTTTTTTTTTTTACTTTACATTTTTTTTGATCACTTTTATTCCTATTACAAGGAATGTAAACATCCCTTGTAATAGGAATCACGGTGACGGGTCCTCTTTATGGAGAGATATGGGGTCAATAAGACCCCACATCACTCCTCCAGGCTGGAAAGCATTAGATCGTGAAAAAAAACTTCACCGATCTAATGCTTTCAGCTGCGATTGCGGCTGTGTTTACATTCTGGGTACCGGGCGTGACGTCATAACGTCGCGCCCGGTCCTCCGACGGTCATAGAGATGACTGGTGACCAGATGGTCACCAGTCATCTCTATGGTTCTGCAGGGAACGCCGGCCGATTCGCTCTTCGGGCCCCCGATGGCACGGGAGAGCCCGGAGAAGCACCGGATGGCGGCGGGAGGGTGGGCCATAATGTCGCAGTCACGAAAAAAATCGCTGATCGCCGCCATTAGTAGTGAAAGAAAAAGTTATTTAATAAAAATGCAATAAAACTATCCCCTATCTGGTTTCCGCAACATGTATATCGTTTACAAATCAATAAACGCTTATTGCGTTTTTTTTTTTTTTTTACCAAAAATACTTAGAGGAATACGTATCGGCCTTAACTGAGAAAAAACATTTTTTCTATCGGTTAAAGCGACGCAGTGCCAAATCACAAAAACTGGCCAGGTCCTTTACCTGCCTAAAGGTCCGGGTCTTAAGTGATTAACCACTTTAGCCCCGGACCATATTGCCGTCCAATGACCAGAGCACTTTTTGTGATTCGGCACTGCGTCGCTTTAACTGACAATTGCGTGGTCGTGCGACGTGGCTCCCAAACAAAATTGGCGTCCTTTTTTTCCCCCCACAAATAGAGCTTTCTTTTGGTGGTATTTGATTATCTCTGCATTTTTTTTTATTTTTTTATTTGCGCTATAAACAAAAATAAGAGCGTCAATTTTGAAAAAAATGCTATATTTTTTACTTTTTGCTATAATAAATGTCCCCCAAAAATATATAAAAAAAAAAACATTTTTTTCCTCAGTTTAGGCCGGTACGTATTCTTCTACATATTTTTTGTTAAAAGAAAAATCGCAATAAGCGTTTATTGATTGGTTTGCGCAAAAGTTATAGCGTTTACAAAATAGCGGGTCGTTTTTATGTCATTTTTATTAATATTTTTTTTTTTTTTACTAGTAATGGCGGCGATCAGCATTTTTTTTTCAGTACTGCGACATTATGGCGGGCACTTCGGACACTTTTGACACATTTTTGGGGCCATTGGCATTTTTATAGCGATCAATGCTATAAAAATGCCATTGGCAGTGAAGGGGTTAAGTGTGTTCATGAGTGTGTTCTAACTGTATGGGGGGGGTTGCCTCACTAGGGGAAATCGCTGATCTTCTGTTCATACATTGTATGCAAAACCAACTACACAGAACAGGTAAGTATAACATGTTTGTTGTTTTAAAAAAAAAAAAGGGGGGAAATAAAAGACTTTACAGTCGCTTTAAGTATTGGGAGCCCTTGGTTTTTCTTGAGCATAGCAGACATTAAAGTGTATCTAAAGGCAGAAAAGCTGCATCGAAATTATACTTCATAAGGTCCCATGCACACTGAGCATTTAGCCTTTCATACTTAATATTGTCGACTATTTCTTTTCTTTTTTTTTTCTAGCTTACATCTGATTTGTATGAAGCAGATCTTGAAACAGCCTTAATCCAGAGTAAGCTAGAATATGAAGAACTGAAAAAGGTACTTTTTTTTTTTTTTGATGGGTTTTATCGTAAAATAGATTTTACTTGTTCTGTAGGAGGAGAAAGATGGATAAAATATTTAATAAATTATACAGGTTTTAGGCTGGGTTCACTTTTTTTATTTGTTTTTTAAATGACATTTGGCGCACCACAACTCTTGATGCTTTTGTATGCTTGGCTACTTTTTTATTGTGGAGGTGCCGTGGCACTTATTCCTCTGTAATTGGAGATGGTCTTTTAAGAGCCGCCTTGTTACCATACAAACCCATTCAGATTGTTCCCTAAGTAATGTACTTTTGCATGGGAACATGTTCTAAGGCAAGGAGTGGGCTGGTTTCCCAATACAGAAACAAGATGGCATTACAGATCAGTGAGGAAAACTGAGTATGTAAGGCAAGGAAAGAGTAGTTATTGCCACCTTCTTTTTTTTTTTCCTACAGGTTCCAAGTGCTTATTTTGTAGTTCTGCTTTAAATACATAATCGCGCTCTTCTAAAACCAAAACTAATATATCTTGATTAGCAGGTATTCAAACACAGTTAGATTTAATTTTCCATGGAACAAATTCTTAATTCACCATCACTCCATGGGAAACTACATTAAAGGATAAGTTCATATTATTATAATTTTTTTTTTTAAAACCTGTTACATGTTCCATCCATTTTTAGGGTGGAATAAGTAACATGTCCCAGCACGTGGATCTTCTCCTGCACCCTCTTTCACTATTCGAAAACAGTGTAGCCATGCAGGGCTCCGCCCCCACGGCCGTGTCATTCATTCAGTTTCCTGTGAATGAATGCTTACAAGTAACATCAGCAATTGGGGTTGACGGCTTGTAGATTTCAATGAGCTGCGAGGGCGCTGATGAGCATCCTTGTAGTCCATTGATCTTCCCGCTCTCTGGTAACTGTCTTGCCCATACAAGGTATGCAGAGTCTGTGTAGGAGCAGGGAATTGCACCCGCAATCTGCTGATTGTGGGTGCAATGCTCTGGAAGCTTCTTAGAAAAAAATATTAAATCCTTCCTTCCTTCCTTCATTCCTTCCTTCCTTCCTTCCGACTGTTGACCCAGGATCCTTGTACTTTAGGGCCCTTTCATGTGTAGGCAGTGGATAGATCACTTCTGAAATGGAGCTGATCGGGACAAATATCCTTTTTTGTAACATCCGTGCTCATTCAGTCCTTTGGCAGCAGCCGTCTGTGGTCAGATGTAAATTGGCCTGGACACAAGCTATCTCCAATCCATCACGTTTAAGTCTGGACAGATCTATTTGTCTGCAAAAGGGTGCATGAAACTTGCGATCAGGTCTGCCTGAAAAACTGATAGGCGGACCTGATCGGAAAGCCAGTATAAAAGGACCCTTATTGTTTAGGAACTAACACAATTTATGTATGGGTCATTTATTGAGCATTCAATGCAGTGCAAAATATGTTGGTTACCAAATGAAAGTGATATTAAAGGTTGTTGCACAAAGCAGCCCCGATCCTCAACTTTGTGAACTTCTTGGGTCCCCTGCTGGTGCTGCAGGCCCCTATCTCCTGGCTAGTGCCCCCATAGCAAGCATCTTGCTATAGGGGCACCCGAGCAGACTAGTTTCCGAGCTGCTACTCCTGGTGTCCATTTACACACGTAGGGTGGCTCTGCCCCACCCTCTGCACTCTTTGGCTCACTGGCTGTGGTTGTATAGGGAGCCAATGGCTACAGCTGCAGTCTCAGCCAGTGAGGAGGGAGAGACCCTGAAGAGCCAAGGCTCTTGTGCACATCGCTGGATTGAGGGGGGGGGGGGCTCAGGTAAGTTTTAGGGGGAGCTAGGGGCACTGCTGCAACCTTGAGCCTTTTTTCAACCACTTTAATTTGTACGCCCCAATATATTCTGCAATGCTTTTCTGAGAACATTAACTATTTACAGCAGCCTTTGCTCTGCTGGAAGTTTTCCTACGATCGCTGTGGCCTGCTTAAAATTTTCCAATATTACCCCCCCCCCTCGGATTTGGAGACACCAGAGCATCTAAAGAAACCCCAACAAACCTAAGAACATGACATATTTACCAATATTTGGTGATGCACATGATCATATTAGAATAAGTCTTTTTTTTTTTTTTTTTTAGGGTTATTTAACATTTGTAATTGAAATTTTATACAATTTCTATGTTTTTTTCCACTTCCTTTTTTTTTTTCCATTTAAGAATTTTTTATTAACCAGTTAAGGACCCCCGCACGCCTATGTACGTCCACAACATGGCTCGTACAGGCACAAGGGCGTAAATTTACGTCCTCGCCTTAGTGCGGTTCGGGGGTCCCATCGGGACCCCCTCCGCGGCGTGCGGCGGTCCCCCTGGCTCTGGGAGCGATCGCCGACGAGCGGGCGGATGTCCGTGTTTTCCGCCCCCCCCGCGATCGCTCCCAGCCAATGGGAGCGCGCTCCCAGCCTGTCACTTCCTCCTCCTGTGTTTACACAGGAAGGAGGAAATGATCATTTCTCTCATCGCAGCGCTGTTTCCCAGCGCTGCTGATGAGAGAAGACATGCCAAGTAAGTGTGCACCAACACAACACTGACACACACTCACATAGGCATATTAACCCCTTGTGATCGCCCCCCCCACCCCCCTGTCACAGTGTTACTGAATGCAGTGATTTAATCACTGCATTTAGTGTCAGTGTGACAGACACTGTAAAAAACAGTTAGTGTTAGGTTCAGGATAGCCCCCCCACCCCCCCTAATAAAGTTTTAACCACCTGATCACCGCCCTAGTTAACCCTTTCACTCCCTATTGCCAGCGTCACTAAGCGATCATTTTTCTGATCGCTGTATTAGTGTCGCTGTTCCCGCTAGGTAGCTATTTTTTTTATTACGATTTTTTTTTTTTACTAAAGACATGTGGCTAAATAAATTTTGGCCTAAATGTTTTACTAAAATTTAGTTTATTTGATTTTTTTTATAACAAATAGTAAAAAAATAGTGATTTTTTTCAAAATTGTCGCTCTATTTTAGTTTATAGCGCAAAAAATAAAAATCGCAGAGGCGATCAAATACCACCGAAAGAAAGCTCTATTTGTGGGAAGAAAAGGACGCAAATTTTGTTTGGGAGCCACGTCGCACGACCGCGCAATTGTCTGTTAAAGCGACGCAGCGCCGAATTGTAAAAACACCTTGGGTCATTTAGCAGCGTAAGTGTCCGGGTCTTAAGTGGTTAAAATAGATATCAAAGAAATACAAAAAATGCTCCCAGTACAGTCTTGGAGCGGATAAACAAGAGAGGGAAGATACTGATAGAGTACATACAGTGCAATTCATCCAATAAAATAAAATAGAATACTCTTCCTCAATTTCATATAATAAGGGGGATAGCGATATATAAATAATAGTTAAAACATAAGAATATAAATATGTTTATATATTAAAGAAGAGGAGAAACAAGGGGTAAAAGACCCCAGCCATCATTAAGTATGAAACCGTTATTTTTTCTACTTCCATGTCAAAGTGAGTTAGGCTCTGTTATATATGTGAATCGTATGTATTTTGAACTGCATCTGATTTGCATAACATGGGAACCACCGGCGGCTTTCTCCAGGCAGCTGGTTCACACGTGCGTGGCAGCTACGGTACAGTTTTTAACAAAACCTACCTATATCTCAACTCTCCCACTTGTGAGGCATTTGCAAGTTTTAAGTGGACCCCCCAAAATACCTGGGCGCCTATCAGTGGCGGCCCGTCCATAGAGGGCGCCCGGGCGCCGCCCCCCCTCCCCCAGTCAATAAAAAAAAAAAATTATAAAATTTTTTTTTTTTTTAATTAAAACATGTCCCTTTTAGATTTTTTTTTTTCCCCCCAAAAAATGGTCCTTATGTGCACTGTGCCCGGCGCCGGCACCAGTACGGGTAGCGCCACGTCTGTGCAATCATAAGATTGCAGACGAGGCGCTACAAAAAATGCCGGGAGATGGACTTTACTATGGCCGAGCGGGTGCACATGCTATAGGGATCCGACGTCACTCGATGTACAGGAAGTGACGTCGGAACACTCTGCAGCTCAGCGCCTGTGTGGTCCCGACTCCCAGGACATTAAGGTATGCAACTATGCATCCTCCTCCCTCCGCTCCTGTGCCTGTTATCTGAGTGCAGAAATAGTAGCTGCCACGATCCCCCAGCCCCCCCCCCCCTTTCGCTTCCTGACTGAATCATGGCTCCTCTGCTTATTATTCTTATGTGCTGCCAAAATAATGGTCGTCACCACCCCCCGCTTTTACTGTAAAAGACATTTAGTTAATAAGGGGGGGGGGGGGGGGCGGCCACTATTTCGGCGGCACATAAGAATAATGAGCAGAGGAGCAGAGAGTGGAATGTACATGTAACATGTACATTCCCCTCTGCTTGTTGTTCTACATGTACATCACTGCTGGGACTTGTAGTCTCATAGATGGTGGATTGCATGCACCTGAGCACCAGGAGAAGATGTAGAACTACAAGTCCCAGCAGTGATAGAAAAACTGGACAAAGATGGTGGATTGCATGCAACTGATCCCCAGAAGACGATGGGAGAACTACAAGTCCCAGCAGGTTATAATATAAGTTTCCGAGGTGGATGGATGTCTGGACACCCATCCACCTCGGAGCCTTATATTATAACCTGCTGGGACTTGTAGTTCTCCATCGTCTCCTGGGGCTCAGGTGCATGCAATCCACACCCATTCAACTCAGAGCCTTATTGTATGTATAACCTGCTGGGACTTGTAGTTCTCCATCATCTCCTGGGGCTCAGGTGCATGCAATCCACCAGATGGTGGATTGCATGCACCTGAGCCCCAGGAGACGATGGAGAACTAAAAGTCCCAGCAGGTTATAATATAAAGCTCCGAGGTGGATGGATGTTTGGACAGTGACAATTGATGGGCACAGTGGTAACAATTGATGGCATGGCACAGTGGTGACAATTGATAGCACAGTGGCTGTGTTTGACATGGCACAGTGGTTGCGTTTGATGGCATTGCACAGTGGTGACAATTGATAGCACAGTGGCTGCATTTGATGGCATGGCACAGTGGCTGCGTTTGATGGCACAGTGGCTGCATTTGATGGCATGGCACAGTGGTTGCGTTTGATGGCATTGCACAGTGGCTGCATTTGATGGCACAGTGGCTGCATTTGATGGCACGGTGGCTGCATTTGATGGCACGGTGGCTGCATTTGATGGCACGGTGGCTGCATTTGATGGCATGGCACAGTGGTTGCGTTTGATGGCATTGCACAGTGGTGACAATTGATAGCACAGTGGCTGCATTTGATGGCATGGCACAGTGGCTGCGTTTGATGGCACAGTGGTGATAAAATTGATGGGCCCAGTGAGGCTGCAATTGTTTTTTATTTATTTATTTTTTTTTTTTTTTGCGCCCCCCCAAAAAATTTGAGCACCAGCCGCCACTGGCGCCTATATTCCTCCACAATTGAATCAAGTTTTACCACTTCACTTCCCACATCTCCTTTCGGAGGTCCGGATGCTAATTAAAGTGGCAATCTGGCCTGTTCTCTTGGTTTGGCCGATGCAATATTTTAAATATGTCCATTCTACTCACATTTTTATATCCTTTTTTTTTTTTTTTTTTCCAAGCCTTACCAATGCATATACCTGCTTCCTTTTTCAAATAACTTTTAATGCTCTTTTGGTTCAATTTGTTTGGGCCAGAAAGAAACCGAGTTTCTTGACGTTGCATAAACAAAATGGTGGCTTAGCCCTACCCGTTCCAATAAAAAAAGACGCCTTGTCTGACTAATTGACTGGTGTCTGCACACCGATCTTATGCCGCGTAACTTTAACTTTGTTTTTTAAAACCCCTTCTTCAAAAAAACGTAGTGAATTTTTTGTGTCTTTGCGGATCTTTCCTCTTTTCTCCAGTAATTATGAAGCACATCCCACATGGTGTGTATCTGCTTTGAAAGTGACCTCGTTTTTTACTCATTTTTTTTTTCATCGCCTTCGATTAAACTTTAACTTTCCCCTTCGCTCCCTCTTTTCTCCACTCTTGTTTTTCATTGCTCCCTATGTGCTTCGTCTCCCCTGGAAAAATTGTTCTCTGATACAGGACAGATAAAGCACTCTTTCCTTGATGTATACCATAATAAATACCCCAAAGGATGGCTAGGAACCCAACTACCTTTGGAAATGGGAAACCGACCTTAACAAAACCTTTCACGAACAGTGTAGACCTATCCTCTGGTTTTCACTCAAATCATCCATATCTACTAGAGTGCATGAACCCCCCTCCCTTTTTTTTTCTCATATAATCGAAAGATGCCAATCAAAACCTACGAAAAATTGGTTCTGTGACATCTGTTTAATGCCACCAAGTCCTGTATTTCCTTGAAAATGGAAATATCTACATCTATCCACTCCATCACTGTGGTTGCCGAAGGTTGAAGACATTCACAATCTGGAAGACCTTGTCCTCTCCTCACACAACCAATTTAAAGATGAAAATAAAACATGGTTCCATTTGAATACATTTAAGTACTCCGAGGGTAAGGCATTACTTGAGACCAGTCACTAAATTTGGACAATTGACATTTTGGTTGCTCACTAATTGTTTCTGACCGCTTATTTCCCCGCATATCCCTTGAATTATTTGATTTGTATACTGTGACTGTTGTGTGTATCCGATTTGTAAAAAGAACCTTTATTAACCACTTAACCCCCGGACCATATTGCTGGTCAAAGACCAGAGCACTTTTTGAGATTCGGCACTGAGTCGTTTTAACTGACAATTGCGCGGTCGTGCGACGTGGCTCCCAAACAAAATTGGCATCCTCTTTTCCCCCACAAATAGAGCTTTCTTTTGGTGGTATTTGATCACCTCTGCGGTTTTGAGTTTTTGGGCTATAAACAAAAATAGAACCACAATTTTGAAAAATATATATATATATTTTTTACTTTTTGCTATAATAAATATCCCCCAAAAATATTTAAAAAAATTCGAGAATTTTTTTCCTCAATTTAGGCTGATACGTATTCTTCAAAATATTTTTTTGTAAAAAAAAAATCGCAATGACCGTTCATTGATTGGTTTGCGCAAAAGTTATAGCGTTTCCAAAATAGCGGTTGTTTTATGGCATTTTTATTGAATTTTTTTTTTTTTTACTAGTAATGGCGGCGATCAGCTTTTTTCTTTTTTTTTTTTGGTACTGCGACATTTATGGCGGACACATTTTTGGGACCATTGGCATTTTTATAGCGATCAGTGCTATAAAAATGCATTGATTACTATAAAAATGCCACTGGCAGGGAAGGGGTTAACACTAGGGGGCGGGGAAGGGGTTAAATGTGTAACCTGGGTGAGTTCTAACTGTAGGGGGGTGGACTGATTGAGGGAAATGACTGATCTTCTGTTCATACATTGTATGAACAGATCAGCATTTCTCTCCCTGACAGGACCAGGAGCTGTGTGTTTACTCTGTGTTACTCTGTAACGAGCAATCGCATGTTCCCGGCGGCGATCACGCCCGCCGGGCACGGGAGCAGGGGGCGTGCCTAGTGGCCGCTTTGAGAGCTAACGTAGAGCTACAGGCTCCCACGCAAGGTAGCCGACCTGCCGCTGTAGAACTGCGGCGGCAAGTAGTTTAAGACTTAAAAAAAAGAGTCCTGTGCTGGGGTGTTTTTCTTTTTCTAGGCAATTGTTTTTTAAATTGGTGCAATGTGACTTATTGGCTAACATAGAGCACATGCAAATGTTTATAGTTCAGCATCAGAAGGTTTTACATGCTGTACATGTGTGGTTTGCTCTAAACTAAGCAGTGGCATGTGCTCGTTCATGTTGTGGTAGCATTCTGCTAGGATTTGTTTCATGTTTTATACCTACATCACGGTCTTGAGAAACTTTTAATCACCTAGACACAAATGTCAAAATTCTGATGCTTCATATAGGTTGCATATGCGATCTGGGAAGTACCTGGCTCTGCAGCAGAAGGATGGTATTGATATGAGTGGCCCACTATACATAAACACATAGAAGTAATTCCTTCCCTGTGCCATGCTGAATTTAACACAATGATGCTGTAGCCTAGACCTCCTCAAAGTAAACCTCTATGTGCCCACAGTTCTAAGTTTAAGGCCATCAATGGAAAACTCAAACACGTTTCCAGAAGTACATCTTTAAAAATAAAAATGTTTTTTATTTTTTTTTCCTGCAAGGAAAATGACAGTGGAGAAAATGTATCGCCTCAGTCAAAAAGGGTTGGTAAAAAGGATAAGCGCAAGAATCAACAAGGAAAGGACAAGCCTCTCACAGTATCCTTAAAAGACTTCCAATCAGAAGGTAACTTCCTCACAATGCTATATTATAAATATAACATATACAATATATGGCATCTACCTAATATACTTATCCTTGTAAGTATAATTTTTTTAACTTAAGAGAACTAAAGGGAAAACCTTCCCCCTCCTTAAAAATGGTAGCTAAGACTTTAACGATACTGGGTCATTATTATATTAAATAGATGAAAGTATTTCTGAC
This sequence comes from Rana kukunoris, assembly GCA_029574335.1. Taxonomy (NCBI): domain Eukaryota; kingdom Metazoa; phylum Chordata; class Amphibia; order Anura; family Ranidae; genus Rana; species Rana kukunoris. The sequence continues at coordinate 292,194,128 of CM056049.1, forward strand.
TAGTGTAAAAAGTTAACAGCTTAATGCAAATGCAAAATATATAAAACATTACAATACATCTCAAATTATGAAAAAGTGTTCTTGACACTGTACTCGAGTTGGAATCGGCAAAACAGAAGATGAAAAAATATGAACAGCTAATGCGTTTTCGAATTCGTTTTTTTTTTCTTTAGGGGTGCATACACATTAAAGAGAAATTGCTTTCTACAACAAAGAAATCACATTAGAATGAAATATATATAAATATTATTCTCTAATTATTCATTCAAGATGTACTCTTAGCTTTTTAAAGGGGTTGTAAAGGTACTTTTTTTTTTTTTCTCTAAATGGCTTCCTTTTACTTTAGTGCAGTCCTCCTTCACTTACCTCACCCTTCGATTTTTTGCTTTTAAATGTCCTTATTTCTTCTGAGAAATCCTCACTTTCTCTTCTTCTGTCTGTAACTCACCACAGTAATGCAAGGCTTTCTCCCTGGTGTGGAGTGTCGTGCTCGCCCCCTCCCTTGGACTACAGGAGAGTCAGGATGCCCACTAACTCACAGCTCCTTTCTCTATCTGCAACATAGAGAGCGTCCTGACTCTCCTGTAATCCATGGGAGGGGGCGAGCACGACACTACACACCGGAGAGGGAGCCTCGCATTACTGCGTGTAGTTAGACAGAAGAACAGGAAGTGAGCATTTCTCCGAAGAAATGAGGACATTTAAAAGCAAAATCGATGGATGAGGTAAGTAAAGGAAGCTATTTAGGGGAAAAAAATTGTACCTTTACAACCCCTTTTTAAGGTATTGTGATCCATATGACAACTATTAAAGCGGAGTTCCACCCAAAAATGGAACTTCCGCTTATCCCACTCCTCGCCCCCTACATGCCACATTTGGCATGTAATTTTTTTTGGGGGGGGAGTGGGGGCTTCAGGAGGAGTGGGACTTCCTGTCCCACTTCCTGCTTCCGCCGAGGGGATGGTAAGGCGATTAGGCTTAATCGCCTTATTGCAGCCCCTCCCTGTAGGCGATCATCTAGGACACTGACAGGTCCTAGACGATCGTCTGTCCAATCAGCGGCGAGCCGCGCGCTTGCGCAGTGGGTTCCCGGCTGTAAAGCCGAAGGCTGTCGCGGCCGGGTGCCCACAGTGGAAATGAAGACGCCGGACGGGGGGGAGAGCGGAGCCCCCCCGGCGCGTCGCTGGAGCAGGTAAGTGATTGTTTATTAAAAGCCAGCAGCTACACTTTTTGTAGCTGCTGACTTTTAATAAACAAAACTTTTGGCTGGAACACCCCTTTAAAATCTGTTTTGGTGATTCCAACTTGAGTACAGTGTCAAGAAGACATTTTCCCATCATTTTTAAGATGTACTGTAATGGTTTATATATTTTGTATTAATAAAGATCTGTTAACTTTATACTATTCCGAAATACTTTCATCTACTTTAAAGTGGGATTCCACCCGCAAATCTATTTTTTAAAAGTCAGCAGCTACTAACAGTGTAGCTGCTGACTTTTAATAAGGACACTTACCTGTCCTACTTGCCCGCGCTGATGCCCCCCCCCCCCCCCCCGATGCCGATCTCACGATCGTTGCAGGTCCCGCGCCACCATTCACACTAGGGGAAACAGGCAGTGAAGCCCATTTCCTACTGTGCCTGCGTGAGTCTCACGCTGGCTTGTGAATGGGCGGCTGCTCTCTGAGAACACACACAGTTCCCAGAAAGCAGAGGGTGCCCCATTCACTAGGAGAAGAAGAAAACGGACCACGGCTGCGGAAGAGGCAGATTACGGACTTCCGCATAGCAACAGGTATTTCGGGTGAGTATACATTTTTATTTTTTTATTTTTTTTAGGATTTTTGGCCAAATGTTTTTTTCCTGGGTGGAACTCCACTTTAAGTTAATAATGACCAGTGCCGTTAAAGTCCCACTTTGAGGGTTTTTTTCTGTGGTGTGTGTGTGGTGTGTTATTTTATGTTTTTTTTTTTTTTTTTTTTTTTTTTTTAGTAAAGCAGAATTTCAGTGATTTTTTTTTTTTCTTCATCTTTCCATCTATTAAATCTTCTGCCCTTCTGCCATCATTTTTTTTCTGCCAGTAAATACCTTATACAGCCCACTTCCTGTTTTGTGTCTGGTAAAAAGCATAGGCTTATGACATGCACAGCCCAGTCTCCAGTTTGCCAGCAAGGTATTGGGGGATAAGTCATAAGAGGGCCAATGAGAGCTGCAGAGCTGGTGGTGTGTGTGTGTGTGTGTGTGTAAATTATAGTTGCAGGGAAGCTTCAGAATGGCAAATATGTCTTTAACAGATTGTGAGCAGACTGCAGTTTCCTCTTTAACTCTCAATAGGGAGAAATGCAATTATTTTGATGAAGATATGTTTTCCAATATTTAGAAGCCAAATGCTAACATAAGAACATTTTTGTTTGGGCTTATTTTTAGAATGCTCAAAAGGGCTATGAATAAAAATAGACAGCACTGTGATGGAGGTTTATCAACTTAACATCTGAATTAGCCAATTATTTATTGCTTTTCATGTAGCGTTTATATACAGCACTTTTTTTCTTTTTTTTTTTGTATTTGCAACCCCTGTGCTTAAAAACTTGACAGCTGTCGGACTGTTTTGCAGAGGTCTGCAAAATATGTATCACTGTAGATAAGACTGAATCCAACCCAATATGCATGTACGGTTTCTCAAGACATGTGTGCAATGAATTGGTCAATGCAGGTTTTATTTTAGAGCAGTAGAGGGAGGTATTTATGAATGAATCCCACGTTCTTAAGATAAACATGTCTCATGATCTGTTGATATTCCTGTTTTTGCTCTTCCGTGAGTGCAAAAAATATTAAATCTTTAGCAATACATTTTGGCCGGTAAATCGGACTACAGCTCTTTCTACATGTGCAGGTTTTAGGATCCTGGGCTGAGTGTTGCTTTTGAGCAGATTTGCTAGGCAACATGGACACAATCAATATGTGTTTTATCAAGGCTTCTGTCTTGAGCTTATGGATGGGGTGAAGTAAACCGTAAAATTAAAAGGATATGCTTATTGGATAAAGCAAACTGTCATGTAGTTGTCAAAGCTTATTAACCATAACACTGATACTATACTGCTTTTGTTAATTGAGTGATGTATAACTGCTTTTTATTGTTTGTTTTTTTATTTCAGAACAGACTAAAAAAACAGAGGTGAGTCCTGTAAATGGAAATTGAATTCTTTTTTATACTCAACGTAGAATCATCTTCTCTTTTTTTTTATTTTATTGAGCCCAGTGAGGGGCACTGAATTCTTTTAACCTTTTGGGTTATAGTGCTACTTACAGGAGGATTGGACAGAAACAAATAAATATTTTAGGCTAGCCAAGGATATCCCCTACCGAAAAAATGCCTCAATTTCCTAGCAAGAGTAGGATCATATGTCCCTCAGTGGATTTCAAAAAAGGATTTTACTGTGCTTTTTTAAAGAAGGTCTTTACATTCTGGACATTCAAAAGCAGCCCAAATGAGGGGCAAACAATAGATAACTGGTTTGTGAACAAACAGTTCAATGAAGGACCACCTGCCCGAAGCTGGTGTCAGACAAGGCTGAAATGTCCACCTGGTAGAACTTTGAGCCTAGGTTCACATTTGTGCAAACACAAATTGCATGTGATTTGCACCCGCTCTGCGGGGCTGATCGCATGTGATGTCTGTGCAATACAGTTGTACGGCTGAAAAAATACAAAACACAAATACAAACACCACAGGTAAATCACATCAATCAAGAAATAATCAAACAATGGACCACAGCTTTCTCAGTAATGACATGAGTCAAAAATGAGAGCACGATTAGCGCAGGTCCGCAATATTCGAAAGCATAGGATCTGTTGAATGTTTGTAATCATACATTATATGCAAATGAATGTGTAATTATATACACTGTGTAAACATGCCGTGGAACTGATTTTATATGTGAATAAATCAATATATTTAATGGATAAATAATATAAGTGGTATATATTATTACCAATATAAAGTGCAATGTGTATATGCAAATCTGCATCTATAGACTATGGCTCAGATTCACAAAGACTTACGCCGACGTATCTACTGATACGCCGTCGTAAGTCCAAATGTGCGCCTTCGTATCTATGCGCTGATTCTTTAAATCGGATACGGCTGAATTTTGCCAAGATACGACCAACGTAAGTCTCCTACGCCGTCGTATCTTGGGTGCATATTTACGCTGGACGCATTCGGCGTTCCTATTATAAATATGCAAATGAGCAAGATACGCCAATTCACGTACGTACGCCCAATGCAGTAATCTACGACGTTTACGTAAGGCGTTTTTCCGGCGTAAAGATAAACCACCAAAAAGGTGGCGCATCCCATGCAAGGTATGGACGTCGGAACAGCCATCGTTTTTACGTAAGTCGTACGTCAATGGGGCTGTGACGTTCACGTCGTAGGCAGTGTTCGACGTGTATCTTAGGCATTTTATTTGATGTGATTCTGAGCATGCGCCGTTCGCTCGGCCGCTCATTTACATGGGGTCACGGTTAATTTAAATGAAGCACGCCCACTACCTGCCTACTTTGAATTAGGCGGGCTTACGCCGGCCTATTTACACTACGCCGGCGCGACTGCTTTGAGAATACTGTTCTGGGCTCCCAGTCTTGCGTCGACGTAGCGCATATGAGATGCGCTACGCCGGCCAAAAAATATGCCGCTGTACCTGAATCTAGCCCTGTGACACCAAATATTCTCAGTATTGATGAATAAAATATAATTTGACCTCCCTCCCCAATATAACAGTAAAATACTTTTTTGCCCAATGTTCTTAATCCATATAATGATTCTTCAAGCCAATTAAACACCCAGTGTTCAAAGAAATTGTGAGTCTCTCACCACCAATATCAACTTGCTGTTGAGGCTGGGTTCACACTATACTCCAACACAGTAATACGACTTTCATCCATCTTTGCTCTGTGACATTGGTCCTACATCCATCCGACTTTGTGATAGTCTGACTTGTTCTTTGACCAATCAAAACAATCCCAGAGTGAGATAAATTCCTTTTACTGGTGCTGTAATGACAATGTCAGATGTCAAAGTGGGATGGTAAGGACAAGGATCCTACTTTGTTCCGACTTCAATGATATTCAATGGGCTGAAGTAGGATCAAAGTCGGACCAAAGTAATACAGAGAACCTTTTCAAAGTCGGCCCGACTTGTGTAAGACCAGTTAAGACGGCTCTCATAGGGAAACATTGATTTTCACACGTCATGCGACATGAGCTCCCAGTGTCTGAGCGTTTGTCAGACCAGTGTGAACTCGGACTAAATATTGAGGACTTTCAATAAGCTCCAATCACTGCTCCTGCTGAGTTGTTTCAGGCACATCTTGCCACGGAGTGTATAAGGGAGGAGGAGGAAGGGAAAATGCTTCCCTTAGTGTGATATGTTCAAACGGGCAATTCCATAAAGGCAACAAAGATTTCCACTCACAAAATTACCGCCTGGCACTAAAGATGACACTAACAAGAAACCAAGGAAAAGCTGTGCTAAATGGCATTCAAAAATTGATGAATACATTTTGTGGTACATTAAACAAATATATAAATAGAGTCCATGTAAAAAAAACAATGCTCCTTTTTTAGATTAAATGTGAAAAGAAAGGAAAACTCGCGCCAAAAAAATAGGGGAAGTAAATTGTAAATATAAATGTGAAGCTGCTCCCTAAAAAATGCAGATTGCTGTATTTGATCTTGTGAAGTCGTGAAAAAAGGGGCGCTATATAAATGTATACACTATATAGTATTGTAGTTAATTGCCTAAGTACAATTAAGTGCAAATGAAGGCAAGCAATAAGTGATGCCGTGCAATAAATTATTACAGTGAACAATTATATCGCTATAAAGTCCATGTGCAAAATGGTTGCAAATAATAAATAATACATAAATGTATAAAGTCCCAGGAAGGTTTTTAAATAAAGTGCAAGGTGCTCGATTTCTTCAAAGTGCAAACAGAGAAATAGTCCACCTTCACCAATGGGTCACCTTAATAAAAATTAGATGGCTCCTTACCAAAGGTAGTTGACCTAATTAAAATAAGGTCAAGTAGACTTGGATGTAAACGGTCAGCTTAATCACATGGAGGTTCAGATGTCGGCACCATAGAACATACCGGATACCATGGGAAAAAAGAATGCTGCCATAGTGTAAAATTGTTTAATTAAGGATAAAACATAGTGCCGAGTGGCCGCTTACTTGGAATGGTGCCGTGTCCCGGCACTGAGGCTGTCCGCATGTAAAGAGTGGAGAGAGTATGACCCATTGGACCCATTGGTGAAGGTGGACTATTTTTCTGTTTGCACTTTGAAGACATCGAGCACCTTGCACTTTATTTAAAGACCTTCCTGGGACTTTATACATTTATGTATTATTTATTATTTGCAACCATTTTGCACATGGACTTTTTATAGCGATATAATTGTTCACTGTAATAATTTATTGCACGGCATCACTTATTGCTTGCATTCATTTGCACTTAATTGTACTTAGGCAATTAACTACAATACTATATAGTGTATACATTTTATATAGCGCGCCTTTTTTCACTACTTCCTTTTAGATTAACACCAAAGTGGCTCAAATTAATAAAAAATGTTGCAAATAAAAAGTCCATGTGAAGAAAATAATCCTCCATTGTGTCACACTGGTGTCAATTTAATAAAGAAAAAAGTGCCCGACCACCGTAATTTAGACCTGCTTGCCACGAGGCAAGCATAAAGGGCGATTGGCTATAACCCAGCCACAGCCTTGATCTTGCAGTGCTGACCTCTCAATCGTATAGACAGACTGGATAGCCGAATTCTCCCATCAGCGTCGCACAGGATCTGATACCAGTGAGTGCGCAAAAGGAAAGGAGGCTGACCATAGCGTGATAACGTCTAATATGTTTATTAAAACGGTTGTATTGCACTTGCATGAATATGAAGAAAAGATTGCCTAAAACAAATGCCGGCCGGCAAACAGAAGCCCGTCATCCTCGTTAGAACGATGTGGTGACGTCTCGTCATAAACTGACGTTTTCAATGGGGACCACGCTCAGATCAGCTGATCGCTACATGCCTTTGCCCCAGTCTCAGGTCTTTTGCAGAATCTAACAGGTTTTCTTCTAAGATTGCCCTGTATTTGGCTCCGTCCATCTTCCCATCAACTCCAACTGTTCTTGCTGAAGAAAAGCATCCCCACAACATGATGCTGCCACCACCATGTTTCATGGTGTGTGCAAGGTGATGTTCAGTGTTGTTTTTTTACCACACATAGCGTTTTGCTTTTAGGCCAAAAAGTTACATTTTGCTTTAATCTGTCCAGAGCACCTTCTTCCACATGTTTGCTGTGTCCCCCCACATGGTTTTTCCAAAACTGCAAACGGGACAACTTTATTTTTATTTTATTTTCCCAACAATGGCTTTCTTCTTGCCACTCCTCTATAAAGGCCAGATTTGTGGAATGTGTGACTGATAGTTGTCCTGTGGACAGATTCTCCCACCTGAGCTGTGGATCTCTGCAGCTCCTCCAGAGTTCCAATGGGCCTCTTGGCCATTTCTCTGATTAATGCTCTCCTTGTCCGGCCTGTCGGTTTATGTGGACAGCCATGTCTTGGTAGTTTTGCAGTTCCATATTCTTTCCATTTTCAGATGATGCATTGAACAGTGCCGTTGTTCCCATGGGACCTCAATTGGATAAGTCTCCATTTAAACCTGTGATATTCCCTTCTGACACAGAAGATACATTTTTTTGGTTGCTGTTAGGTTTGCAGATGTTTCAGAACCGGCTGCTCTTGCCTGTAAGAGACCGTTCCTGGTAATCTATACTGACCTCTTGCGACCATACCCCCCCTCAGCCATTCTTCCTACCTAGGGTGGTTTCTTTGTTCTATCTTAACCAGGATATCGTTTTGCCAGTTTTGTATCCTAAGCCTCAGATGCCAGGGGACAAGGCTTTTCATACCTTGGATGTGGTTTGTGCAGTCAACATTTACCTAAAGGCATCTTCTGCAAGTCCTCAGTCTGACTCCCTTTTTGTGCTTCGTGATGGTGCTTGGAAGGGTCATGCAGCTTCCAAATCCACCATCCCTCATGGCATTCATCTGCTTATTTCTCAATATTATAAACTAAAAGGAAAAGTTCAGCCGTTCTGTGATGTCTCATTCTACCAGAAATGTTGGGATATTCAGCATCAGACACCAGTAGTTTAGGTTTGTGGCTGCTACCTGATCTTTTGGTTCATTAATTTACAAAGTTTTACCAGGTGGACATTTTGGGCCTCTGCAGACACAAACTTTTGGTCCATGGGTCTTGCAGGCTACTGCATAAGGGTTCTGCACCCTCTTCTAATTTAGTTGTTTGGTAGCCTGTTGGCTTGTTACCATATTGTCTTTCCCTCATTATCAGTGTTTTGGGACAACCTCATTCTAATGGATATGAAGATACCCCCAAGTCCCGGGTTTAACAATAAAACAGGGGCTTCACAAAGTGAGTAGCGTTGTATGTATACTCTAAGGGGCGTTCCCTGCAAAGCTTTGCCAGTGTTCAATAAACTGAAGGTAGTAGCATATAACTCTAAAAATGTTCCCTTGTCCTGTACTCCAAGATATAGAATTTTCTGGTGAGTCAAACTCCCATTTTTATTTTTTCCCCAACTATTGTGTTCAGCGTCGCACAACCTAAGGTTCACCAGTCACACACTACTTGAGGCGGAAGGAGAATAACAGCTAAATATACCCCATCACCCTTGCATGCTCCGCCTGGTGCCCACATGTGCATACACAAGTGGTAAGATGAGCTTTACAGCCTGGGAGCTGTGACGCTGTACTGAGTGTACAAGGGATTTGGGAGTTAGGTTTGCCATTTATAAATGCCAGAAGTAAGGTATGTATTCTGTATGAGTTACCAGACCCTACAAGAAGGGAGATGTGGAAAAATCCAAATAAAGGTATTGATTTATGTATATATTGGGTTTAGTAATGAAACTTTGTTTTTTTTTTTTTTTAATCTAGGAACTAAAGTCTCCTCCCATGTTACCACATGATCGTGGCTTTTTCAATAAATTGGAAGATGATGTCACCAAAATAGTCCTTAAAGAAAAGAGAAAAGAACAAAACACATTTACTGATGCAACAGAAAGTGTCTCTTCTCCTGAATACAATATGGTATGAAAATATATTTGAACCTGAACAAGTGACGATTATCAGTGGGCAGTATACACAATTATAAAGGTTATCATTATGCTTCGCTAAAATGTATGCCCAAAGCCATATTTTGTAGATTTAAAGGGGTTGTAAAGGAAAAACATTTTCATAATAAGCATCCTTTACCTGCAGACATTCCTCTTTTCACTTCCTCGTTCGTTTTTGCTCAGAAGTTGCTCTATTTCTTCTCTGTTCTGTTCACTTCCTGCTTGTCTGATTTTACTGACCACCGTGAAGGGAGGCTTTACTGCGGTGGTCAGTGACGTGCTCGCCCCTTCCGGGGAACTAAATCTGTGCGGCAGGACGCTCTCTGTGTTAGAGACTTCAAAGAGGTGTGAATTACTGGGCATGCCGCAATGCATACTGGGAAATGTAGTTCTTGCATGAACGAGCACCACAAACCAGGAAGTGAATGAGAGGACAAACTAGAATGTCGGAGGTGATAAAGATTAAGGAATTTAATAGGTATTCATGTTTTTTTAACAGAATCATTACACTATTCTGTCTGTCTACCTTGCAGACATTAATTTTAGGCAAAAAAATGTTTTCCTTTACAACTCCTTTAAATGAGAAAGGATTAGAACCCCTGTTGGGATTTCATTGCAACAATATAGCTTTCCCCTTACTAAATGGTATGGTGACAACGATTTCACCTGATGGTGAATAGAAAACTACAATAGCAGCATAGACTACTTTAAATTCAAATCTTCAATTATTGAAAATAAATTATCATTATTACATTAATCTACGCTTCACTCACATCTTGATTATATTATTTCAAGTCAATTATGGTAGCATACATACAGAGCTGCACGATTAATCGTTAAAATAATCTGCAAGGCAGTTCCCTGCTCACAGCTGTCAGAAAAAAAACAGCTAGAAAGGTTCATCAATAACATTGCTGAACGAGGGATGAAAAGAAATGTATATTTCTGTTCATTTTAAAGATCAAAGGGATGAACTTCAGTCCGTAAAATTGGGTCACTTCAATTAATTAAAAAAACGAAACGGTGAAGTTATCCCAGTTTTTTTGTATAATGTGAAAGATTTTACGCAGAGTATCGTGATCTTTATTCTAAGCAGAGAGATCGTATTTGTAATTTTATCCAGAATCGTGCAGCTCTCCATATAGAGTGAAAATGATAACATTGTGTCAATGTTCAAATATGTATGGCCCTAACTATTTACAGTGATCTAATAAATCACTGCACTCTTGTTTTATCTGAATGCTGGTAGAATTGAAACAATTTCGGGAATGTTTCCCAAATGGGTGCATGATGACAAATCCAAATATTTAATACTTTTTAAATGAATAAATTATCAAATGGGGGAAAAATGGATTTCAGGAGTTGCACCTTATTAATTTTATAGCTATGTTTATTTAAATTGGGAATAATATTATGTTTTTATAATGAAGGAACGAGTACTGAAAGATGGAAGAACAGAGTTATTAAAGTTGGAACTAGAAAAGAAAGATACAGAGATACAGCATCTAAAAAGCATAATTTCTCAGTGTGAGGTAAAAAAAAATATTTTATTTTTTTGTTTTGTTTTTCCAAACAAGAAAAATGTAAAGGAAAGTGTATATTTTGTTTCTTATGCTGTGCTTCTACCCAAAAAAAGGCAAAATATAAAGAAGTGAAAGCCAGGAATGCACAGGTTCTGAAAATGCTGCAAGAAGGGGAAAGTAAGTGTATATTAAGAGAAGATGTTTTTATATTTTTTTCTTTTGGTTTAAGTTTATACGTTTTTAAAGATGAACATTTCCTGTGTTAAAAACAGACTACTCCTTGCAAACTTGCATATCCACATTATAACACATTGATGCTGCAGCTTATTTGAGCCCACTGTCATTTCCTGTGTGACCAACCTCATTCATCAGTCTCCTTATCCTCCTGATCCATACTGTCATTGGCCTGCATCTCAGTTATTTAGCTTTTTTCCATCACTCGTTTTTGCCAGGGCGAGGTCTTGAAATGGGGTCAACACTGTAAATATTGACTCTGCATAAACGTAACCATTTACCGACCGCCATATAGCAAAATGACTGCAGCAAAGTGGTTTCAATATCCTGACTGGACTTCATATGACGTCTTCAGGAAATTGAGCCGCTGCGTGCCGATCGTTGTTGCAGGGTGTCAGCCTGACTCCCCGCAACACCGATCTAGGTAAAGGGTCTCTGACGGAGACTCTTTACCACGTGATCAGCCGTGTCCAATCACAGCTGATCACGATGTAAACGGCAAAAGCCGGTAATCGGCTTTTCCTCACTCGCGTCTGTTAGATGAGAGTAGAGGAGAGCCGATCGGCTGCTCAACTGACGGGGGTTTTGTGCTGATCAATTATCAGTGCAGCCCCCCCGAGGATGCCCACACTGCACCACCAGGGATGCCCACCACAGCTATGCCACCCTAGACCACCAGGGATGCCAATCGGAAATTAATAATGGATGCCAATCGGTGCCCATAATGGGCATCACTGGCAGGCATTGTTTGGCACTGGTATCCATTAGTACAACACATTGCAGTACATCCGTGCCGCCTATCAGTGCCCATCCATGCCGCCTATCGGTGTCCATCCGTGCCGGAGAAAACATACTTATTTACAAGGTTTTGTAACAAACCAAACGTTTTTTTTTTCTAAATTTTCGGTCATTTTATTTATTTTTTAGCAGAAAATAAAAACCCCAGAGGTGATCAAATATCATCAAAAGAAAGCTCTATTTGTGGGAACAAAATTATAAAAATTTAGTTTGGCTACAGTGTAGCATGACTGCGTAATTGTCATTCAAAGTGCAACAGCGTTGAAAGCTGAAAATTGGTCTGGGCAAGAAGGTGTAGCAGTGCCCTGTATGGAAGTGGTTAATATAATTGTCAATAAAAGCCTTTGACACTGGAAATGAAATGCTTGTAATTCTACTTCAGCAGTTATTTGTGTCATTCTCAATTTTTGGACACGGCTTTATATTTCTACACTAAACACACAAAATGGATACAATGATAAAGCTATTGCCAAGTCATGAGGCATCAATTCTGGAATGTCAACCTGTGAAAAAGTATTCTGAACATCTGGCCAGTCAGCTCACATGAATCATGTATACAGAAAGGCCTAAGACCGGCCATACATGGAGCACATTTCTTTCCTGCACCATGGGTTGCAGGAAAGAAATTCACTTGATTCCTCCATCAACACAGACAGTGTTTATGTGGCCATTGTCTTCTCCCATCAGGGGGGGAGCCATCCCTGCCGGGGGAAGACAGTGATTATTGCTAGCGGCTATAGCAGCCACTAGGGAAAATTGCAAGGGAATCTGGCAGGCTGGTTGTACCCATATGTATGATCAACTTGGTACATTCAGCCTACCCACACACGGTTTGAATCTCGGCTGCTTTCTGCTGAGCTAGCCGAGATTCATAAGTGGCTATGGCCAGCCTAACAGAAGGCTCTCTACCTTTTCAAATTACATTTGTTACATAGAGGAACATACCCACAGCACTGGCAACAGGGCAGAAAAAATTAAGAGGTGACTCTTTCCTATGAAATTACTGGATTCTGTGTTCTGAGACTTTTTGAATAACGTATATGTGTTTGTGCTGTATATTTACCAATGTAAAAAAAGTGTGTATCAATCGCTTGGTGTGTGTGTGTTTTATAGTTGACCGTTTTTAGTTTCTTATTGTTGCTGTTCCTTAAGTTATAATTGATATATATCATTTTTGGCTATTGAATTTTCCCACTCATTTGGTTTAATATGAACATATTTCAGTGAAAGACAAAGCGGAAATCCTCTTACAAGTTGATGAATTACTTACAATTAAAAATGAATTAACATTACAGGTGAGTCCAACAAAGTTAGATTACAGCTCTATTCTAAAAATACCTCTTTAAGATGAAATATTAATGAATGATTTAATGATTGAGGTTGATTTCTTCGTTTTATTATCCGTTCTCCAATTAAGTTCACACTTTGGATTTTCTTACCACCTCAGAGTATAATTTAATTTATAGGGTGTGCTGGTGGGATGAATTACCTGCTGGCTGCTTTTCTCTAAAGCCCTGTACACTCAGGCCGAATGTCGGGCAGCATCGTCTGGTTCAATAGAAACAATGGCACAGCAGTGGAGATAGCTGTACTAACATTGGATTGTTAGTACAGCAGCAACAACCTGTCTACTAGGCTATTGGCTCCGTTGACATGTATGCAGGTGGCTGCAGGTGTGGGAAAAGCGGTGACAATGCACTGCTGTAAGAACGCAATTTATTCTGAATGGCACCCTCACGAATGTAAAAAGCAGTGTGTTAGCCGGTGCAGGTAAATCGCATGCACCTTTTCTGCAGGAAACGCAGGCACGGCTGGCCATTCAAATAAATGGGCTGCCGTGCCCGAGCAAACGCGCCCGCACACACGCATAGGTGTGAAGCGATCCTAATGGAGACTAGCAGAAAGACTATCTTTACTGGCTCTCTTCCCTATGTTGGAGTCTCATGCTTCTGCTACAGCAGCAGTGTTTCCACTTTTCCCATTGCATTCTTAATAATATAAACTAAATTCAACATGTGATAAGGGACTGCCTAAAAAATGTTCCTGGTGGTTGTGACACTGGGGAAAATCAAGGAAGCAATATCAGGTTTAGAGAGCAATATATAGACATTTTGTTGTTGTTGCAAGTATTTATAGAGGGGTAGTAAACCAGCCATTAAGGACTCTTGGAGAAAAATTACCAGAGGAATAGGGGCATGACAATGTACCCAATGAGAACAATCTCTTCCTCTATAAAAGAGGCAGGTGGCAGATGCATAACAGATTTTTTTTATTATTGCATCTTGCTGACTACTTGGCAGATCTGTCTGAATATGCTTCAGTGATGTGTGCATCTTTTAAAATGTAGTCTGCTGCATAGCACATATCCCTGAGTCTTCATTACACAGGTTTCATGTTTAATTACATCACACACAACTTTCATAAAGAGGCAATTTATTGTTCTGTCGGTGCTGATTTCTTTGTTTTTTCATGTCCTAATTATTCAAATTCTAGGTCACCACTCTGCATGCTGCCTTAGAGCAAGAACGATCAAAAGTAAAGGTTTTACAAGCAGAGCTTGTGAAATACCAGGTATGTATGCAAGAACTCTTGATAAAATGTTTTTAAGTAATAAAAGAATACATTGCTTAAAGTTACTAGCTCTAAGTAAACTTAAAATGGCTCCCACCCCCTTTTAACTGCTATTCAAACTACCCTGTAGAAGGAAGATGCTTATACTTGCCTAGTCTCAGGGTGCTCTGGTCCAGTCATGTGACCTCCCTAGTGGCTAGCTTTAGGGGAGTGCAGACAAATGGTGGTAACCTCACCCATAGGCTTATTATGGGGCATCTGCTTATGGCTGTCCACCCTCTCCTCTGAAGCCAGTGCTGGAAGCTGATCATGTGACCGGACCAGAGCACCCTGAAAATAGGAAAGTATAAGCATCTCCCCTCTACAGGGTAGTTACTGTAGAATAGGTGTTGGGAGGGGTTGGGGTTTTCTTTAAGCTTGGTTAGACCCACTATAGTATTGCCAATTCCTAGTAACGCGGTTAACGAGCATTTTAAATAACAAGCAACTTTTTTTGCTCGTAAAAGTGACTCGCAAAACAAGCAGGATTCAAGCTAATTGGCCATGCAGTACCGCATTTGGCCAGAGGTGCGGGGGAGCGGAGTGAGTTTAGTTTTGGGTGAATCCCAATCGCTTCTATGTCTAACCAGTGGCAGGAATCTCTTTGCCATCTTCTTAAAGTGATCTTGGCACATTCAGGGAACAGGGTCACTTAAAAGAGAAGTATTGGATTTTTTTTTATTTTTTTTTAGAATCATACTCGCATAGGTGAATGCAGCATCAGTCCCCTGCCGGCACTAAGGCTGAGCAGAGAGCTGGTGTCTTTCAGTCCCCGCTGTCTACTCTGCCCCTCCAGTGCTCAGTGCCGTTGGAACGGCTGGCTCAAGCTCCCAGCGGCTCGCTGAGGCGGGTGCTGGTCTGGGCATGTGAGCGGATCCTGACTGGCACTGTGACATCAGTGAACAGGCTTCAGCCCGCTGTCTGCTGAAAACATGTCACAAGAGTGTAGAACGACTGCACTCCTGTGAGCCACAGGAGAAGTACAGGCAAACGAGATTTGGCTTTGCTTCTCCTTTAACATCCCACCTACTCTAAACCATTTACTTCAAGAGAAAAGTTTTACTTTCAGGTCAAATGAGATCACTAACCAGCTTAATTGAGTATTCACTCTGAAGGAAACTTTTTATACCACCCCCAACCAGAGAGGAGCTGGTGTCACTTTTTTTTTTTTTACCCTAAAAGAAATTCCATCTTTTGTCCCCCGCCCCCCTTTTTTTTCCCCCCTCACCCTCCTCATGTAAAAAAAAAAAAAATTGTTTTCTAAAGCGCTACTCTCTCCACACCCCAGCATTTAGAACGACACTCTTGGAGGGCAAAAGAACTGCACTCCCATATCATGAGTGGTGTTCTCTGCACTAAGGACCATCTCGCACCTGGAATTTAGGTATATAATGTCTGTGCGCACCAAGGGTAAAGCTGATTTTAATGCCGAAGCAAAATTTTGACATGCGTTGGTAAAGCTTGTACACATAATCAGAACTACTTTGTGCATCCAGGTGGATTTGTACCTTGTTTTTTAGGACAAATTGGGCTTTCATTTTGTGGTAAATGGTAATCGATATCACCTGAGATGGTTAGGTAGATAGATGGGAGAAAAGAAAAAAATTATCAAAGGGAAAACTGGTCCAAAATGGCTCCTGATGTTGGTGAAGATGCCACATATGTGTATGTTCTTTGTACAGCCCAGAAATATTATGGTGTGCATTTTGCTGCCTTTTTTTTTTAATTTCATTTTTTATTTTATTTTTTTATCCTACCTAATGCACACTAATACGAATAATAAAAAAAAAAAAATACGGACTGACCTTTGACCCAAACACTAACCTTGGCACCCCCAGGAAAAGTGCCAAATGCGGCAACAGAGGGGGGGACAGAGGCAAACTAGCGGAGCTTCCTTTTATGGTTGGAGCTCCGCTTTGAAGAGAAATTCAGGTCCCTCAACAGCCCAAGCCTAGAATCCAAGAGCCCAATATCCTTATCCTTCGCTGAACCATAAACCTCTCCTGTTGATGTTTTACAAAGTTATGTAGATTATGAG
Organism: Rana kukunoris; assembly: GCA_029574335.1. NCBI lineage: Eukaryota > Metazoa > Chordata > Amphibia > Anura > Ranidae > Rana > Rana kukunoris. The sequence goes on from CM056049.1 coordinate 292,210,542, forward strand.
AGGATCTTAAATTAATAAATAACAGTTCAATGTTTCTTTCCTCAACAGGTTGGTAAGAAAGGTAAAAAGAATTCTGAATCGGACCATGGACGATGATAAAGCATTTCCTTATCACTGGAGGAGAAGGAGCATTTTGTAAAAAGCACTAACTTTTCTGCAGCGTTGAAGTACTGCTGTTCCAATGCCATACGTTAGTTTTTCATGACTAAATAAAACTTATTCTTCCATAAAAAGACTTGATTTTTAAGAATACAGTGATTTGAACTAAAGGTCATGCATTCTAAGAATAGAAGCTACACCGTCCTTCTGAAAATATAGCCAATATCAAGGGGCTAAATGGGATCTAATAATCAAGCAGGGATAGAGAAGTGGGGAGGGAAGTGATTGTAGATAGGAATGAGGGCAGAGTGCAAGCTGATTGTAGGTGGTGAAGGTGATGCCGTGGGAAAGTTTAATATGTTGGGAGAGGTAGGCAGCATAGAAGCTGTTGATGAAAGGTAGGCAGAGTGGGAACTGGTTATGGCATGGACAGGCAGAGTGGTTTCCTCTCCATATGGCAGGAAGGTGAAGTGGGAGCTGGCCGTAGATTTTTTTTATCCTAACCAGGACACAGAAATTAGACAGTCATGTTGTGTTGGTAGTGCACTGCATTAAATCAATGTATGCACAGTCCTACAAAGCAAAGTGTGTAGTGCTGAACATGAATGATATTGCAGAGATAGATTGGAGTGGTGAGCAAAGTAAATAGGTGCAGACAGGAATGGGCTGTAATGAGGACAGTGAGGGGAGAGTTGCAGGAAAAACTACAATGTACAGCAAGGTGAGAACTACTATGGAACATAAGCTGAAAGCTGGCCATACACGGTAGTTTTTTTTTTTTGCAAGCTAAAAATCGAACAGATTGCTTCATCCACCCCAAACGAGGTGGATGGAGGAGTCCAAAACCCCCCTCTCCCAATCTCTGCCAGAACATTGTACCCCTGCAACTGTCAGAATACACTTATCAGCCGGTGCAGCTGATTGAGAACATTTTTTAAACATGTCCCTTCGGAAGAAGTCTATCAAAAGATCAATGCACTGATTTAGAAGGGACCAACCGATTATTCGATTAGTGTATGGCTAGCTATAAGGGTTGATTTACTAAAGGGAAATCCACTCTGCACTGCAAGTGCACTTGTAAGTGCAGTCGCTGTAGATCTGAGGGGAAGCTCTGCCGACTTTATCATTCAATCATGTACAAGCAAAAATGCTTTTTTTTTTTTTCTCTCTCTTCTTGCATGTCCCACTCAGATCTACAGCGACTAGACTTCCAAGTGCACTTTTAGTGCAAAGTGTATTTCCCTTTCGTAAACTACCCCCATTGTGTACATAATTGGGGATTAACAGAGATTATAGTTAGAGCAGTGGGGAAGAGCTGCCAGAGCATGTAGTTTGGACACTGGGTAAGAGCTACCAGAGAATGGGTTGGCTTGTGGGGGAAGCACTGCCAAAGAATTTAGTGTGAAAGAACAAAGTACAAAGTGGAGAGTTGGGCAGAGATGCCACAGAATGTAATGCGGACTATGAGGCAAAATTGCCAGAGCATGTAGTGCGGACATTAGGATAGAATTGCACTGTTTCTCTACTGCAGACGGTGTGGGGGAGTTGCGGCAATAATTTGAGTTGTAAATAAGGACCTCTGAGTTTCCTGTTCTGCGTACTTCTTATAGACCAATAACTTGGAAAGTACTGAAGCCAGTTGATGCCTGTAACCAACGGACAACTAAAATTTTCAGTACGGGTAAGAAATGGCAGTCTTGTAGTGCTTAAGGATTTTCATTTTATTTTATATATATAAATTAGTCCCAAGTCTGTGAGATTGCTTCACAAATGCCACAGCTGAAAGTTTTTCATTGAGTACTTAGTGTGTTGGGAAAAATGAATAAATGAGCAGTATGATGTTTGTGCAAACAAAGGACAACTACAAACTATATAGTGTGGGGATGCAATTTACATCAAGGACCCATTCATCCACCTAATGATATCCTTGTCATAGCACAGGGTTTACCAGAATTTTTAATATCAAGTCCACAGTGCAGAAGGGTCTTGTAAGATTTGGAATCCCTATCCTTTTTCAGGATGGCCCATGACATTCTCCTCGCAATGGAATAGGAAGAGACGAGGCAAGTTTTATCTTAAAATAAATATCGGACTATATTTGAGAGACCGTAGCCAAAAACATTGTGTAGTATGTAAGCAACTTGGTAAGGCTGCACAAAAAGAGCGACACCAGGCAGGTTTTATCTTGAAATAACGGGGGGCATTATGTCAATGACAATAACGACAGATATTTTTAAGCACCAGAATAGTTGCGAATGACAAAGTGCAACCCAGGACTTCCCCACAGTAAACAGTAAAAATTTGGCAGCTGCAGAAATAGTGTGGCACCATTTACCCTACAGCAAACCAAAATTTACAATGCTGGAAAACCAGCTAGGAAATGGTAGCAGATATCCTCTTCCCCTTTTTTTTTTTTTATGGGTAGGGGAAGTGGTGACTTTTGACAATTTAAATGTTTAGTCCTGCTGCACTGAAGACCCTCTCAGCACACTGGCTGCAGGGTAGGCCAGAAGCTGAGGTAAATAATGTTAAAACATGTCTCCACGCGATTGATCATCAAGCAGCCAGCAAATTCACATCGCCTATATTAATTTGTTATAATTCCAAACCACATATAGCTGGCACTAAAAAACACCTGCCAATCAAGACACTTGTTAAACAAAAAAAATAAAAAAATTGAGAAAATATACCAAACTTCTCTTCACAACAACTTACAGCCAATGGGAGTTCTGTACAACAGGAGCAATAAACCTTTCACAAACGTGTCAATTTAAAAAACTTTCTAGAGAAGCTTCTCCTAAATCGTAAACGGCAATGCTAACAACTAAGGCGAGCCATAGCTTAATTTCTTTTTCATTCCTTCCACTTGTGGTGGAAGGAAAGAAAATCCCTTGATTTTCCCCCGTTAATACAGGCAGAAGACGGATTGACTTGCGTACAATCAGCCTGCAGATACATTGGCCAGTCTGCTAATACTGAATTTTGATCAATCCATGTATGGCCGACTCAATTCAGTATTTGAAACTGTGTTGATTGTGGCTCCTTAAACATCACTGCCTGTTGTTGCTCCCTGCCTGATCTTCCTGCATTCAGTGATCATGGCACAATCATCCTTATCTTCAATATCTCAAAGGAGAAATTCTTGCATATGACCAAGATCATCCTGTGCACCTGGTAAAAGAGCCAATGACTGGTTGCAGTTAACGTTTTCTTGCTGAAATGTGACCAGAACCTTTCATGTGTTGTCACAGGCTGTTGTAGACTAACACCCATGTGTGTGTGCACCCCTTCAATAATTTTAGACCAGGATTACTGTGGTTAATAACTTTAACTAAAAGTGCAGAATGATGAATATAACATGGCAGAATGTCCTGTCCATATCAAACGCTAATAGTGGCTGCCCCCGAGAACCTGCACAGGTGAAGTCCATGGTTGGCATGTCTCAAGGGAAGAACGTATGGCTTGGTGAATTCTGAAAACTAGTGCTCCATAGAGCTGCTAGTCTCGGCACAGTACCGATCCTTTGTTGCTGACCCGTTCCAAGCCTTGAGATCTGAACCTCTGCCTTTTATATTTCATAAGACAGGAGGATGGACCCCAAAAATGAAGCACATAACAGAGTTAACCCTCTCTGTCCCCAACTTGGGCAGCCATACCAATACTAATTTAACTAGCATTAACACTGTAGGCAACCCACCTTACTCGAAAGCTGTCCCGGCTGCGACCCACAGACGAGACTGCAATATAAAACATGGTTACAATATACCAAGGGACAGGTACATTATAAAGGATTTCACTGGTCAAACAAAACACAACAGAATAGGCAAAACGGCAATCTTGCATGTAGAAGTCTGGGTCAGGCAAGTGTGTAGGTCACCCAGTAACAGGGTGTTTTCTGGGAACATAGACTGTGGGGAACTTATAACCGGGTTTGATGAGCTCAACCCTGTCCATGTGGATATACCGGCCAATGCTAAACTCCTTGTACAACTCCTTGTTTTGTTTACCAACGTTCCAAAGATGTTCAGAGATGTAAAGGCTTTCCCAGGTGGAACGGCTGTGAATTTTGGGCCTTTCCCCCTCATCTGGAGGAAAAGCATCTTGGGACATACAGGAAAACATGTCGGTGCTTCTCCCACACATGGGTGTCAAAGGAGCACTGTAGTGGTGATTCTAAAATGGGTATTCCTCTGGGGAAGAAAAGCATCCGCAGGGCAACTGTACTTGTGCACCCTACCTTGGGCTGAGGGGGTATCTGGTGACTGGCTGGAATAGGGTATGCTGGGTTCTGGTGACAGGGAAGCCTCTTCCGTGTTGTGTCCCATGAGACCCCCTTGGGTGGATCAGAATGATCTAGGGCAATCACAAATGTACCTGGCCCTTCACTGGTAGGCACTCTCATAGGTGTAATAATACCCAGGAGAGGCATTTGCAGCAGAGCCGGTACCAGCGAATCCAGGATAGGATTCCATAGGAACCAAGCTGAACAAATCCAAAGATAGTGGCGCATACTCGTGCAGTGTGGTCTCCAGGGGCGAGACCCAGAGGTGGGTACAGAGGGCGACAGCTCGACCTTTGCTCCATTTGGGCAGGCCATACCTGGATGATCCTTCTGAGCTGGACAATGTATTGTGGCTGAAGGTTCCAAAGAGGTGCTGACTCCTAACTAGCATTAACATCGTAGACAACTTGCCTATACATCCCCCACCCTACCCATACAGACTCCCCTGGCTGTTTACACCTGACTACCCTCCAATTCAATCGGCCTACATGGAGAACGGATCACCTTCTGTTTGTTTTTAGCAGACCAGATAGGATTGGAGGTAGGCAGGTGTAAATAGGCACAAGTCAGTTTACACCCACTGGTCCATAGGGGATTAATAGACCGTCTGATCAGATCCACCTGAAAAACTGACAGGCGAACTTGATCTGACCAATTGTGTGAAAGGGCTTTAATGTACAAAGGGCCTGTTTTTTTTTTTTTTCTCAAAGCCGAACCCCACCTAAAATTTCATTATTTTTTTTTGGATAGTGTGAACAGGAATTGGAACATCAGAAGACTTGTCAGGTTTTTATTGCTGTCTGTTCTGCACTATGGAGAGTCTATGTGGTCTGTTTACCATAATCAGTAAGAGTGAATAAAAATTCCAAATTTAGGTTGTCCCCAGAACAGGAATAAAGGGGAAATCCTCATATAGGAGCACTAGTTCTGGTAAAAACCAGAGATCCCCTCACTTTGGAGGGATTTCCTCTCACTTCCTATTTTCCTTTTATAGGACAAGAAATTAAGGAAAATCTCCCATATGGTACACGGATGAGAAAAACATTCTTGCTTTTAACGACTTCCTGCCCAGCCTATTGTCAAACTATGGCTGGACAGGACATTTGTCATTTTACGTGGATGTCATATGCCCCCCTCTTGGAACACACATTGCACACACCCCATTGGCCGCGCTGCGGCCTGATCTATTACCGGCTGCCAATGACTGATCAATGTACCGCTGCCATGTGATTGCTGTGACCAATCACAGCAGATCACGTGACAATTCTAAACAATGGATGGCTTCCTTTCATGCAATTCATTGTGTTAGCTGTAATTGGTCATAGTAATCACATGGTATAGACAGGGCCAATTGAATCTGTTTCATAAAAAATAAAAATGGTTGCTTATACCAGTGAAATTTACTGGTATAAGCAATCATAATGTGAAAAAAAAAAATCCTCAGAGTAGTACTGTGTTACTACGGTAACTGTATTGCTCTGGTCACAGTGTGTTAAAAATAATTCTAAAATAAAGTAGTAGAAAATATTACACACATTTTATTGGCTTATATACTGTCACCAGTCAGTGTCCCTGATCCCTGCCACACCAGTTATGATGACACTGTACTGCAGTGGTGACAATGTGGGAAAAAAAAGTGACAACATTTTGTTTTCCAAAAAACTTGCCATGCCTCTTACTGAATTCGTTGGGACTGTCTACTTTCCAAAACTAGGGTCAATTCGGGAAAATTTGTACTGTCCTGGTGTTTTCGGGCCTCAGAAATTAGCGAACCAGTACGTCAGCATTGATCAATTTTCAGATAGTTTTTAGACTCTATCACTTTTCTAAAGACTATGATATACACTGATTTGGGTTAATGTCATCAAAGAAATGGAGCAGAATACAGTTTGGTTTACATTTATGAAGACATTTTATAACAGCAACAAAGAAAAACATATGTTTAATTTCAAAATCTTTAGTCTTTTTTTCATTTATTTAGCAAAATGGTGATTAACCACCTCCCACCCAGCTACTGCACATAAACGGTCGGGTGGTCCTTTGCTCGTTCTGAGTGGAGGTCCAGGAACATCCTCAGAACGAGTGCCCGCAATGTGGCCCGATCCTGTGATCATTATGATCACTGTCCTGTGTGTCCTGAGATCATTATGATCACAGGACCCAGGCGAGCAGAGATCAGATATGGGTGCTGTGATTGGCACTACCGATCACGTTTCCAATCACAGCTATCACACTGTGACAGTTCTCCCCGCCAAGCTTAGAGCTAGGGAATCTGCCGCTCTGTGACAGCTCTCTATGAGGATGATTTTATACAGAGACCTGTCACAGATCCCCCCACAAACGCTACACCAAGCACCACTGATACCCCTGTCCCCATCACATTTGTACCAGTACACAAAACATCTGTCTGTCCCATCACATCTGTCTGTCCCCATCACATCTGTACCAGTGCACAAAACATCTGTCTGTCCCATCACATCTGTCTGTCCCCATCACATATGTACCAGTGCACAAAACATCTGTCTGTCCCCATCACATCTGTACCAGTGCACAAAACATCTGTCCCCATCACATCTGTACCAGTGCACAAACCATCTGTCTGTCCCATCACATCTGTCTGTCCCCATCACATATCTACCAGTGCACAAAACATCTGTCTGTCCCCATCACATCTGTACCAGTACACAAAACATCTGTCTGTCCCATCACATCTGTCTGTCCCCATCACATCTTTACCAGTGCACAAAACATCTGTCTGTCCCCATCACATCTGTACCAGTGCACAAACCATCTGTCTGTCCCCATCACATCTGTACCAGTGCACAAACCATCTGTCTGTCCCATCACATCTGTCTGTCCCCATCACATCTGTACCAGTACACAAAACATCTGTCTGTCCCATCACATCTGTCTGTCCCCATCACATCTGTACCAGTGCACAAACCATCTGTCTGTCCCATCACATCTGTCTGTCCCCATCACATCTGTACCAGTACACAAAACATCTGTCTGTCCCATCACATCTGTCTGTCCCCATCACATCTTTACCAGTGCACAAACCATCTGTCTGTCCCCATCACATCTGTACCAGTACACAAAGCATCTGTCTGTCCCATCACATCTGTCTGTCCCCATCACATCTGTACCAGTGCACAAACCATCTGTCTGTCCCCATCACATCTGTACCAGTACACAAAACATCTGTCTGTCCCATCACATCTGTCTGTCCCCATCACATCTGTACCAGTGCACAAAACATCTGTCTGTCCCATCACATCTGTACCAGTCCACAAACCATCTGTCTGTCCCCATCACATCTGTACCAGTACACAAAACATCTGTCTGTCCCCATCACATCTGTACAAGTGCACAAAACATCTGTCTGTCCCCATCACATCTGTACCAGTGCACAAACCATCTGTCTGTCCCCATCACATCTGTACCAGTACACAAAGCATCTGTCTGTCCCATCACATCTGTCTGTCCCCATCACATCTGTACCAGTGCACAAAACATCTGTCTGTCCCCATCACATCTGTACCAGTGCACAAACCATCTGTCTGTCCCCATCACATCTGTACCAGTACACAAAACATCTGTCTGTCCCATCACATCTGTCTGTCCCCATCACATCTGTACCAGTGCACAAAACATCTGTCTGTCCCATCACATCTGTACCAGTCCACAAACCATCTGTCTGTCCCCATCACATCTGTACCAGTACACAAAACATCTGTCTGTCCCCATCACATCTGTACAAGTGCACAAAACATCTGTCTGTCCCCATCACATCTGTACCAGTGCACAAACCATCTGTCTGTCCCCATCACATCTGTACCAGTACACAAAACATCTGTCTGTCCCCATCACATCTGTACCAGTGCACAAAGCATCCGTCTGTCCCCATCACATCTGTACCAGTGCACAAAGCATCCGTCTGTCCCCATCACATCTGTACCAGTGCACAAAGCATCCGTCTGTCCCCATCACATCTTTACCCGTGCACAAAACATCCGTCTGTCCCCATCACATCTGTACCAGTGCACAAAACATCTGTCTGTCCCCATCACATCTGTACCAGTGCACAAAGCATCTGTCTGTCCCCATCACATCTGTACCAGTGCACAAAACATCTGTCTGTCCCCATCACATCTGTACCAGTGCACAAAACATCTGTCTGTCCCCATCACATCTGTACCAGTGCACAAAGCATCTGTCTGTCCCCATCACATCTTTACCAGTGCACAAAACATCTGTCTGTCCCCATCACATCTGTACCAGTGCACAAAACATCTGTCTGTCCCATCACATCTGTACCAGTGCACAAAACATCTGTCAGTGTCCCATCACATATGTAACAGTGCACAAAACATCTGTCTGTCCCCATCACATCTGTACCAGTGCACAAACCATCTGTCTGCTCCCATCACATCTTTACCCATAGGCGTGTGCAGCCTATTGCATTAGGGTGTGCACCCGAATGCTCAATAACACATACGTGTGTATATGTATGGCAGCACTGACAGGCAGCACTGATGGGCTCTGATTGGCAGCACTGATGGGCACTGATTGGCAGCACTTATGGGCACTAATTGGCACTATTAGTTGGCACTGATTGACAGGATTGGTTGGCACTGATATAATCAGCACTGGCACTGATAGGCAGCATTGGTTGGCAATGATGGGCAGAATTGGTTGGCACTGATAAGCAGCACTGGTGGGCACGGATAGGCAGCACTGGTGGGCACGGATTGGCAGCACTGGTGGGCATGGATTGGCAGCACTGGTGGGCACTGATTGGCAGCACTGGTGGGCACTGATTGGCAGCACTGGTGGGCACTGATTGGCAGCACTGGTGGGCACTGATTGGCAGCCAATGGGATGGGTCTGAGCGGGCCACTACATTTATGTAGCTCCGCCCCCTCTCTGAAGTGTCTCAATCATTGGTTGGTGTTGATGGCGCTTGGTCCCGCCCACCCCCAACATCACAGCTGAGTTGTGATGACTTACAACTTTTTACCAGACAAGAAACAGAAAGTGAGCTGTGTAAAGTATTTACAAGCAGAAAAAAAAAGTTTTACTATCCAAAGTTAATACAGGGGCAGAAGATTTAGTAGATGGAAGGATGAAAACAATGACTGAAGTTCCGCCTTAAATACCACCAAAAGAAAGCTCTAGTTGTGTGAAAAAAGTGATAAAAATGTCATATAGGTACAGTGTTGTATGACCGTCCAGTTGTCATTCAAAGTGTGACAGCGCTGGAAATTGGCCGGGGGTGAAAGTGTCCAGTATTCAAGTGGTTTAAATAGGGCCATTCCCTTCACATGAGGAACAGTTGGGAGCTTTGTGTACTAGGCCATTATTGCAAATAGATTCTGGAGCAGGTTTGTGTGGCAACCAATCAGCTTTGGAAAATAAAAGCTAAAAAGCTCATTGGTTGCCATGCACAGTTCCTACTCATTGCAGCTTTTTTTTTTTTTCCAACCAGCAAAATGGCCGCTGCATTTTCAGCAGCGACATAATTGTCGGCAGATTCCCCACCTCCAGCGCGCACTCGGTGTTTCTGGAATGCTGAGCTCTGTTCTAGCAGTTTCTATGACACTGCAAACGTCATCATATCGCGACCAGAGTCATTTTTTTTATTATTATTTGTCTACCTTGACGAGAAGAAACTGCTGGCTTAGCCGGAGCAATTTCTAGTGAGTGTACAGGTTTAGGCCCTCTCACTGTGGTCCAGCTAACAAAAAAAGAAGGCGAGGAGAGCCCACCGTGAAAGAAAGCCGGCTGTCCCAGAGTGCTGTGCGCTGACGTAGTGGTGACGCTGTGCTATGAGGAAGAGCTGTTAGTGCGGCCTGAGCTGCGCCAGCACCGCCCGAGAGCTGAAGAGCGCCTGACACATGGTGTACCCAGAGCCGGCTCTATAAGCTATATCACTCAGGACTTGTTTATATCACTTATCCCCGCCATACTAAGCGGTTGCTCCATCCTCTCCGCCTTCACACAGCCATGTCCGACCCTCCCGCACCAGCCTCTTCCTCCTCCGACCCTCCGAGGACTATTAAAGTCACAGTGAAGACCCCCAAGGAGAAAGAGGAGTTCGCTGTGCCGGAGAACAGCAGCGTCAGAGAGGTGAGACTGAGCACCGGAATCCAGATGTTCTCATCTTCCCCAGGAGAAGGAGCCTTGTATATTATCAGATCTATAAACCATGGCTTGTTGTTCCATTGTAATAGAGAAAGAATAAATCCCCCCCCATCAATCTGTAAGATTTCCCTCCACTTCCTGCTCTAGAGACACAACCGGAAGTGAAAGAAAACCCCCATCCTTGTCACAACAACAAAAGTCCATTCTCTTAAGGTTTCCCCTCTTTCTGTTGTGGTGACAACTCCAAAATGTGTGCATTTCCCCCCCACATTCATGGTCACCAGAACAGAGAATCAAAAGCCTTCACTCCAAACCTAACAAAGTTTTGGCTATATACATACACTGTATTACCAAAAGTATTGGGATGCCTACCATTACACGCACATGAACTTTAAAGGTACAATTTATTTTTTTCCTAAATAGCTTCCTTTACCTTAGTGCAGTCCTCCTTCACTTACCTCATCCTTCCATTTTGCTTTTACATGTCCTTATTTCTTCTGAGAAATCCTCACGTCCTGTTCTTCTGTCTGTAACTACACACCGTAAGGTGAGGCTTTCTCCCTGGTATGGAGTGTCGTGCTCGACCCCTCCCCTGGAATACAGGAAAAGTCAGGACGCTCTCTACATTGCAGATAAAGGAGCTGTGTTTTAGTCGGCGTCCTGACTCTCCTGTAGTCCAAGGGAAGGGTCGAGCACGACACTCCACACCAGGGAGAAAGCCTCCCATTACTGTGTGTAGTTACAGACAAAAGAACAGGAAGTGAGGATTTCTCAGAAGAAATACGGACATTTAAAAGCAAAATAAATCGAAAGATGAGGTAAGTGAAGGACAACTGCACTGAGTAAAGGAAGCTATTTAGGGGAAAAAAATTGTACATAATGAGCTAGCATGCATTAAATACTAGCTCATTATGTATACTCGCATCAGATTGAAGCCCCAGCAGTTGTCGTCCTACACGGCACCGGCGGCAGACATCTCTCTCGGGAGTTACTACCGGGTATCGCGGGTCCGGCACTGTGATTGGCCAGAGCCGCGATGATGTCACTCCCGCGCATGTGCGTGGGAGCCGCCAGTCATGGCATGACCTCCTTTAGAAACGGCACGATCATCGTTTCTAAAGCGTGCCTGCGCTGTAGACAACGATGCCCGTCATTATTGTGAATATCTCCTAAACTGTCGAGGTTTAGGAGGTATTTCGAGCACCTACAGGTAAGCCTTAATCTAAGCTACAGGGTTTTCAACCACCTGCTTACTAGGTACTTCCCGCCCAGGCCATTTTTTTGAGATGGAGCTTTCTTTTGGTGCTTTTTAATCACCACTGTGGTTTTTTTTTGCTAAACAAAAAAAAAAAAAAAAAGAATTTTTGGGGGGAAAATGTTTTTTTTTTTTGTTTCTATTATAAAATTGAGCAAATAAGTAATTTTGGAGGCTGCACTGATGGGCACTTATTGACACTGATGATCGGTGCCCTGATGATCGGTGCCCTGATGACCTGTGTACATGTTCCCTGTCAGAATTGCCGGTTACAGTCTCTCTTCTCATGCTGTGACAGCGCGTGAAGAAAGCAGAGCTAATAACTGGCAACTCTGTTTACATTGTGATCAACTGATGACGTGAGCTCTTACCGTGATCAGCTGTGTCCAAAGGACACAACGATCAGAGTGCCACAGGGGGTGCACAAGTGGCATGGTTCCTGAAGGGACGTCATGGAACCCCTACCGAAACTAGAGAGCCACGCTGCAGCTGTCTTTTGGCTATGGTGTGGTTAGGAAGTGCTTATAGCGGAAGTAAACCTATCGATTTAACAGTTTCAAAAAGCAGTTACATTTCCGGCATGCCGGGATTGCCAACTGTCACATTGGTTGTGCTCTCAACCAAACTGTCAAACCATCCAATGGCTGGTGTCATAACTGATCACATGTGCAGCACCACGGCAGTTGAAGATTAAACATAGGGCAAGATGGCAGCTTCCTTGGCTGAAAATGATAGAAGCGTTTACTTCCACTTTAAGCTTTGACAATAAAACCTGGAAGCTAAATGGGTTTTTATCAGCACTGCACCAGATTTTTCACTCTTCTGTTTTAGTAAATTCCCCATTTGGTGCTCCTAATTGAGATAAGTACACTAGTCCAGCCTTTCTCAACTTTTTCAACAGAGGAACCCTTGACATAATCTTCCGGTCCCTGCCAAAAACTATAGAGTGTTGGTCAGTGGGAAGAATTACCCTGTTACAGAGTGCTAAATAGATCAATGGTGTCAGTGGGAACTTATCTGAGAAGCAGAATTTGTTACTTGCTCAAGTTACCTCTAACAACCTCTGGAGGAATGCTAAGGTTCCATGGAACATTGGTTGAGAAACCCTACTATAAAATGATATGCTTTGTTCATATTTCATGTTGGAGGTTTACAACCACTTGAAAGCAGTGCGGCCAAGGAAGTTGCCATCTTCGCCTTTGTTTGATCTGCAGTTGCCACAGTGCTGCACATGTGATCACAAGTGTGTCACGTCACCAGCCATTCGATGGTTTGGTTGAGACCACTAGCAGATGTGGCAGTTAGCATGCAAGGCTTGTCTGTATGTAACAGTTTTGGGAAACTGTTAAAGGGGTGTTCCAGCCAAAATGTATGTTTATTAAAAGTCAGCAGCTACAAAAAGTATAGCTGCTGGCTTTTAATAAACACACTTACCTGCTCCAGCGTTCCGGCCCGGGCTCCGCTCCTCCCCCCCCCCCCCCCCCTGGCTGGCATCCTCATTGATACTGTGGGCACCCGGCCGTGACAGCTTTCGGCTTCATGGCCAGACACCCACTGCGCATGCGCGAGCGGCACTGCGCATACGCCCGGCGCTGCGCCGTCCCATTGGACAGGCGATCGCCTAGGACCTGTCAGTGTCCTAGGCGAATGCCTACAAGGAGGGGCTGCAGTAGGCGATTAAGCTTAATCGCCTTACCAGCCCCTTGGCGGAAGGAGGAAGTGGGACAGGAAGTCCGACTCCTCCTGAAGCCCTCACCCCCCCCCCCCCAAAAAAAATACATGCCAAATGTGGCATGTAAGGGGGTGTCGAGTGGGATGAGCGGAAGTTCCAATTTTGGGTGGAACTCCGCTTTAAATCAGAGAGAAAGGCCTATGTCTGTTAACAATAATCCCTCTTACTGATCCTGCCTGACCAGTAACCTGCATAAAAAAGGATCTGTACACTTGCCTATTTTTAATCCATTTCGGTCATGTGTTCCTCCAGCTTCTTTCTGTCAGTGAGCGGTTACAGCAGGGAGGAGGGAGCGCCAACATCTGGGCTATGGGTGCCATTGCGGCTCCCAGGATAGAGCCGTTGTCAAACACTCCCTTACATAGAGCTGCAGGATAGTTACATAGTAGGCGAGGTTGGAAAAAATACATCAAGTCCAACCTATGTGTATGCTTTTGTCAGTATTGCATTGTATATCCCTGTATGTTGTGGTCGTTCAGGTGCCTATTTAATAGTTTTTTGAAATGACCGATGTTTCCCACTGAAACCACTGCTTGTGGTAGAGAATTCCACATCCTTACCGCTCTTACAGGAAAGAACCTTCTATGCAGTTTAAGGTTAAACCGCTTTTTTTCTAATTTTGGTGAATGGCTGCATGTCTTAATAAATTCTTTCATTGAAAAGTTGTATCCCTATTGTGTGGGGTCACCAGTTTGGTATTTGTACATTGAAATCATGTCCCCCTCTCAAGCATCTCTTCTCCAGAGGGAATAAGTTCAGTGCTTGTAACCTTTCCTCGTAACTAATGTCCTCCAGACCCTTTATTAGTTTTGTTGCCCTTCTTTGGACTTTCTCCTGTTCCAGCACATCTTTCCTGAGGACTGGTGCCTAGAACTGGATGGCAGACTCCAGGTGCAGCGGGACCAGAGTCTTGCAGAGCAGGAGAATTATCGTTTTATCTCTGGAGTTAATCCCCTTTTTAATGCATGCCAATGCTTTGTTTAATCCACAACTGCCATCATGCTGCACATGTGATCAGTTATGACACCAGCCATTGGATGGTTTGGCACGCATGGGCTTACATCCGCTTCAAGGTGCTAACCTGTTGGTATTTGGCCCACTCTATATCGAAAGATGCCGATTTACTCTGGAGATTGTTTGTTTATTTTTGTGGCTGTTCAGAGTCTGGCACTCAACTTCATATTTTTTGGGATTGCCCAGAGATTCTGGAAGGCAGGAACTATACAGTCCAATCATGCTACAGCCCTATTAAACCTGATGGGATGGAACAGAATACACTTTGCCTTCTTTTACAGTTCCTAACAGCTGCAAAACAAACCACTGCTAAGGCATGGAAAATTCAATATTTAATTCTTGCTGAAACCATGCACAGAACTAACGATGCTCTTCGTGCTAAAATGGAAGCAATCGAAAGATTTCTTCAGAATTAAATAGGGTTAAAGATTGTTTAACTCCAGACTTTGACACACTATTATTGCCTTGGTAATTTTACTATTTGCCTTGACTATACTTTCTATTCATTTGGGATCGCATCGCCACTCTTTTCCTTTTTAATATTGGGTGGTACTTAAACACATTATCTCCTTCTGTTTTTAATATATATCCATTACATCTCCTTATTATTGCAAA
This sequence comes from Rana kukunoris, assembly GCA_029574335.1. Lineage (NCBI taxonomy): Eukaryota > Metazoa > Chordata > Amphibia > Anura > Ranidae > Rana > Rana kukunoris. Next base: position 292,225,683 of record CM056049.1, read on the forward strand.
ATGAACCAACAGTCACTAGCTTACTTTTTTCTTTCCAATGGCATTTTCTAATGCTTTCAATGTAATACTATATTGGTTTATTCATTGCTCTAGGGGAGGAGAAGCGGCTGTTGGCTGCTTTATTGAAATCTAACATTGTTGCAAAAAAGGGGTCCACTACCTGCACCTATGACTTCTCATTACAGTAAGCAGAATTGGATGGCAAATATAAACAATTCAAAGGAAAAATTCCAAGCCTACTTACCAACCAGTCCGCGGACAACCAAATCAACCTGTCTAACAGTATGCATTTAAAAACGGGGGTTTAGTCTGCACCAGGGCTTTTTTTCAGGGGGAACTTGGGGGAACTCAGTTCCACCACCTCTGGCTCAGACCCATTGGTACCTGCTCACCACAATCACTTGTAAACACAGAAGTCTGGTTTCTGTGTTTACAAGTGACAGCTCTGCACTCTGTGTGTAACTCCCCTGAACTCTGCACTCTGCATGTAATGCAATTGTGGTATTTAATGCCCCTTTAACCACTTACCTACTGTGCACCTACACCCCCTTCCTGGCCAGACAAAATATAAGCTTCCGGCACTACGTCGCTTTAACTGACAATTGCGCGGTCGTGCGACGTGGCTCCCAAACAAAATTGGCGTCCATTTTTTCCCACAAATAGAGCTTTCTTTTGGTGGTATTTGATCACCTCTGCGGTTTTTATTTTTTGCGCTATAAACAAAAATAGAGCGTCAATTTTTAAAAAAATGCAATATTTTTTCCTTTTTGCTATAATAAATAACCCAAAAATATATAAAAAAAATATTTTTTCCCTCAGTTTAGGCCGATACGTATTCTTCTACATATTTTTGGTAAAAAAAAAATGCAATAAGCGTTTATCGATTGGTTTGCGCAAAATTTATAGCGTTTACAAAATAGGGGATAGTTTATGGCATTTTTTTTTTTTTTTTTTTACTATTAATGGCGGCGATCTGCGATTTTTTTTTTTTTTTTTTTTTATTGGGACTGCGACGTTATGGCGGACATTTCGGACACTTTTCTGACATTTTTGGGACCATTTACATTTATACAGTGAAAAATGCTATAAATATGCATTGATTACTGTATAAATGTGACTGGCAGTGAAGGGGTTAACCACTAGGGGGCGGGGAAGGGGTTAAATGTGTGTCCTATGAGTGTTCTAACTGTAGGGGGAGGGGGGGGTGACTGGGGGAGGTGACCGATTGTGTCCCTATGTACAAGGGACACAACCGCTCTCCTCTCTCCCTGACAGGGACGTGCAGCTCTGTGTTTACACACAGAGCTGCACGTCCCAGCTCAGTTACTGAGCAATCTCGTGTGCCCGGCGGCTTTAAAGGGACATCACGTCATATGACGTGATGTCAGAACAATGGAGTTGTCTGCCCGCCGTCATTTGACGGTGGGCAGATGACAAGTGGTTAAGACCCTTCTTCTGTTTGTGAAATCTGAACCGGGTCATGGTTGGGTTCCTGCACCTATTTTCTGAGAAAAAAAGCTCTGGTCTGCACACATTTGCAAATGCATGCGTAAGCTACAGGCCCCGCACTGACACCTCTGCAGCCATTGTGCAGGTCCATGATCGTGTCGGCACATGCTGCCTGATCACAGTATATATACACTGAGCGTGGTCGGCAGGTGGTTAATCTCTAAGAACAAAATACCCCATGATACCTTGCCTTCAAGTAGTGATTTCTGTACTGACTCCGTCTCCTAAAACTCCTCAGCACCTCTGTAGTTCAGAAGGCAGGCTCTGTGACGTGTGACACAGCAGTGCCCACTCACAAGGCACAGTAAATACAGTGCCTCCAGAAAGTATTCACAGCACTTTTTGTTTTGTTATGTTGAATCCTTCAAAATTCTATAAACAATACCCCATAATGACAACGTGAAAATGTTTGCAATTTTTTGCAAATTTATTAAATAATTAAGAAAAATCACATGTACATAAGTATTCACAGCCTTTGCTCAATACTTTGTTGAAGCACCCTTTGGTACCATTTAGAGCCTCAAGTTTTTTGGAGTATGATGCTACATGCTTGGTACACCTATGTCTGGGCTGTTTCTCCCATTCTTCTTTGCATGACCCATTAAAGGGGTTGTAAAGGCAGGGCTTGACAAATTTACTCTGAAACTAGGCGCCAGCTAAAAAAGTTAGGAACCAGTTTTTTCTTTGATTTGACTCCCACTCGGAGGAACAGTCAGATTTAACATTTGGGTCATATATTGTCCTTGTGGAGAAGGCAACACATAGAGACCGGTGGCGGCAATTCCATCTGAAGCCGGCCCAGAATCAATACTGGACAATTTATGTACAAGGCTGTACGACACAATGTCATACGTGGGGCTAACATTGTGTTAAAAGAGAGGAAAACCTGCGCTACTGAATTACACTGGGTATCAACAGCCCAGTGAAAAAATTCCAAACATTTAAATAAAAAAAAAATAAAGAATAAGGGAACAGCTTCTATCCTGTTTATGAGAACATAAAACAATTGTTACAATGAAAAAAGGGGAGGGGGAGCGCTTATCCTAATATATTATGGATCCCCAGCTGGATTTCACTGACAAAACCTAGGAGCCAGGGCACAATTTCTAGTCGCAACGGCGACCTGGCTCCTGGGATTTGTCGAGCCCTGTTGTAAAGGTACAATTCCCCCCCCCCCTAAATGGCTTCCTTTACCTTTAGTGCAGTCCCCCTTCACTTACCTCATCCTTTGATTTTGCTTTTAAATGTCCTTATTTCTTCTGAGAAATCCTCACTTCCTGTTCTTATGTCTGTAACTTCACACAATAATGCAAGGCTTTATCCCTGGTGTGGAGTGTCGTGCTCGCCCCTCCCTTGGACTACAGGAGATTCAGGAAGCCCACTAATACACAGATATTTTCTCTATCTGCAACGTAGAGAGCGTCCTGACTCTCCTGTTGTCCAAGGGAGGGGGCCAGCATGACACTCTGGCTGGGCCACTCAAGGACATTCAGAGTTGTCCTGTAGCCACTCCTTTATCTGGGCTGTGTGCTTAGGGTGGTAGTTCTGTTGGAAGATGAACCATCTCCCCAGTCTGAGGTCCATAGTGCTCTGGAGCAGGTTTTCATCAAGGATGTCTCCGTACATTGCTGCATTTAGCTTTCCCCTGATCCTGACTAGTCTCCCAGTTCCTGCCACTGAAGAACATCCCACACAGCATGATGCTCCCACCACCATGCTTCACTGTAGGGATAGTATTGGCCAGGTGATGAGTGGTGCCTGGTTTCCTCCAGACATGACGCTTGCTATTCAAGTCAAAGAGTTCAATCTTTGTTTCATCAGACCAGAGATTTTTGTTTCTTGTGCTCTGAGAGTCCTTCAAGTGCCCTTTGGCAAACTCCAGGTAGGCTGTCATGTGCCTTTTTTACTGGGGAGTGGCTTCTGTATAGGTTGTTCTTCTGGAAGGGTCTCCTCTCGCCACAGTCAGGAAGGTGTCCAAGAACCTGATGGACACACTGACGAACACCTTGCTCCCCCAATCGCTCAGTTTGGCTGGGGCGGCCCGCTTTAGGAAGAGTCCTGGTGGTTCCAAACGTTTTCTATTTACTGATGATGGAGGCACTGTGCTCATTTGGACCACCTATGCTGCAGAGATTGTTATTGACCCTTCCTTAGATCCGGGCCTCAATACAATCCTGTCTTTGGAGGTCTACAGACAATCCCTTAGCTTTTGTGGCTTGGTTTGTGCTATGACATGCACTGTTAACTGTGGGACCTTTTATATAGATAGGTGTGTGCCTTTCCAAATCATGTCAATGTCCAATATACCCCAGGTGGACTCCAAGTTGTATAAACATCTCAAGAATGATTGGTTGAAATGGGATGCACCTGAGCTCAATTTTGAGTGTCATGGCAAAGGCTGTGCATACTTATACTTTTATAAACAAACAAAACATGTGCAAAGATTTTAAACCAACTTCTTTCACAATGTGGAAACAGTGAAGTGCTGTGAATACTTTTCAGATGTACCGTGTGTCACAGAAATCAAGGATGTAAATGAAAACTTCACAAAATGAGTATACAAACTTCAAGATCATTCTTCTAAGTTTAGATACCCTGGCATCATTTATGATTTCTTGCCCATTTTTCAGAGAACGTGAATGATAAACATTTTTTTTTCCACTCATGGTCAGTGTCTGGCTGAAGCCATTTACAGGGAGTGCAGAATTATTAGGCAAGTTGTATTTTTGAGGATTAATTTTATTATTGAACAACAACCATGTTCTCAATGAACCCAAAAAACTCATTAATATCAAAGCTGAATATTTTTGGAAGTAGTTTTTAGTTTGTTTTTAGTTTTAGCTATTTTAGGGGGATATCTGTGTGTGCAGGTGACTATTACTGTGCATAATTATTAGGCAACTTAACAAAAAACAAATATATACCCATTTCAATTATTTATTTTTACCAGTGAAACCAATATAACATCTCAACATTCACAAATATACATTTCTGACATTCAAAAACAAAACAAAAACAAATCAGTGACCAATATAGCCACCTTTCTTTGCAAGGACACTCATGCAGCCTGCCATCCATGGATTCTGTCAGTGTTTTGATCTGTTCACCATCAACATTGCGTGCAGCAGCAACCACAGCCTCCCAGACACTGTTCAGAGAGGTGTACTGTTTTTCCTCCTTGTAAATCTCACATTTGATGATGGACCACAGGTTCTCAATGGGGTTCAGATCAGGTGAACAAGAAGGCCATGTCATTAGATTTTCTTCTTTTATACCCTTTCTTGCCAGCCACGCTGTGGAGTACTTGGACGCGTGTGCTGGAGCATTGTCCTGCATGAAAATCATGTTTTTCTTGAAGGATGCAGACTTCTTCCTGTACCACTGCTTGAAGAAGGTGTCTTCCAGAAACTGGCAGTAGGACTGGGAGTTGAGCTTGACTCCATCCTCAACCCGAAAAGGCCCCACAAGCTCATCTTTGATGATACCAGCCCAAACCAGTACTCCACCTCCACCTTACTGGCGTCTGAGTCGGACTGGAGCTCTCTGCCCTTTACCAATCCAGCCACTGGCCCATCCATCTGGCCCATCAAGACTCACTCTCATTTCATCAGTCCATAAAACCTTAGAAAAATCAGTCTTGAGATATTTCTTGGCCCAGTCTTGACGTTTCAGCTTGTGTGTCTTGTTCAGTGGTGGTTGTTTTCAGCCTTTCTTACCTTGGCCATGTCTCTGAGTATTGCACACCTTGTGCTTTTGGGCACTCCAGTGATGTTGCAGCTCAAAAATATGGCCAAACTGGTGGCAAGTGGCATCTTGGCAGCTGCACGCTTGACTTTTCTCAGTTCATGGGCAGTTATTTTGCGCCTTGGTTTTTCCACACGCTTCTTGCGACCCTGTTGACTATTTTGAATGAAACACTTGATTGTTCGATGATCACGCTTCAGAAGCTTTGCAATTTTAAGAGTGCTGCATGCCACTGCAAGATATCTCACTATTTTTGACTTTTCTGAGCCTGTCAAGTCCTTCTTTTGACCCATTTTGCCAAAGGAAAGGAAGTTGCCTAATAATTATGCACACCTGATATAGGGTGTTGATGTTATTAGACCACACCCCTTCTCATTACAGAGATGCACATCACCTAATATCCTTAATTGGTAGTAGGCTTTCGAGCCTATACAGCTTGGAGTAAGACAACATGCATAAAGAGGATGATGTGGTCCAAATACTCATTTGCCTAATAATTCTGCACTCCCTGTATTATCAATCGACTGTGCTTGTGCGTTTTTTTTTTTTATCGGAATAACAGAAAAGACCCTGATCAAAAGGTTATATACCCTGGAATGTTTGGCCTTGGTACAGACGCAGAAGGTGGCACACACAGGTTAAAATGGCATTTAAAGGTTGATTTCCTACATTTTGTGGCTTTTTAAATCACAATTGGTGTCTGTGTATAAATAGTCAATGAGTTTGTTGGCTCTCACATTGATGCACTAAGCAGGCTAGACATTAAGTCATGAGGAAGTAGAAAAAAACAGTCAAAATGCCTGCGTAACATGGTAATGAAGCTTTACAAAGATGGAAAAGGGTATAAAAAGATATCAAAAGCCTTGAATATGCCAGTCGGTACTGTTCAATCACTTAAGAACTGGCAAATTTGGGGATCTCTTGATACCAAGCCATGGTCAGGTAGATCAATAAAGATTCCGGCCACAACTGCCACAGGAGAACTGTTCAAGATACAAAGAAAAACCTACAGGCTACCCTGGAATAGATGGTTTGGTTATTTGTTTTTTAAGGCATGGTCAAGTTGCCAGAAAGAAGCCTTTACTGTACTAGTTCCACGAAAAAGCCTGTATACAATATGCCCAACAACACCTTGACATGCCTCGCTGGCTTTTTTTGTGGCATTGGCGCACTAAAGGCTTTCTTTGTGACAGCTCAACCATGCAGCTCTTTTTTTGTTCAAGTATCATTGAATTGTGCTCCTTTTAAAAAAAACAACACTGTCTTTTTGGAGAGCAGCCTGTATTTCTCCTGCTGTTACCTGTGGGTTTTTCTTTGTATCCTGAGCAATCTTTCTTGGTCTACCAGACCTTGGCTTGGTATCAAGAGCCCCTAATTTTCCACTTCTTGATATGTGATTAAACAGCACTGACTGACATATTCAAAGATTTGGATATCGTTTTATCTCCTTTTCCATCTTTTGTAAAGTTTCATTACCTTGTGACTCAGGTCTTTTGACTGTTCTTTTCTACCTCCTCATGGCTCAGTGTATAGCCTGCTTAGTGCATCCATGTGTGAGCGAACAAACTCATTGACTATTTATACACACATTAATTGTCATTTAAAAAGCCACAAATGTGGGAAATTAACTTGTAACTGCCATTTTAACCTGTGTGTGCCAGCTTCTGTGTCTACCAAGGCCAAACATTGCAGAGTATGTATACTTTTGATCAGGGTCATTTGGGTAGTTTCTGTTGTCGTTATGATTTATAGAGAGTGAAATGCAGTTGGTTAATAACGCTTACCATGAGTGTTCGAAATGTTTGGGTCATCATTCATATTCTCTGAAAAATGGCCAAGAAATCATAAATTCTGTCAGGGTATGTAAACTTATGAGCACACCTGTACCTGCCATTTATGCTCCTGTTCTGCCGTTTGTGAGCTTCCCTGTTGAAAAGAATAATAATGAGGTTAAATACCCTCCTATCATCAGGTGTTCTTTTGCAGTTAAAGAGGTTGTAAATCCCAATGTAAAAAAAAAAACCTGCAAGACAAAGGCATAATGAGCTATTATACATCGCATACTAATGTATTATGAAATGCTTTCCTTAGAATGAAGCCCTGCAGTGGCGCTCGCACACCGCAGACACAGTGGACATCTTTCCCGGTGTTTCTTTCGGGTTTGCGGGCGTCGTGATTGGCTGGAGCCACGGTGACGTCACTTGCGCGCGAGAGCCGCTGGTCATGGCATGGGCCCTGACGAAAAGGCACGGGTGGCTGTTTTCTTCAGAGCGCATGCGCCGATGACTTAATGGCTGTCGTATACAATAAATATCTCCATGCAGGTTTAAGAGATACTTAGTACCTATAGGTAAAAACAAAATAGGGGAGTTTTGCCTTGTTCCAAAGATGCAACATATGAACATATGGTGAAGGGAACCCCCCCCCCCCTTTAGACCCCTTTCACACTGGATCGGTTTGCAGGCACTATTTTGCTAAAAATAACGCCTGCAAACCGACCATAAACAGCCGCTGCTGTGTCTCCACCAATGGAGCGTAGCAGTGCGCTAGCAGGACAGTAAAAGCTCCACTTAAAATAGCGCTGCTTTACCAGTGTGAAAGGGGCCTTAGGCTATACCCCGCCCCCCCCCCCCCCCCGATAGTTGTCCGATTTTAGATTTTCCACTACTGGCTGCCCATTCAAAATAGACTGTTCCACTTGGAGGACAGTAAAAAAAGAAATACATTTTGAGGTGCATCAAATGGAAATTTTGGTACCGATTCACAGCTCTGGATTACGCAGTGCGAGCGAGTTGTATCTTACCATGTGTACTTGTCTAGTGGATGTCTATATGGAAAATCTTTCTATAATGTGAAATTATTTGAGATCTATTGCTATGTGTACTTGCAACTCGCACTTTTTAAAAAGACAATTGAAAGCAAATTTTTTTTTTTGTATGTATAATTATATTATAGTCAACTTTTTTTTTTTGTTGTTATTATCATGAATTTCTACTAAAGAGCTGGAAGGTCCTGGTTACCCCCCTCTTCCGGTGTAGGGCCTGGGCGGCATTGTGGGGACAACCCAGACCCCCTCATCTGCTGAGGCCAAAGTGAAACAGGGGGCTGGTCCTGCGAGGGGCAGCCTTCCCTGATGGCCACTATGTAGTCGGCGGTTGAAATCTTGAGTCTTGTGGGACTTGCACCCTAGGTGTCTCCAGTGGCGTATCTAGGGTATGGTAGCCATGGCAAGTGCCATGGGCGCAATATAAAGGGGGCGCTGTTGAGTGGCTGGGCAGCAAGGCACTTACCAGGGTCTGAGGGTCTCTTCTTCCCTCCTCCTGAGCATAGGCAGGATCTCCTTTTCAGCACCTTTGCTAATGGACAATGGCAGCGCTATCCCTGCTGCGTTCAGCCACAGCCCTCCTCTGTTCTCCCAGGCTCTCCATTCCATCTGGTCGGATTGGCAGCGCACAATGAAGTAGGAACATCAGTTTCTCCCTCTCTTCTGCGAAAACTGAGGCCTTGGATGTTGAAGATTTCATCACTTCAAGTATTGGTTCTGCATTTACCTGGCCTTGGAGGGCAGAGGAGGGATCAGGGGTCTAATAAACCCCAGATTTCTCCATAAAGAGGATATGTCACTACCCAAGGTATCACAAGGGATGATAAATAGCACTTGTTTGTTTTTGTTAAGGTTATCTGAAAGACAGGGTTTCAACTGTTTCGACAGGGGCACAGTTTCAGTGCTTGCCATAGGCACTATTTTCACTAAATATGCCTCTGGGTGTCTCGGCAACACCCCCATGTTGTATCTTTTTCTGTTTTTTACATGTTGACTTTTTATTTTTTCCTCATGTAACAAAATGTGTGTCACCAATATGTTTACTCTGCAACTATATTTCAAGCTGTGACTGAACCAAATAAACAAAGTTTACACAAAATTAATATCATGAATATATTGTCAGACAATATTTTCACCTTAAGCGCAGGAAAAATGTATCCCTCTAATTCTATGTATGGCTTCACACTGGTCTGTTGTGGTGGTAATGCATCAATAACACACCCGTTACGTTTTTAATGCGGTTTTTATGTCACACGACCTATGAAAAACACGCCATACGAACAGTTAAATCGTTGTAAAATGGCACACCCTTTTCCCTTAACAGCAAAATGCAGATAAAACCATTTTTGGCCGATATGGCCAAAACTTTGATGCATCGCTAATAATAATGACTGTACTCCCCTCTCTGCTCCCTTCTCCTGTTCTGTGGAAGTCAGCAGAGTAGTATTATTTTTTTTTTTGTAATACTGGGTTACTTTCTACATTTGCAGCACAATAGATCAATGTATATAGTTTTGTTTTATTTATAACATTAAATTAGGTATGTTTGCTTTTCAGTTCAAGGAGGACATATCAAAACGCTTCAAATCCAGCACGGACCAGCTTGTCTTGATATTTGCTGGAAAGATCTTAAAGGACCAAGACACGCTCAGTCAGCATGGCATCCACGATGGACTCACTGTCCATCTTGTCGTTAAAACGCAGAATAGGTATGTTGTTATACCACTTAGTATTTTTCTGTTTATAGTTTCACTGAAAAATTCCACTTATGCTAAATTGTTTTGTATATTATACAGATCACAAGCTGCTCCTGCTGCTGCTGCCGCCACTACCCAGCCCAGTAGCCCCAGCAGTCCAGCATCCACGTCTACAACTTCCAGTAGCACATCTACCAGCTCATCCACCACAAATGCTCCTTTTGGTTTAGGTAAGATGTCAGGGCATCTGTTATAAGAAAAATGCATGAGCTGTCATTTCCAACCTCTCCTGGGACTGCTAGATGCCTGACCATATAATAATTTCTGAGCTACAGATGCAAAACCATTCCACAACTCGCAGGTTCTGACTTTTCTTCCATTATTTTAGCTGCATGTTTATTCCAATATCAAACAGAGCAGTGCAGCGCAAACCTAAATAGGAATATGATACCAGTGAAGACATAATTGGTGAAGAAAGTCCACATTTGCAAAGTGCAAAGTGATCCAGTCAGAGTATCCTGTGACTTGGAAATATTTCTGATCTTCACCAGTATAGATGGGTACTCTCAGAAAAAGGTCTAAAAGGCTTAGAACAAATGGCTCCAGATGGCTCAAAGATGTGCAATTGTCAGCTTGCAAGTATCCTCAGTTCAATATGCAAAGAAAAAAGGCCAGATCTAAGAGCTTCCATATAAACCAGGTCTCTTTAATGCAGGGTACTTTCAAGTAGAAAATACTGGCAGCTCAAATGAAGATGTGGGACATCAAGGAGTGACATGGGATGGTTCCTGATATCGGTTTTTGTCCGCCCTGCTGAGGAAGTAGTATTACGATTCCGTCAGGAACCATCCCATGTCACTCCTTGATGTCCCACATCTTCATTTGAGCTTGATATGGTGTTTTATGCCTGTACTACTTGAATGTGAGTACTGCACATACTCATTACCTGGTTTATATGGAAGCTCTTAGATCTGGCCCTTTGCATATTGATTCGTTGGTGCCACTCTTGCATTTCTCCGGGTCCTTCAGCTGACAATTGCACATCTTTGAGCCATCTGGAATTTGTTCTAAGCGTTTTAGACCTTTGGTAAAACAAGGGTAGGTGAGAGTACCCATCTATACTGGTGAAGGGATCACGTTTGAAATATTTGAAATATTGGTTTTCCAAGTCACATGGTGGAGATACTCTGACTGTTTTGATCACAGGATTTGTTTGCACTTTGCAAATGTGGACTTGTTATTAATTCAATTATGACTGGTATGAGCATGTTTTAATATTAATATTATGCTATTTAGGTTTGCGCTGCACTGCTCTGTTTGATATATTTACTTCAGGAATTTTGTGATTGTTCATTGCATCCATATGAAATTCACTCTTTGAGTATTTTTCATGATCTTTATTTATTGCAATGTTGCCTGGGACTTGGAAGAATTAAAGCAAAGCCCAGCCTGAAAATATCTCTTAATGTATCAGAAATTCCCTCATGTCTTGGTTTCCTTTCTTGACTAACAACGCATGCATTTTTCTGGACTCAAGTCTCATGGAATGGTTTTCTCCTTGTGTGGTTATATTTTGTTACACTTCTTAAACCCTCCCCCCTCTCTGTATCTCCACAATATGGAGAAGAATTGTTTTGTAGTCCAAGATGAGAACTGGTAGGAATCCTTGAGATGAAACCGGAAGTGTGCATAGCTATGAATTTCTAACATCAACAGGCATGTTTTTTTATAATTTGATTGAACCGATATAACAAATGCTTGCAATTGTATATTTAACAGACAAAAAAGCACATGTAAAAAGTTCATTGTTGGGGTTTACATACACTTCAAACCTAACCTCATAGCTGTTTTCATATTTTTGAGGTGTCGGTTTGCTTAAAAATTTGTGTTTGTAAGATCATGTTCAAATGAGTACTAAACTCTCTTTTCCAGGCAGCTCTTGTGTTAGGGCAGTGTACAAACATTTGGCAGTAAGGGAATCAGTCCTATGCAAATATCTTATGCCCCTATCCCTATCGGCATATAAATGCAGTGTCTTCAAAAAGTATTCATACCCCTTGAAATTTTCCCAATTTTGTCATGTTGCAACCAAAAACGTAAATGTATTTTATTGGGATTGCATATGATAGACCGGGGATATGCAATTAGTGGACCTCCAGCTAATCCCATCATGCCTCTGCCTCTTCATGTCATGCTTGCGGCTGTAATGCCGCGTACACACGATCATTTTTCAGCATGAAAAAAACTTTGTTTGAAAAACGTAATTTAAAATGATCGTGTGTGGGCTTCACATCATTTTTCAGGTTCTGAAAAATGACCAAAAAAAATGTTGTTTTTTGGGTTGTAAAAAATGATGGTGTGTGGGCTAAAACTACGTAAAAAAACCAGCGCATGCTCAGAAGCAAGTTATGAGACAGGAGCTGATAAAATCCGGGCACCAGATCACAATTGAGACTAGAATGAGCGACCTAGAGCCTGGGGAAGGAAGCAGGCCTGCAGAAGGCCGCAAAGCCGTGGCCTCAATTACTGGCCAGTGCGGCACGACGCGATCGTGCGGCGGGGGAGGTGCACAGAGACACAGGATGGAGTATGCTGTGTCTGTACGCCCCTTACCTCCCCCGACGCGTGATCGCATCGGGCCGTGCCATCCAGCAAAAAAGAGGCGGCGGCTTTGCGGCCTTCTGCAGGCCTATGCTTCCTTCCCCAGGCTCTAGGTCGCTCATTCTAGTCTCAATTGCGATCTGGTGCCCGGATTTTGTTGAGCCCTTCGCTAATTGCATATTCCTGTAATAGACCAACACAAAGTGGCACATAATTGTGAAGTGAAAGGAAAATGATAAATAGTTTTAATGTTTTTTTTATAAATATATCTGAAGTGTGACTTGTGCGTTTGTATTCAGACCCCTTCAGTCTGATACCCCTAACTAAAATCTAGTGGAACCAATTGCCTTTAGAAATCACCTAATTGGTAAATAGCATACACCTATGTGTGATTTAATCTCAGTATAAATACAGCTTTTCTGTGAAGCCCTCAGAGGTTTGTTAGTGAACAACCGGCATCATGAAAGCCAAGGAACACACCAAACAGGTCAGGGATAAAGTTGTGGAGAAGTTTAAAGTAGGGTTAAGTTATAAAAAATATACCAAGCTGTAAACCTCTCACTGTACACTGTTCAATCCATCATTCGAAAATAGAGTATGGCACAACTGCAAACCTACCAAGACATGGCCAGCCACCTAAACTGACCGGTTGGGCAAGGAGAAAATTAATCAGAGAAGTGGCAAAGAGACCCATGGCAACTCTGGAGAAAATGCAGAGATCCACAGCTCAGGTGGGAGAATCTGTCCAGAGGACAACTATTAGTCGTGCCCTCTCCAAATCTGGTCTTCATGGAAAAGTGGCAAGAAGAAAGCCATAAAAAGTCCTGTTTGCAACTTGTGAAAAGCTATGTGGGGACCCAGCAATCATGTGGAAGAAGGTGCTCTGGTCAGATGAGACTAAAATTTTTTACTTTTTGGCCTAAAAGCAAAACGCTATGTGTGGCCGAAAACAACAATGCACATCACCCTGAACACACCATCCCTACCATTAAACATGGTGGTGGCAGCATCATGTTGTGAGGATGCTTTTCTTCAGCAGAGACAGGGAAGCTGGTCAGAGTTGATGGGAAGATGGATGGAGCCAAATACAGGACAATCTTGGAATAAAACCTGTTAGTCTGCAAGACTTTAAGGAGGAGTTCTTCCAACTTAGATTTTTTATTTTTTTTTGAGGAATAATGTTCGTTTCAAACTTCTATTTATAGCACTCGCCTTTCTGGGATGTATCGCTGCTCGATTGAATATTGGACTATAGTGGAAGATATCTTAGACCCCTTTCACACTGGGTCACCCCGGGCGACGGCGGTAAAATGTCGCTATTTTTAGCGGCACTTTACCGTTGTCTTTGCAGCGCTTTTAACCACCACTAGTGGTCGAAAAAATGGTTAAAACTACTACATCGGCAGTTTGGCGGCGCTGCACATTAATTTCAATGGCCAGGGACGCTTTTGAAGCGGTGTATTCACTGCTCCTAATGTTCTTTTTTTTTATTTTTTTTTATTATAGCGCCTGCAAAGTGCCTCAGTGTGAAAGGCCAATTTCCATATTGCTTCTGGGCACGTAAAGCCCACAAGCACTATCTTCCGGGATCAGGTGCAGCTGAGCGACCAGCATGCACTGCCAGTTCTCGCACATTCGCAGTAGCGTCATACACTTCTGACGTTGCCACAACAGGCAGCCTCGTCTGAAGTGCCAGCCCCGTTGTGATGGCAATGAAAGCACTCTGCGCTGCTCACTGACTCCTGGGAAATGACACCCATCTCCCAGGAGCACTAGCGAGCACGGGCACCGAGGGAAATTACGTCAGGTGCTAGGAAGAGGCAGATTACAAGGCACCCCTTAGCAACAGCCAGGAAAGAGTGAAAAAAAAGTTTTACTCAAATGTTGTTGCCGCTTAATACTGCAGAGTAAGTTTTATGGATGGAACTCCACTTTAAACTGGGGTAGGAGGGTTACCTTTCAGCAGGACAACAACCCTAAACATACAGCCAAAGCTACAATGGAATGGTAGAGACCTACCCAAAAAGACTTGCAGCTGTAATTGCAGCAAAAGGTGGTTCTACAAAGTATTGACTCGGGGCTGAATACAAATGCATGCCACACTTTTCAGATATTTATTTATAACAAAAAAAATTGAAAACCATTTATCCTTTCCACTTCACAATTATGTGCTACTTTGTGTTGGTCGGTCGATTTCAAGGCACTGTACACTTTTATGTTATGCTCTAACTCCAAATGATTGAATACTGCCAAATAGAAAAACCTGAAGCTGCCCAGCATAACTGCTCTCACTTCCAGCATTGTCTCAGTTTTTTGGTAGGTTATAGACCTGTCTTTGTACTAAGATAGGTTTCTCCGGCCTTGATGCTCTAGAGCAGTAACCCCTATAGATTAGATTCCTAGAGGAGCTGTACCCAGACTCTGTTTAGAAGAACGAGGAAGGACGTGTAAGTTGGAACTGCACTGGATCCTACATTGTTGCCACTCGCCTTAGCAGGTGGTTGCATCGCTTTCTGGCTCTTTGGTGCGTTCATTGTCAAGTTGCCCCTCATGTAAGGAGTCCCTATGGGACTGTGTGAATGACTACCTACTTTGCCTGGGAGCTATTGCCTGTGTCTCTGTGCACGGTCAGTGGCACTATTGGTTTCCCTGCTGTCTGGTAGTTCGGAGGGGAACGTGGCTTGACAGCCTAAGTAGCCGGAAGCTTGGTCTGCCTGCTTCGCCGATACTCTTTATTTTTATCTTAAGTGCACAATCTCTGTGTGTTTTCATGAATTCCTTCACACAGGGCAATTGCTTGGATTCTGGGCTACACATTGGTATACTTTTTATAGACAAGCTATGTCTGTACACGGCTTGAGCGCCCGCTCTGCCTCAGACAATGTACAGTTAGGCAGCCCAGAAATGATTTACTAAGCTTGCAGCTCGAGATCTTCCCTCTCCATCTGATCAACAGGAAGATTGTAGTGGCAATCAATCGTAAGCCGATGACAACATACCGCTGGAGGACTTTGCCACCTTTGGACACAGGGAGTACTCCCTCTGATATCTTTGCTACGCAGTCTGCCCAAACACCAGACCCTGAGGGGCCGCAGCCTACTTTGAGGGATATTCTGTCAGCTGTCACCTCCTGTAACTCTTCCATCACAGACCTCACATCGGAGATTAAGGGGGTCAAATGTAAAATCTTGTTTGTCTGTCAGGAGTTGCAGAAGCTGTTGGACCTCACAACAGCATTAGAGGGTACCTCAGCACACTTGCAAACAAATGGGCACCATTACAACATGTGTATTATAATCATTACCTTGCTAATAAATACGCTGGTCGCCTTGATGGCATGGAGAATAGGATGTGCAGAAATAATGTTCGGGCCATAGGTATTCCGGAAACCGAGGGGGTGGAAAAACCCAGTGGCCTTTATTGAGCAATGGCTACTCGCTGTCTTTGGAAAGAATTCCCTTTCTCCTACTGTGTGTTCTCAGTGGAAAGTGCACACAGGGTCCCCCCAAGACCACTGCTGCCGGGCAACTTCCTCCACCCATTCATATTTAAAATGCTCAATTACAAAGATTGAGAGGCCATCCACTCCAAAGCCAGACATATTGGCGAGACACTTGTGATTAACAACTCAAAGGTATCACTGAGTTGTCAAACAGCAAAGCGGTCCAAAAGCATAGAGCCCAGTTTGCTGAGGTAAAGACGCTCCTGCGAGCTTTGGATATACAATATGCAATGCTTTATTTACCCTGCTTGTTTCCGTGTAGGGGCTAAAGGTGGGGCCCACTTCTTTGAAAAGCCTACTCTGGTGTTGCAGTTGCTGGATAGAGAGGAATGTTCATCTTTTGTTGCTGAATTCTACACAGTACAACAGTAAGGTTGACTGCTGTGCAGGCCAATTGTTTCGGTCCCCCCATTAATGGTACCAAGTGGACAACTTTTTGTTCAACTGTTGTGTTGGCAGACCCTGTTGGTCGTGTGTGTGTGTGGTTTTGTTTTTGTTTTTTTTGTTCTTCCAACGTTCTGTCCAGGAGCCAGCTGGAGTCCTGTGCTCTGTTGTTTTGCAGACCTACAGGAAAACATAGACCATCCTACTTGTGATTCCATGGTCTGAATGGCCAAATTGTCTATTTCCCCCCTCACCCACCCATTTTCTGGTTTCCCATCTGCCTCAAAGGGGTATTACTCACCGTCACAATATCCGTTCTTTATCTCTTAATAGCTTTCTTGCGTCTGGTAGTTTGGCATCATCCAGCTTGGGGTGCAGGTGGGCTGTCCCCCCTACTCCCACATAGCTAGACGAGATCACTGGTCAGGTGCAGCCCTAGTCACTCTGTGAAATTGGCTCAATCTGGTCAGTGCGTTTTTAAACCCAAAATACCTACCTCGTCTGCTTCTCAGGATAGTGAGGGAAGGAATTCCTGTGATCCTCATTGCACAATATTGGCCCAAGGAGGTGTGGTACATGCACGTATTCAGTCTGCTAGTGGACTTCTTGGGTCCTATTAGACCAGTGATGGTGAACCTTGGCACCCCAGATGTTTTGGAACTACATTACCCATGGTGCTCAACTACACTGCAGAGTGCATGAGCATCAGGGGAAATGTAGTTCCCAAACATCTGGGGTGCCAAGGTTCGCCATCACTATACTAGACTGTCTGGACTATTTGTACACTCCCTGATAACTACTTTACTGAAGGACAGAAAGCCCTCAACTTGTAAGCTTTACAACCACACGTGGCATGCTGTGAAAAGAGAAAGCTTTATCCCAGGAAATACTTTATGGCACAGTTTTTATCCTTAACTCGGTACTTTTATAAGCAAAGCCCTGAGGACTATAAAAGGACTGGATTTTGCCTTTTTGCCTTGCCAGTTCCTTCAAAGACCACTAGCTTCCACTCTTTAGAGCCTATGTGCAAGGGGGGGCTCACATTATACAACAGGACCTTAATCTGGTGCTCTAGGTTCGTCAAAGTCCACGGTTTTGAACCTATTTAGCACATTTCTTTTCTCCTGTCACACAAGGTTGCCGTTCCTGTAGCCATCACCTCATAGTCCCCTGCTGTCACCCCAGAATTCTGTTAAAAAATTCAGTTTGGTTCTTTTTGATGCGGTACACACTGCATTGTGTTCATTGGATCAACCTGCTGTCTCCAGCCTTGGGTCTTTAAGAGCTCCTACAGACCTTTTCTATTCCATCCACTATTCAAGGTATTCTGTTGTGCGGACTGAAAGCACCCTAAAGAGTCCTAATCGTGCCTAATGCAGCAGTTGTAATTGCATGTTACTGGTAACTAAATTGGTGTCCTGCATAGGTCTGATGTCTACATCGATGCACGGAAGAACTCTGTTTAAGGTACTGGGATATGGATGTCGTGTCCAAAAGGCATCTGATTCGCTTGGCCTTTTAAAGGATGTCATCCCTTCAAACCTGCACTTGATACCATCATCAAGGATTCCATTAGAAGGCCAGTACACTCCTGTCTCAGCATTAACCGGTCTAACAAAAAGTGACCTTCCTAAAAAAAAAAAAAAAGACAAATATATGCTTGACTTTTTTCTTTGATTAATGGCTGTTGACTCTCTTTGCTTGATCTGGGGAATCGGGAGCTTTTGTAGACCTATAGCTTGAGGTCAAGTATAAGCAGGGCACTTCTTAAGCAGGATTATAGAGTGCCCCACTGGCACCTCTTATATGGCAGAGGTGATGCATTTGCTTCATTCTCGGTTCTTTCTCACCAGTCTGGGGCTACGGGTCTAACTTCCTTTTCCTGCCTACCCTGGTACAATGCTTCTCCCTGCTCCATACTCTTTCAGCTACATTAAGTTTGTACCTTTAAACCCCTTCTCTGGCAGATTTGGGAGTCACTTTGTGTGCTGTTGTGTTTTTAACGGGTTTTGAAATTTTTCTGGCAAGTCTCATCTGAGATAAGTTTTCTGGAGTTGCGTGCGCTAAAGGCCACAGGTGTGGGTGCATTTCCACATGGTGTCCACATGTTCCCACGTTACATGTAGTGCAGCCCACTCATTTTAATGGGACACCCTATGCACGAGAAATGCAGAAAGGAGTCCGTTCTAATATTTTGCTGAGCCAAACTGTATGATTTACAAATGTGGGGGTTCCATTAAAGTGGAACTTTGCCCTGAAAAAATAAAAGTAAAGTAAGCAGCTACTTCTAAAAACCTCTTCTTGGATTGCTTAGGACAGTGATGGCGAACCTTTTTGAGCCCGAGTGCCCAAACTGCAACGCAAAACCAACTTATTTCTTTCAAAGTGCCAACACAGAATTAAACCTACCAGCCTCGTCTGTACAGAGGATGGGACTGATCATCCCTCTAAATGAGCCCCAAGGGACCAAAAATGTACGATTCTGCCAGATTCGCTCAGAATGCAGGGTTCAGCAATGCATTGAGCTCAGAATGCACTGTGCAACATACACTGACCTACCTACCTGACACATGCACTCACCTACCTGACACATGCACTCACCTACCTGACACATCAAAGTCGTCCTGGAGCAGGGGGAGCTGGAATATCCTGCCTGCAGGAAGGAATGCCTTACCAGAGGTGTAGGGGTTCGGGGGAGGCAATAAGCTGCAGAACAGAGTCGGGACAGCGGAGGAAAAATTTTACACCCCCAAACGGCACACATGACTGGCTGCCCACCCTCCTGCCGACATCACTTGGACTGCTTCAAGGCAGGGAGCCGGAGTCCTGTTGAGTAAGTGCAATTGACTGCCTGGCTGGGGGAATCCCATAGCCAACAGAGAGGGCCTGGAGTGCCAGCTGTGGCACCCGTGCCATAGGTTCGCCATCACTGGCTTAAAGAAAATGCAGAACTTCCCTTTTTTAGGTGGTGATACACTTTAACAGTTAATGGCCTCAACGTGTGTCTGCTAAAAGGCAGTGTGTTGTGTGTTGGGAAACCATTTTTGACACTCAGGCGGCGTACACACGGCAGGGAATCTCGACGGGCAGAACACATCGTTCCGCCCGTTGAGGTTCCCTGCCGGCCGTCGAAATCGGCGACCCGCC
The DNA here is from genome assembly GCA_029574335.1 of Rana kukunoris. Classification (NCBI taxonomy): domain Eukaryota; kingdom Metazoa; phylum Chordata; class Amphibia; order Anura; family Ranidae; genus Rana; species Rana kukunoris. The sequence goes on from CM056049.1 coordinate 292,245,091, forward strand.
CGTCGGGAATGGCAACCAGCCATTCTTCCGGGTGGGCCGTCGAGGATATAGAGAGCGTGCTCTCTATTTCTGCTCGACGGGCTTCCCGACGGAAAGCTCGCCGAGACCGTACACACGGCCGAGGTCCTCGCTGGAATGTGCATGCCAGCGAGGTTCTCGCTGGTTTTCAGCGAGAACCTCGGCCGTGTGTACGGCGGCTCATGGTGTGAACCTAACCTCAACGGATAGACCTGTTTCAGGTCGATCTGCTCTACCCACACCAGTGTGAAATAGAAACTAGCGAAGTCTGCACCTAATTAACAATATGTGGCAGTTTTTTTCCATTTAGAACCTCTGCCAAGTATGACCTGACGTATAGGATGCCCACATCCCTCTTTGTGTATGCAGTGATTACAGCACATGAACAGAGCCTGCAGGGTTAACAAACTCTCCCCCCCCCCCCCCCTTCTGAGAAGGGGTGGGAACAGGTAGAAAGATAAGAGCATTCCAGTGCTCCTGTTCTTTGTGCTATTTGTCATAGACAGACATAGCAGAACTAAGAAATTATCTCTGCTAAGGGACTTGCAATGATTTTATGTTTTAAAGAGTGCTACAAGCAATATGTGTGCACCATTCTTTAATTCCCTGCAGAGTTTCATTCCTTTTGATCCTAGGCGATAAGAGGCCTTCCTAATTAGACCAGCTGATTTTTTCTCTAGGTCACTTCATGGTAGTTCCCATTTTTTTATTTTATTTTTTGACCACATCCGGTTATGGGCTTGTTTTACCTTCATGGGAATTTATGGTTCTCTGTTGGAACTTTTCTTCTGTCCCATCAGCTAAAACGTTGTCCCTGAAAGAGGGGGAAAAAGAAGCAATGTGTACCAGAGCCTTTGCTAGTAGTGAGCTTGTTTTTGAAGACTCTGCTGGACTGACTGGATTAGTCACTGGTCCTGGGTGGGTGATCGTGTGGGCCAAAAAGAAAGGAATCCCTTACAGTGTATAGTTCCCATTGATGGATGGTGGAAATGGGCCCTCTTGGGCACTGGGCTGCTACCTTTTTTCTGTGCAACCTTACCCAGCATGTAGACTTAAATAAAAAGGAAGGAGTGCCCGGTGTCCAGAGAATTGCAACTTCTAAAATGTGGTTCCTAGACGTTTTGTTGAAAAGTAGCGACATGTACATCAAGCCAACACATTTTTTTGGTGGGGGGGAGACCCCCCCTTCTTTAGGGCTGTTGCGTACTATTGGAGGGAATGATTCCCATTAAAGGTTGTTTTTTTTTTTTTTTGTTGTTTTTTTGTTTTGTTTTTCCGAAACGTGTTGGTTTGATGTACAATTTGATACTTTTCAAAAAAGTCTATAAACCAGACTTTAGACGTTGCAATTCTCTGGACACCGGGCGCTCCTTCCTTTTTTTTATCCAAGTCTTTGATGGTAGTGAAACCTGGTATGGGTTCTAATACTTCCCCACTGTATCCAAAACCTAAAACAAATGTTTTGGCTTTAGATACTTGCGTATATACTATTTTATATACTCTTCTTTTTTTTTTTTTTTTTTTTCATTCATTGATCAAACAGATAAAACACACATATTACAGATATATATATAGTAAGTATAATGTTTTAAACTGAAGTGGTTAATGATCTCTTGTTTTTTTTTTTTCCAGGTGGCCTTGGTGGTCTGGCTGGGCTCAGTAGTTTGGGCATGAATTCATCAAATTTCTCTGAGCTACAGAGCCAGATGCAGAGACAACTTATGTCAAACCCAGAGATGATGGTTCAGATCATGGAAAACCCATTTGTACAGAGTATGCTGTCTAACCCTGACTTGATGCGGCAACTAATTATGGCCAATCCACAAATGCAGCAATTAATCCAGAGAAATCCTGAAATCAGTCACATGCTTAATAATCCAGACATAATGCGACAAGTATGTTCTTATTATGTTTTCTTTTATGCAAGACAAAGGTGTCCTTTCATTAGATATTTCCCATGTTTTTTACTGCAGAAATGTTAGGGGTGGCGTAAAGCTGAAGGGAAAAGTGTTAGATTTCTGATGTCATTGTAAGGGACTAAGAGCACAGATGAAGAGTCTCCTCTTCTAAGCAGCATGTTAAAAACAAACATGTTGTCCACTTAGAAAATGGAGGAAGCTTGTTTTAATATTTTAACAATCAAAGATGTTACCTAGTACTCTGTCTAATGACAGGACCAATGAAAAGAAAGCTCTTCCTCAGAATATATAAAGGAGTTTCTTCCACTGCAGGTTTTATTAAACCCACATGAACAATTAATACATAGCAGTTTACCAATCCCTAACCACTTCAGCCCCGTTCAATAATGCTGGTCAATGACTGGGCCACTTTTTGCGATTCAGCACTGCGTCGCTTTAACTGACAATTGCGCTGTCGTGCGATGTGGCTCCCAAACTAAATTGGCATCCTTTTTTCCCCACAAATAGAGCTTTCTTTTGGTGGTATTTGATCACCTCTGCTATTTAATTTTTTGTGCTATAAACAAAAATAGTGACAATTTTGAAAAAAATAAATAATATTTTTTTCTGTAATAAGTATCCCCAAAAATATATAAAAAAAACAATTTTTTTCCTCAGTTTAGGCCGATATGTATTCTTCATATTTTTAGTAAAAAAAATCGCAATAAGAGTTTGATTGGTTTGCGCAAAAGTTATAGCGTCTACAAAATAGGGCATAGTTTTATGGCATTTTTATTATTTTTTTTTTTACTAGTAATGGCAGCAATCAGCGATTTTTATCGGTACTGCGACCTTATGGCGGACACTTTTGACACATTTTTGGGACCATTGGCATTTTTATAGCGATCCGTGCTATAAAAATGCATTGATTACTATAAAAATGCCACTGGCAGGGAAGGGGCTAACACTAGGGGGCGAGGAAGGGGTTAATTATGTTCCCTGTGTGTGTTCTAACTGAAGGGGGGGTGGGACTGACTTAGGGAAATGACTGATCGCTGTTTATACATTGTATGAACAGACGATCAGGCATTTCTTCCCCTGATAGGACCGGAAACTGTGTGTTTACACACGCGGCTCCCGGTTCTCGCTCTATAACCAGCGATCGCGGGTGCCCAGCGGTGATCACGCGTGTCAGACCAGGGGGGCGCGTGCGCCACCGCCTATTGGCTGAATCGGGAGATGACGTAGATTTACGTGATCTCGCGTATGACTGCGGCAGCTGGTCGGCAAGTAGTTAAAGTTATTGTAAATCTTTTTGCCTTGCCTCCACTGTAAACATATGAGATCATCTCTCATTGCCGGCTCACACAGAGACAGCGTCCTGTCATGGAGAGAGGAGACCGATCTGTGTCCCTTGTACATAGGGACACAGATCGATCACCTCCCCCAGTCAGTCCCCCTCCCCCACAGTTAAAACACTATGCAGGGTACACATTTAACCCCTTCCTCACCCCCTAGTGTTAACCACTTCAATGCCAGTCACATTTATACAGTTTTAGTGCATATTTATAGCACTGATCGCAGTATAAATGTGAATGGCGCCAAAAATGTGTCAAGTGTCTGCCATAATGTCGCAGTCCTAATAAAAATCGCAGATCGCCGCCATTTGTAGTAAAAAAATAAATAATAAAAAAATAATAATTCTGTCCCCTATTTTTGTAGGCGCTATAACTTTTGCGCAAACCAGTTGCTTATTGCGATTTTTGGTAAAAAAAATAAATAAAAAATATGTAGAATAATACGTATCGGCCTAAACTGAGGAAATTTTTTTTTTTTTTTAAATTGGGATATTTATTATAGCAACAAGTAAAAAATATTGTATTTTTTCCAAAATTGTCGCCCTTTTTTTGTTTATAGAGCAAAAAATAAAAACCGCACAGGCAATCAAATGCTACCAAAAGAAAGCTCTACTTGTGGGGAAAAAAGGACGTCAATTTTGTTTGGGAGCCACGTTGCACGACTGCGCAATTATCAGTTAAAGCGACGCAGTGCCGGAAGCTGAAATTTCACCTGAGCAGGAAGGGGGTATATGTGCCCAGTAAGCAAGTGGTTAATGCATAGGATATATTAAGGTGAAAAAACACGGTTTACAACCTCTTTAATGGTGACTGCATTCATTTTCATTTTATTATGTTTTTTTTAATTATTTTAATGAAAATGGTCAGCTTAGAAGAAACTGTTGAAATCTGTATTTTGGGCCACTGCAGAGGCTGGTGGCATCCAGCTTGGGCAATTCTTCATCCAGATTGGAGACTCCATAAGACAAGAAGTGTTGCTGGCCAGGTCACAAAGTAAAAATAAAGGGGGGGGGGGGGAACCTTAGAAAAGAAACAAATGCAGCCACCACGTTTACGGATTGGTAAGCTGCAATATATCCTATTTTATTTTTTGCGATTTATTTCTGTCTTAAGGGAGGTTCACAAGTTTGAACTATAGCCTACGGCTTTTTTGCAGGTATAAGACACTTTTTTTTTTTTTTAAGCATCCCTCCAGCTTTAATGTGAGTCAGGAAAATTTTATGCAGATCCTTGCTATATTTTATCTACTTTGTATGCTACGCCATTCTGTGAGTGGAGTATAATTTTCTAGACTTCACTATTTTTTATATGTTCAATAGACTTTAGAACTAGCTCGAAATCCAGCAATGATGCAGGAGATGATGAGGAATCAAGACCGAGCCTTAAGCAATCTGGAAAGTATCCCTGGAGGCTACAATGCTCTGCGCAGAATGTATACTGACATTCAAGAGCCAATGCTAAATGCTGCTCAAGAACAGGTATTTCTCTTAAAATCTGGAGCTGAAGTCCAAACCTATAAACCCTAATGAATTTGCCAAGGTGTGATCAGTGATCTTTCTTCTTTTAGTTTGGAGGCAACCCATTCGCTTCACTTATGAGCAACTCAAATCCTGGAAATCCACCATCAAGGACAGAAAACCGGGATCCCTTGCCCAACCCCTGGGCTCCTCAGTCAGGTTCATCTTCATCGGGAGATGGAGGCAGCCAAACAGGCACCAACAGTGGTGGCAGCACCACCTCAACACCTGGCCCCACTTTACCTAACCTCTCTTCAAACCTAGGAGGTGGTATGTTCAGTAATTATATTTATACCACATGATTGATCATTTGAAAGTTACATTTATAGAGCGCTTATAAGTTATGTAATTGTCAAGTTTCAAATGATTTGACTTTTGAGAACGTACAACCTTCTCATGTCCACACATCTGCAAAGTTGAGGCCTTAAAATCAGCCAAGGGATTGTTCCAATTGTAAAGTTTGTCCAAATATTGATGGGAAGGTCTATTGTCGGTTTTATAGGTGTAAAAATCATATAAAATATTTATAAAATTTTAAATGCTTGTTTCAAAACCTTTTATTTCTGTAGCTGCTCTATACAGTGCTTGCACAAAAAGCAACTATAAAGCTATCCAGTTTAGGGTGAGGTGGTTCAACAGGAACCAACTGCCCTTTCTTCTCAGCACTGAGTGATTTTCAACTTAATTTTCCCAAAAATTGCTCAAAAGAAAAAGAACCTGCACATTAAACTGAACTTTCCACCCTTCAGTTTCCTAGAGGTTTGGAAAAGGGGAACGGGGGCTGGGGGTCATGTGGTTCCTAATTTAACCACTAAGGATGAGCTCCGGCGTGTTCGCAAACCCCACGTGCAGAGCCCACCAAGAAGTCACCGCTGAGCTAATCACAGGCAGTGAGACATTGTCCCGATGCGCAGCTGCAGAGATTGGGAAATTAGCGCAGCACAGACTTCCTGGCAGGCTCTACACGTGGGAGCTCATCCTTGGTAACCTTTTTATTTTATAGCTTTTCAGTTAACAGCACTTGGAGAGGTTGAGCCACTTCAGTATGAACCTCTGAAATCAGGGGGGAATTCTCATGTGGTTGGCAAAATATTCACTCATTTCTCAGTGAGAGGCAGCTATTATGGCAAAAAAATGCACAATACCCTACCCTTTTTCTGCTTCATAAGGTCTGGTAAGAAATGAAAAACTTGTTCATAGTGAAGGGTGTAGCCTCTCTATCCTATTGTGAAGAATTAGGCAAAGTGTAGGGCTTTGACCTATGACACACATAGGGTATAAAATGTATTTACCAGTTGTATGCTACAGTTTCAAATTCCAAATCAAATAAGTTATCAATCTCTACAGCTAGGGATGTACCGATACCTTCTTTTTTTTTTAAACCAATCGCCAATGACAATTACCGATCAATACTGTAAAATGTTGCGCTTTTTTTCAATGTGAAACATGTAAATATATATTAAAGGTGTAAAAATATTAACAAGCAAATAAAGTTTTTATTAGTTTATAAAATAGAAGTGAACAAAAAATCAGCAGCTTCCTAGGCTAAAAACAATAGGAGGGTTTACTTCCACTTTATTCATCTACAGATCGGCGACGAGCGGGCGGATGTCCGTTTTTTTCCGCCCCCCCCCCCCCCCCCCCCCCCCCCCCGACCGCTTCGTGTCACTTCCTCCTCCTGTGTTTATGATGTCATCTCTCATCGCAGCAGTGTTTTTCACCGCTGCTGATGAGCATCCACAGTAAGTGTGCACCAACACAACACTGACACACACGCACATAGGCACATTAACCCTTGTGATCTGTCACAGTGTCACTGAATGCAGTGATCTAATCACTGCATTTAGTGTCAGTGTGACAGGCAGTGTGAAAGTTAGTGTTAGGTTCAGGATAGCCGTACCCCCCCTAATAAAGTTTTAACCCCCTGATCACTGCCCTAGTTTTTTCCCTATTGCCAGCGTCACTAAGCGATCATTTTTCTGATCGCTGTATTAGTGTCGCTGTTCCCGCTAGGTAGCTATTTTTTTTTTTGTTTACTAAAGACATGTGGCTGAATTAATTTTGGCCTAAATGTTTTACTAAAATGTAGTTTATTTGATTTTTTTTATAACAAAAAGTAAAAAATGGTGATTTTTTTTCAAAATTGTCGCTCTAATTAGCGCAAAAAATAAAAATCGCAGAGGTGATCAAATACCACCAAAAGAGAGCTCTATTTGTGGGAAGAAAAGGACGCAAATTTTGTTTGGGAGCCACGTCGCACAACCGCGCAATTGTCTGTTAAAGCGACGCAGCGCCGAATTTGTAAAAACACCTTGGGTCATTTAGCAGCATATGTCCGGGTCTTAAGTGGTTAAACATTGCCCGGCTGCTTTTTAGGTATCTTTTTTTTTTTTTTTTGATGGCTCCAATTGGCAGGACTTTGTTTACACTTCAGCTGTCAAAGGGGAACCCCACTGACGGCTGAATGAGTCATTGTTGTTAAGGACGCAGCGGCTCCGCTCCTAAACTGATTATTGCCTGCTTTTATTTTATATATTTTATTTTTTTACATTTCAGCTGTCAGTGGGGGAATGCAGAAGCGCACGCATGGGTAAACGGTGTTCGCACCACATGTGAGTTATCAAGCGAACGTTGGCTCAAGAGCAATGATTCTAGAGCTAGACCTCCTGTGCAACTCTAAACGGGTAGCCTGTAAGGCACCATTCACACTTGTGTGACTTTAGACATCAAAGTCGCATGATGAGTCATGCCCCATATTTTCCAATGATAACCATTCATATATGTACAAGTTAAAGTTGCAGTAACTTCAGAGTAGTTCATGCACTAGTTTGTTCTGACTTTCATGCCACTTGAGGGCCATAGACTTTAATGTTGACCCTCAAAAGTTGCATGAAAGTTGTACCTGGATGTTAAACAGTGCAACACTTGTCCATCTTCATTGCTCAAAACCAAAGTTGTATCCAAGTCGCACCCATCCAAAGTTGCATAGGTGTGAATGGAGCCTAAAGGAGTTTAAAATAACGCTTACAGAGATTTTTAAGTACTATAGTTTGTTGCCATTCCACGAATGTGCGCAATTTTAAAAGCGTGACGTCTTGGGTATCTGTTTACTCTGCATAACATTATCTTTCATATTTTACAAAAAAATTGGGGTATATATTGTACTTTTTTAATACACTGCAAATACCTACATAAATTGCAACAATCACCATTTTTTTCCCCTTTTTAGGGTCTCTGGAAAAAAAATGCATAAAGTTTGGGGGTTCTAAGTAATTTTCTAGCAACAAATACTGATTTAATAACTGTGTGTGTGTGTATGTGTGGCAGTCAGTAATAGACACTGTCCATACAATTATCTTGGGCCTTTGCTAGGCTCCTTGGATAAGGAAGACTTTCTTCCAGAGGTGTTTCTCCTAGTGTTCACAATTTTGCTTGTAACATGCAAATTGATGACCCTAAAAAGGTTGTCCTCGCATACGCAAACTTTTAACAAAGAACAAGTTAAAATGGTTGTTAAGCCACTTAAGTCTCTACAATCCCCTCTGTTAGACAAAAACCTGTTCCATTGTATGTTTTTTAGTAAAAAAGCTGTTTTCTGCCTTAAATCGGAGCTTCTCCTGGTGCTCACGTCACTCCTCGGCTCTCTCCTCTTCCCGTCTTGAAAGCTTCAGCAGGGAGGGGCTGAGAACTCCCACTGACGTCAGCCTAGAGAAGGAACTTGAAGAAGAAAAAAGACCAGAAGGAATTTTAAATAATGTATCCAAAACGAGAAGAGACAGTGGGCAGAACAATGCAAATTAAACAAGACGTTTTTTTCCTTTTAAACAGTGTCTGACTTTTTGGTCCATATCCAAGATTATTATCCTAATTGTCTTAATTTTGTTTTCTACAGCTGGGATGTTCAATACACCAGGTATGCAGAGCATGATGCAGCAAATATCTGAAAATCCCCAGTTAATGCAAAATATGTTATCTGCCCCTTATATGAGAAGCATGATGCAGTCTCTCAGCCAAAATCCAGATCTTGCATCCCAGGTAAGGGCTGCCTCTTGTATTTTTGTTTTTTGAATAGACATTTTGAGGTACCAGTTCAATGTGTGCAGTGGACAAAGCAAGCTTTTCTTCCATTTCCCTGTTTTACAAATTATTATATGGTGCATATCGGATATTAATACGAAAACCTTCCCCATGCTTTGTGCATCATAAAAAAACAAAATGTAATCAATGAAAACAATCTATATCTGAAATGGTCCTTTAGGATCTATAGATGCTGCATACCTCAATGTTTGGATACATCTCAAATGTTTATATGAGTGTGCGGCCTCTTTAAAAATACCATGCGTGTCATAAAAAAATGTAATCTGTACCCCACTGGCATGTGCAAGAGTCCGTTATGACATTAAAAATGTGAGTCTCTAGTGAGTGAATTCACCAGTGCCAATGATCTCTCAAACATGCTTGTGCTCCACCACCAATATAAACGCTATCATATTACCAGAATTGTAGACCCCCCAATCAGAGGTCATAAACGCTTGAAATAGCCACAGCAGTTATCCAATCGCTCCAGAGCCCAGGAAACTTCACTCCAATAGTTGGTTATTGGTTGAAATGGACAATCGCCAGCCTACACATGCTCTCACGCCAAGCCTCCTATTGCCAAAAAAGAGATTGGAGAACTATATTGCATTACCAATAAAACTGAACAGCTTTATTTAAATCAATTGTACTCGCACAGGAATGTAGAAAACAAGCCAGTACCCCCATCGCATGCCACCTGTTGCGCATACGTGAAGTCAGGGTTGCAGCTCTGCCGTTATGCTTTTTTTTTTTTTCATGTAGATGAAACACGTAGGGGCAGAGCTTTCACATTGACAACGTCATGCTCCCCAGGATGGGCGAGTTACTGGCTTTTAATTTTTTATTTTTTTACGCTTTGCAGACCACTTCCAGTTTGTTAAACTGCTCTTTAGCCTATCCTTTGTTCCCAATGGTATTTACAAAGATTTTGGCACCCATGTTTTCTTTTCTCAGAGCATCCAAATCACAGGCTATCTAGACAACCTTCTACCGAAAGGATTCATCTCCCTGGCAAATCTTAGTAAAATGTCCAAAAGACAATTCTGCTACTTCAGGCTTTTGGCTGAGTGATTAATTATATTATAGATTAATAGATCTGCTCTCCAGCTTTCCCTACACATAGAATGCTTGGGTCTGATCTGCATAAATCTCAAGCAGAGACCAGAAAGTTATTTACTTTATCGTACACATGGAACACAGAGCAGCCATAGTAATTACTATGTGGGTTATATGCCACCTATAGGTAAATGGACACCGGCAACCCAAGACAGGAAGTCCCACTCTATATAACCCCTCGCTTACAGGAAGTACCTGTGCTGTGCTAAAGAAGCTCTGTTCGGAAATCCTTAAGCAGGATCAAGGGGCTATGCAGTCAGATTCATCCTGGATGCCAAGAAACAATGGCCAAAATGGATGGTGCCCGAGCCTCGTGGAAAAGCAATGTCACTTGCCTTTAACACTCCTCTGTTGAGGGCTGGACCCTGGAATTCGGCCCTTTGGTCGCATACCAAAAAAAGAAGGTTGTCCTGGCAGGATGCTGTATGGGTACAAGGGTGTGGACCCCAGTATGCAAGGGGGACTTGGTGGTTGAAGGTCCGTCATGACATGGCCCGATGTGGGTGAAGAATGGATCTGGCTGTGTTTTTTTTTTTTTTTTTTTTTCAGCAGTTTCCTGCAGCGGGAATGGTAAGTCAAAGAAGATCCTAAGGCACACGTACCAATTACTTTTGGACTACTTATGAGTAAACGTTGCCTTGCCTGTTTTTTTCCACTAAAAAGTGCAATTATAACAACATACTTGGTATTCAACATTACCATCCTTCCCCTGCAGTGTGCTCAGTGTCTGTCAGCGCTCCCATGGAACAGCGCTGCCTCCTTACTCCGCTCTGTCATGGCTGCCGATAGGGCTAGGGGATCGCCACCTCTGAAACGTGTGGTCAGCTTTCACTGGGAATGCAGCCCTTCTCCCACCGCTTGTTCGTTTTGCAGGACCGTTTGTTCATGCGCGAATAGTTATTTTTAAATAAGCTATCCTAGGGTGGGCGGGGCGTGCCGGCATGCACTTACATAACGCAATACACGGTGCAGGCACAAGGCTCACTGCCTATTAAATTATTTTACTCTGGAAGGAGATAGGTGGCTGACAGAGAGACACAGAGCATACAAGGGCATGTAAGCGCTGTATGGGTGTTGGTTACAGGCATTCCTAAAGGCACGTCTACTCCACATCAGGCTGAGCAGTGATGGCAGCATATTTTCTATTGCTGGACTAAAGCTCGGCAGTAGATGCACACTGTAAGTACCTCTGCCTTTTGTGCTTATGACTATGTAATCCCAGAAGAGGAGTGAGAAACTTTTAAAAGAGGAGGAGCGCAAAGGTGCTGCGGTCAGGGTCTGAGGATCCTAGCCCTGCTTCCAAAGTTCTATCCTCCCCCGAAGGACCCGAAGCAACTGGCCAGTCTGAGTTATTTAGGCTCTCAAGCATAGTAGCCACTTCCAATACTTTAGACTGCAGGGTCTAAAGTATTAGACCGGTCTTTATGCAAGCCCTGGAGAGCATAGCTCACCAGCCACCCGTAGAGCGACGGACATGTCGTGGACGACCCAGCGCGCAGCTACGGTCGGCACACGCTCGATGACCAAAACTGGGAAGACTACAAGGATCTAGGAATCCAGCCTGTCGCCCAGTCGGCAGTTGATCGAAGATCGCAGGAAAATAAAAATCCAGCAGCCTTCAAGCCATGGGCCTGAAGGGAGCCATGTCTTCTGAAACTAGGCAGAAAAAAAACTGATCTGCTATAGGCTGTGTCCGTCCAAGAACGAAAGAGAAATAAACATTTGTGTGTACTGTTCTTGCTAGCGGGTGCTACACACAGGCTAAACAACCCCTAATATTACAGTAGGAAGGAAGCCATGGACTTTAACACCACTTTGAAACTAACACAAGACAAAAAAGCCACCAGATACTCGCCTCAGAGGTGTAAAAGCTACAAATAAAAATACCTTGTAGGTAGGGTTGTCCTGATACCGATACTAGTATCGGTACCGATACCGAGCATTTGCGTGAGTACTTGTACCCGCGCAAATGCTCCCGATGCCTAGTCCGATACGTGTGATGAGAGAAGTCAGCGGGCAAAGAGCAGAGCAAGCCCTCAGGCGTGTAAAGTAAAGTTTTTCTTGAATTGCGACATGCACACAGACTTGTCTTCCTTTCCTCCTTATGATCCAATGTTTGTAAAGCTCATAATATCACCCTGGCAGGTATTTTGCTGGATGTGCTCACATTTAGATAAGCACTGAGAATGGCCCAGGGGGAGGGGGGAGCTGAGGGGGCGGGGTCCTGCCTTTCTCTGGTGAATAAGAACCAACTCTTCAGGGGGGCAGGATGTGAGCTCACCTAAAGGGGTCCGCCTTCTTTCCTGGAATCGCCTGAACTGCAGTGCCACCCGCCTACAGCTATTCTGTATTGCACCTATCGTGCTTAATAGAAGTGTAAAATCCAGTCTTTTAACTAAGTTAATGAGAAAAATTAGAGGTTCCTTGAGGAGGTTGCTAGGGGTTTCTTCAGCAGTGATCAATTTCCAACTCGCAGATAATAAAATAGTGACCCCAATAAATGTTTTCGCTATGTGTAAAGGGACATTCTTCCCACTGACCGCCAATGTAAGATATATTCTTCCCACTGACCGCCAATGTAAGATATATTCTTCCCACTGACTGCCAATGTAAGGGACATGGAGTCACTGTGGTGCCATTTAAGGTGGACTGGTTGTTCATATGGACCAATTTGCTTGCTAAACATTAGGGAAGTTCCCTTGTTGACACTTTCTCAGAAAGTGGTCCTTTTGGTGGCTGTTATGTCAGCTAAGACGGGTTCTGAACTGGCAGCCTTGTCATGAAAGGCTCCCTATCTGATCTTCCACAAGGATAAGATGGTGCTGCGTTCGCAGCCTTGGATTCTTCCTAAGGTCATTTCGAGCATCCATCTCAAGGAAGACATTATGCCCCCACTCTCTGCACCGCAAACGGCGCTCTTGCTTCTTGACAAGCCCTCCCAAATTGCATTCTCTTGTAAGCTTGGGTTTTTGCACATTGATAGCTGGTCTGCCAGCACCAGTTTTGCCAGGGGCAACAGCATGCACTTCCCCTTTTAACTGAAGTTGGTGCAGCAAAAAAACAAAAAACAGTCTGCAATACTCACCAGCAGACTCAAACCCTTGCTTCATCTTCGCAGTCACTCCACCACACTTTTGCACCGTCCAGCAAAAATTGAAGCACTGTCTCTTTAAAACAAGTTGCTTTTATCTTCATGCAAGTTTTCCTCACCTGCACACACAGATCGTGCTGATTCGTTTGCACAAACACAGTTCATAAAACAGACGATCGCACTTTTTTTTTAATTTTTTTTCCCAAGGATGTCCAGTCCAGTTCTGCCCACACCACTTGTAATATTAGGGGTTGTCAAGTGTAGCACCTGCTAGCGAGAACAGTCCACACAAACATTTATTTTGCAGGGCTTGTTGGCCCACTTTTATTAAAGAAGAAAAGCCACTTTCCTCCCAAACAAGCAAATAAACTGGAGCCCCTCAACCTGCCTGGTTAAGAATCCTGGACCCATACACTGGTCGGGTACCACACTACTTAAAGCGGAGTTCCACCCAAAATTGTAACTTCCGCTTATCCCACTCCTCACCCCCTTACATGCCACATTTGGCATGTAATTTTTTTGGGGGGGAGTGAAGGCTTCAGCAGGAGTGGGACTTCCTGTCCCACTTCCTCCTTCCGCTGAGGGGCTGGTTAGGCGATTAAGCTTAATCGCCTACAGCAGCCCCTCCCTGTAGACGTTTGCCTAGGACACTGACGGGTCCTAGGCGATCGCCTGTCCAATGGGACGGCTCAGCGCAGTGCCGTTCGCGCATGCACAGTGGGTGTCCGGCCTTGAAGCCGAAAGCTGTCACGGCCGGGTGCCCACAGTATCGATGAGGATGCCGGCCGGGGAGGGGGGGAAGGAGCGGAGCCCCGGCCGGCGCGTCGCTGGAACGCTGGAGCAGGTGTCTGTTTATTATAAGCCAACAGCTACACTTTCTGTAGCTGCTGACTTTTAATAAACATACATTTTGGCTGGAACACCACTTTAAGGTAGTCCCTACTTTTCACCACTAACCAGGAAATTGTTCCCTTATCCCTTTGTCTGGTACTGGTTCATCAAAAGAAAATATCCTTTATTGTCTGGATTTGTAGAGGGCTGTACAAGTCTGCCTAAGCCACTGTTTTTTTTTTTTCCAAAATACGGGTTCCCTAATTATCATAGGGGTTGTAAAGGTACATTTTTATTTTTAGTGCAGTCCTCCAATTACCTCATCTTTCGGTTTTGCTTTTAAATGTCCCTTTTGGGCTTTTCAGCATCAGGGAACGGTTTCTCAGATTTGTAAATCTGCCACCTGGTCTCCTGTTCACATGTTCTTAGGTTCCTGTCAGGTGGATGTTGCGGTCTCATCTGATGCCAGCTTCAGGTTTACGGTCATTCAGACAGCTCTTTGAGCAAGAAATACTCCCCTGTTACTGTTTACTTGGGCCTGTCAGTGGTTGGTTGATGTGTTTCCCACCCCTCTGTTGGATTGCTTTTGGACAGTCCAAAAGTTTAAGGCTTCTATGTGTGTCACAATGAACAAGAAAGAAAATTGCATTTTTGTTCTTGCTATAAAATTCTCACGCTTGTGTTTTTTATAGGCCTGCTCTGGGTATCGGTGATCTGTAAATGAATCAACTAAAAGTCCTGACTGTCACCATGGCAGACAGACTTGTAGTGTCAGTGGACCATGCTGATCCACACACTTGTAGTCCATTCACTCTTCCGCCAGCTTTTAAAATGAAAGCCCATATAGATTTCAGGCAGAAAGCTTGAGGAGTGAGCAGGAGTCTGAAATTGAAACCACGATCCATGGGTGCAATACTTTTGCAGGCTCCTTTTTGGGGGCAAAATTATCCTTTTTAAAGCTGAACTCTGGGCATTTTTTTTCTTCCATGTAGTGGGGCTGTGCCTACACTGCATGGGTTAACTGCTTGTTTTTGTTTGGGGCAGGGAAGAGCTGCTATGTACTCTATGTACTCGCCTGATCCTCCAAGTGCAAGACCGGTCCCTGTGGCACAGCCCCAATGCATAGAGAGTGCGGGGTGGGGACAATTTTGGTTGGAGTCCTTCACTGGACTCCCAAGTATTTTATGGGGACAACAAAAATCCTATTCTGCAATGCATAAAGCAGTACAAAATATTGCCCCCCCCCCCTTTTTTTTTCTTTTTACATTGGCTACCTGCCACTAAATTAAACAATGCAAAGCTAAGGCAATGGTACTTACCAAGCTACACGTGTACATTTTGCAGGGGATTGGTAACAGGCGGCCCCAGGTTAAAAATAAAATGGGGTCTGTAGGTTTGTTAAGTTGAATTTGTAAGAAAGTTGGAACAGGTACATTTTTTAAGTGTACCTCTAATTTTTACGTTTTTTGGATGGGAGAGGGAAGGGTTATCGCACCTGTAACATTTTGTTTTGCTGTCTTTCCTCCTGTTCAGAAGATTCCACCTCACTTTCTGTCCCAATGACAATTGGATTTTGAAAATTGAGTTGTTGGGGAAATGAGGATTGGTGATTTAAAGATTTTCAATTTCCCTCACTAGGGGTAGATTTCCTCACTTCCTGTTGTGTCTACCTCCATTTTGTAAGTAGGACATGGATGTTTGTGACCAGGGTACCTCCTGTAATTGTATTTCTTTGGAAAAGAGACTCTGCAGGTCTCTTCTGTAGTAAAGAACCTGCCTGTTTGATATATAGAGATATACATATATTTAGGGCTGCAACTAACGATTATTTTCATAATCGATTAGTTGGCCGATTTATTGTTTCGATTAATCGGATAATAGCCTTAAAAAAAAAAAATAAAAAAAAAATTGGCATTTTTAATTATTTTGTTGGGCAGATTACAAAACACAAATTGCCGCAAAAACACATTACATGCTTTTCTGCAGCTTCTCCATTGAAGTATATTGAACCAAAAAAAAAAACACAATGGGATCTTTTTGCGTTAAAAAGTCCTTGACCTTTTCAAATATGCAGCAGCTGAAAAAAAAAATCATGGATGTGAACGTGTCCTATAGGAAAACATGTAAATGAACTGTAGTTTCTGCAAAAAGCACCAGAAAACAGAGGTGTGACCCCAGACCTGAGATGTTTAGTAACAAAATGGGGTTAACAAAACACTAAGTACAAAAAGAGCAAATAATCGCTACTGTAAGGGGGTTAATTTTTTTACTGTGGGACAGTGAAAGCAATATTTACAGTAGCGATTTGCCTTTTTGTACTATAAAGGGCTAATTTTTAGTGTTTTTTTTTTTTTTTTTTTTTTTAACCCCATTATGTTACTGTCCGATCGATTATGAAAATTGTTATGGTTGTCCTGATGCCACTTTTTTTTAGGACCGATTACAAGTACCGATACTTTTTTTTCAAGTAGTCGCCAATACCGATACTTTTTTAAAATCTGTCCCCCACATATGCAGCCATGTCCCCGCAGCCATGTCCCCCATACCTAGCCGCCGCCGCTGCATGGAGAACATCACAGCATTCATTTGAATAGCTGTTTTGCCCGTGCGTATAGACACTCCCCCTTGCTCAGGATTGGACAAATCACGATCACCCATCCAATCCCGAGCAAAGGGGGAGTGGCTTTACGCAGCGGGAACACTACAGCTATTCAAATGAAAGCTGTGATGTTCCCGCACGCTGTTTAACCCGTGCGGCGGCGGGTTTCGATGCGGGGGGGGGGGGAGTATTCTATTTGGGTATCGGGGGTATTTGCAGTAGTACAAGTACTCCCGCAAAGACTCGGTATCGGTACCGATACTGGTATCGGGACAACCCTAAAAATTGTAATCTATTAATTTCATAATCGATTAGTTGCGATTAATCGATTAGTTGTTTCGGCCCTATATATATATATTATCTCTCTATCTATCAAACAGGCAGGATCTTTACTACAGAATCGACCTGCAAAGTCTCTTTTCCAAAGAAATACAATTACAGGCGGTGCTCTTTCCGGCTAGGCTCAGAGTTGTTGGGGAGGACAGAGCACATTTCTTCGATACGCCGGAGGCTGTTTTTTCCTGGCTTGAGAAAGCGGTACCGCCGGCTCGGCAGCCCGCGTAGGATCACTGTTCCTGATGTCTGAATTGCCTACGTCAGGCACGGCGGGACGAGTATTGTCTCCTGAACTTCCCTGGATCTCGAAATCGGTATGATTCCACCAGGTACTGTTTCTGATGCCCCTTGCCCATATCCTTGGATACATTCGTTGTCCCCTGGTGGGATTCCCCTGCCTTGCCCAGAACGGTGTTTTTTTGTTATTAACTAATGGTCTATTGTGTGGGGTCCTGGGCTTGGCGATCCGGGTTCTGCGGGCGGTGTCAAGGGCCCTACCTATCTTTGGGGCGGCTTTAGGCGCCTGTGCACGGGCTTGGGTTGTCTGGGACATTGATACCTGTTACTGTTTGCCATGCCTAACGTAAAGTTTATCACTTGGAAGGCCTTAGGACCCGTCCGACGTGTAATGCTGTCCTGTCTTTTCTAAAAGCACAGCAGAGATTATGGTGCTGGTGGAGACTCGCTTAACGGGTCAGCTTATGATGACGCTTAAACCGTGGGTGGGTTGGGTATACCAAGCTACATATA
This sequence comes from Rana kukunoris, assembly GCA_029574335.1. Taxonomy (NCBI): domain Eukaryota; kingdom Metazoa; phylum Chordata; class Amphibia; order Anura; family Ranidae; genus Rana; species Rana kukunoris. Next base: position 292,262,682 of record CM056049.1, read on the forward strand.
CTACACATTCCAGGGGGGTTGCTGTACTGGTGGCTAAAACTGCACAGTTTGTGCTGCTTCTGCTCCAGTCTGATCCTCATGGTAGGTTCATATTCCTGCATGCTAGTGTGAACAATCTGGAGGTGCTGTTGCTGGCTATATTTATATACCCCCCCCTTCCAATTTACAGTCCTGACTGTGAAGGCCTGGCATTTGTCTCAATTCCCCAGTGTGCCTGCGATCTGGTTAGGGGACTTTAATAATATTGCATTTAGACACCTTGACAGGTTATCTAGGACGCCCCCTGTAGACCCTGCACATGCTCAGACTCGCTTCGGTAAACTCCTCCTTGACCTAGATCTTGTCGACATGTGGCGGTATCGCTATCCGACGAATAGGACATTCTCATGCTTCTCGACGACGCACGTCTCTGTCGCGTATTGACCTTATACTGACGTCACGAGCTCTTCTCCCCAGTTTGGGTAACATGGGTTTTAATCCGTGTCCTCTCTGACCATGCTTCCTACTGGATTGAGCTCCGGATTGACTCCCCCCCCCTTTTACTTAATCATGAAAACGTATTCCTATTTGGCTGTCGGTCGTCCCTGATTTGGAGGAGGCTGGCGCCGGGTGGGACTTTTTTTTTTTTTTTTAAGACCAATAGGGGAACTGTGTTTTTTGGGATTCCTTTAAGGCCCATGCTAGACTGTTCCTGTCCCAACGCATTTCCCGGAAGACTTCGAGCCAAATGATCGCGCAGGCGGAGCAGTCCCTTGCAGAGGCGGAGAGAGCCTTTGCCTCTGTCTCTGACCCCTCCTCGTCCAAAATTGCAAACCCGGATTGTGAATAGTTTCCTCTTTGAGAAAGCGGAAAGGAAAATGTTCTATAGTAAGCAGAGGACGTATGAGTGCAGAGAACGTGCGGGGCGACTCCTGGCCTATTTGGCCCATCTGGACCACGGACCTCTCCATGGTAGTTTCTCTCCGTGGTGCTGGAGGTACACTGCTTTCTGATCCTGATGCGGTGGCTGGAGAGTTTCGCTCCTTCGCCTCATTGTACTCTTCTGTCGCTAATAGCCCCAGGGGTGAGATAGTTGAAATGTTAGCTGAAATTGAGCTGCCTAAGCTGTCAGTCTCAGGTGGAGATTCTTGAGTCTCCTATCTCTGCAGATGTAATAACGCGGGCGTTGTCTCTGCTTTATCCCTCCAAGGCGCCCGGATCGGATGGTCATTCTCTTGAAATGTTATACTGTTTATAGCGAGTCCCTGGTCCCCAGGCTCCAGGAGCTATTTTCACACATTTTTGAATTGGGTCCCCTACCTGCTTTTATGAGGGAGGCTTATATCGTGCTGATCCCCCAAACCCGACAAGAATTTAGAACTTCCCCAATCTTATCATCCAATATCCCTTCTCCAACTAGACGTTAAGATCCTGGCCAAGATCCTGGCAGTGCGGCTCAATGGTGTGATCCTTACGTTAATTCATCCCGACCAGACCGGGTTTATGCCTGCTAAAAAGACTACATATGAACTTACAGGCTGGGCATGACCAAGTGGGCTCTAGGGTCGTGGTGTCTCTTGACGCCGCAAAGGCGTTCGACTCTGTCGAATGGGACTATCTTTGAGAATGCCTAGCGCGTTTCGGCTTTGGGCCTAAGTTCAAAAAGTGGATCCGTCTCCTGTATCAGGACCCATGTGCCAGGATTTTGGTCAATGGTCTGGTCTCTGCCCCTCTTCCCCTATGCAGGGGAACCAGGCAGGGGTGCCCATTGTCCCCGTTATTGTATGCTCTGGCCGTGGAGCCCCTGGCGTCCATCCTCGGGACACACCCGGGTGTTCGGGGTCCCTGCTGCGGGAAGCTGGTGGAGATGGTCAGCTTTTACGCTGACGATATGCTTCTCTACTTGGCTGATGCCGGCCACTCCTTGCAGACCGCCCTTGAGGTCAATCCAGGCTTTTGGTCACTACTCTGGTCTGCACATCAACTGGGATAAATCCCAGATCCTTCCCATAGACTTGAGTGTTCCCACAGAACTTCAGGCCTCCTCCCCTCTCCTTAGGGTTAGCTCCCTGAAATATCTTGGATTCGGATTTCTAGATCCCCCTGAGGACTATGTTGCTCTCAATCTGGAGCCGTTGATGCAGTTTTAAAAAAAAGTTACCACTAGGTGTGATGGCCGAGTGAACTTCAAATCAAAATGATTCTCCAAGTTTTTGTATGTACACTGGCATGCCCCTGAATATCTTTCCCTTAGACTTTTTAAATCCATTAAGGCCATCATTAACTTGTTTGTGTGGGGCACGGCTAGGGGGCGCATCATTACTTGACTTTAATCTATATTATCTGGCGGCGCAACTATCGCACTTCTTTTACCTGGACAAGAACGATGGAGATCGTTACCTTGCGCTTGTTTGCTCCCCACATGTACCCAGGATTACTCACCCTTTCCAGGTTCTCTTTAGGGACCTGGGGGGAGCTTGGACACTGAGTAGGGGTCTACGCTACCATGACTGTAAAATTTGGAAGGTGGTGGGGCGTAAGCTGAAGGTCTTGCCTACCCACTCTTATATGCCCTTATGGGATAATCCCGGCATGTGCGAGTTGCTAACTGTTCCGGACCAGGTTCTTTGGCTTCGTCAGGGGGTGAGGTATTTATCTGACGTCTACCATGGCACTGTTTTGAAATAATTTCAACAGCTCAAGGATGGTTTCAACCTACCCAATTCTATGCACTTTCACTACCTCCAGCTCCATCATGCTCTTCGGACTCAATTTGATGATGTCTCTCCCAGTGTTAAACAGCTTGATATCCTTCCTACTATTGTGGGGCTGGACTGCCGGAAACCTTTTTTGGTGTTCTATACCTCACTCTTTCGTCCTACGGCTGCCATTTTGGCTCATAAGCATAAGGACTGTTGGGCTGGGGACGTGGGGGAGCTGGTGGATGACGAATGGGAGGATGCTTTAGAAACCAGCAAGAAAGTCTCAGTCAAATTGTCAGACCGTTCTTACACATCTTTACATTTTGCATAGATCTTATTTGACTCCTATCCGCTCGGCTAAATATAGATCCGACCATAACCCTTTATGCCCTAGATGTGACAGCTCCTCCAGTACCTTTTTTCACCTCCTTTGGTCCTGCCTGGTTATACAAGATTACTGGATGCCTATTGTGAAATTTATTCATGACGAGATGGGGTCTCCCCTAACATGCCCTAAGCAATGTTTACTGTGAATGTTTCCGGACCCTGATTTGGATAAATACCACAAGATATTTCTCCAAGAGTCACTATTTGCCAGGCTGCTCGTGGCGTGGAGGTGGCTTCAGGTTGTGCCGCCTTCTCTATGCTTATAGGGGCTGCCTGGCCAAATATGGCAAGATTTGGGACCCATGGATAGGGACTACTGCCACGTGTAATGATCTCTCCACCTGAGTCTGTTTTCTTTTTCTTTTTATATATATCTATGTTCTCTCCCCCATGCTTAGCTGTGTATTCCGTGCACACACTTAGTTGGCCCCGTGGGCGTCCCTGATAGGAAATTTGGTCCTCTGGCTTTCCATGTTTTTGTTGGGTTTCTCTCCGTTTGGCCTTGACGATCCAGTGTTTTTTCACCACTGTGCAGTTTCGCGGTAATCATGTACTGACCTCCTATGTATACGATCCAGTGTTTTTACACTGTGCACCGGTAATATGTACTGTCTATGTATACCCATGTGTTATGCGTTTCATCTGTACCGAATGTATCATTGTATGATCTGTATGTTTTATTTCTCTCCGTACAATAAGGGCCCTTTCACACTAGCGGACAAACGGTCAGCTCATTACAAGTCCGTTTACGGACTTGTAATGGGTCCCTATGGGAGCGGATCCGTTAGCGGATGATGCATCCGCTAACGTCCGCTCGATCCGCATCCGTTTTTGCGGACGGAAGAATGTCCTATTTCTTTCTCGTACATCACGGGACACAGAGCAGCATATTCATTACTATATGGGTTATATGGAGTACCTTCAGGTGTGGACACTGGCAATCTCAAACAGGAAGTCCCCTCCCTATATAACCCCCTCCCATAGAGGAAGTACCTCAGTTTTTTCGCCAGTGTCTTAGGTGTTGGTCACGGAATAGCTTTGCCTCCACATCCTTGGGATTAAGGCGGGCTAACCGGATCTGTCCAAGGAGCCTCAGTGCCAAAGTGGACAGTACCCGGGCCCCAAACCGTGGGGTTTTGCCTATAATGCTCCTCTCTAGAGGGCTGGACCCTGGGCCCAGGACTTGGAGTTTTTTCTAAACCAAAAGATCCTGTTTGCCAGGGTGCTGTATAGGTCCAGGACAGTCGGTTCCTTCCAGGACCCCAGTGCCTGAAGGTCTACTACGCTACCCACGGAGATGGGAGAAGATTGGACCGTTTTTGCTATGCAAACGTCCTGCGGCATGGAGCAGGTAAGAGGGGAGCCTGCGGGACTTGGTTCGACAGCAGGCTCTCCAGGGGAGATCTTAAGGGGGGTAGCCTGAGTATGCTCTGCATTGGCACCATGGTCACTATGTCTGATGGACAGGATGGCCTGAAATGTTCCCCCCCCCCATCACTTGATCCCCCTACCTATCTATGTATGTTTGCTAGCTACCTGCTGCTCGCTGGTTGAAGGTCTTTTAAAAAAAAAAAAAAAAAGAGAGATCTGTCTCTAGGCTAAAGGGACTCCTTAGGGGCCTGTTTTAAGCCTTACCTAGCCGGGATTCAAATCTGCCGCCTGATGCGTCCTCCAGCCTGCATTCCTGGGCTCCAGAGTGCGTCTCCTCCTGGGCTCTCCTCCCCCGACAGTCGCGCGCGCGCGCGCACGTGCGCATGCATATAGAAATTTTTTCGCGCCGTTCGGGAAGGGGGGGGGGGGCGGGGAGCGTGAATGCAGTGTAGAGTGGGCGTGCCTTCAATTGTTATACACAGCAGGCGCGATCTTAGCTCAGATCAAAGCTGAGCTGGAAGAGAGAGGACGCAGAGCTGGCAGCACAGTGACTCCCGGTGGCGAGAAAGGGGTAGTACATGCTGGAGTCAGCTCCAATGCTTTTTGTTAAGCCAAAAATCCCCTTGGCAACAGGTGAATGCTGGCAAACATGTTGGGGGTGGGGGTGTATGTTGAGAAAAACAATAATATTATAAAGGAAAACATACTGAGCCCCACCGTTTTTGGGCATTAGTGATCCTATTGTCCCCTAAACCTTATTTTTTGTACTCCTGGCTATAACAGTCTGTTGTTGTAGGCAGAGTCCCTCGGTTTTGTATTATGGCTTCCAAGGGTTCAGGATCAAAACACAAAAAAAAAAAAGGGCAAAGACAAAGGGGTTTCTCCTCTGGTTCTGATGATATGCCAATACTTTCCCCACAGGTTATTCCTATAGGGGTCACCTTGGATAAGCCATTAAGGGGGTCTGGTGCTGAGGCTGGCCCAGATCGGCCCAACCCTGTGTTATCACAGAGGAGATGCTAGCCGTCGCCCTAAGGGGGGCTAGAGAAAAAAGTTAACAGCTATGATCGCTGGCTCTTTTTCTGGCAAGAAGCGGACTAGATCCCCATCGCCAAAAGGTGTATCCTCGGATGCTAAGGAGATTCTCTCTCCGGAGGAATTAGAATTTCAGGAGGACCAGAACCTAGAGGAAGGATCTACCACTGAAGAATCGTTTTCAGCCTCCCAGACGGAGAGTCTGTGGGTCCAGTCTTTGACAGACATGGTCCGCTCGGCATTTAATTTGCCATTTCCAGAGCCTCAGGTTCCTGCGGTATCCTCTTGGGGTTCTTTTAAAGCGCCTTTAAGCAACGCAGCTTTTCCGGTCCATCCTCTGTTAGAGGAATTGTTTTTTCCAGGATTGGGACGACCGGACAGAACTTTTTCTGCCGCCTAAAGCTGACGATAGGGTAGTCTTTATGCACGTCTGCCAGGAAATACTTGTGCTTTCAGGCACTCTTTCCCCTGACCAATTGCTCTTTAAAAGAGCCCGGATAGCTCAGTCGGTAGAGCATCAGACTTTTAATCTGAGGGTCCAAGGTTCAAGTCCCAGTTCGGGCGCTGCTTTTCAACTACCCGTAAGGTCCTTGAGGCCACATCACCCTGAAAGCGCCCGATCTCGTCTGATCTCGGAGGCTAAGTAGGGTCCGGCCTGGTTAGTGCCTGGATGGGAGACCGCCTGGAAGGTTTTCTGTTATTTACCCTATGGAAAAGACATTTTTCTAAGAAAGGGGCGCTCCCAACTGTGGACGCAGCCATCTCATGGGTGAATAAATCATTAACTGGCCTGGGGGAAAACATACAAATGTTTAAGGTCCCGGTCGATAAACGTTTAGAGACACTTTTTCTAGCATCCTTTGCTACGGCAGGAGCAGTGGTACAGCCAGCAGTGGCTGCAATTGGAGTTTGTCAGGCGTTAAAGGACCAGACAAAACAGATGCTTAAAGACATCCCTGCCCAATAGGCAGAGGAGTTATTGGATATTCCCAGAGCTCTGTGCTTTGCGGTAGAGGCTATAAAAGACTCCATCCAGCAGGCGTTTCGTTTGTCACTATTTTTAGTGCATATGAGAAGGCTCTTATGGTTGAAGAACTGGGCGGCCGAGCCCCGTGCAAAAGACTACTGGCAGGTTTTCCCTTCCATGGAAAGATCTGGATAAATACATTCAGACTGTTTCAAGTGGCAAAAGTACCCTTTTACCAGTCAAAAGAAGTTCCCGGGGTCCTGCGTTTAAAAGACAGCTCCCCCCTGTTCCGGGGCCCTCAAATTCCAGGCAGTATCGGACCTCCTGCGCGATCAAACTTTTAACAATGGATCGCAAGGACAGGCCTCTGGGGGCAAGGGGCCATGGTATCGATCCCCGACAGAGGGGGTCCGATCATCTGTGGCCACAGGCTACAGATTAGAATTTCTAAAGTTTCCTCCACAAGGAAGGCCTCAATGCGGACGGCATTGGATCATCTGCTTTACCAGGGCATAATGGTAGAGGTACCAGCCCAAGAACAGGGGCTAGGTTTCTATTCCAATCTGTTTGTCATACCGAAGCCCATCGGCGATGTCAGACCAATTTTGGACCTAAAAGGTTTAAATGCTTACCTAAGGGTTCGCTCTTTCCGGATGGAATCCGTTCGGTCAGCAGCCGCCACACTCCAGAAGGATCTGGCTTCTATAGACATAAAGGATGGTTACCTTCATGTACCAATCTTTCAGCCACATCAAATATTTTTTTTTACGCTTCGCAGTGATACAGCGCCACTTCCGTGGCGCTCCCCTTCGGGCTGGCTACGGCCCCCGGGTATTCACGAAGGTCCTAGCTCCAATTCTAGTCAATCTAAGGATCCAAGGGGTCTCGGTCCTAGCATACCTGGACGACCTCTTAATCATAGATCACTCGCTTCCTGGGTGGAATGCGCAGTAGCCCTCATGGTTCAGTACCTCGAGAGGTTCGGCTGGGTCCTAAACCGGGGAAAAAATCAGCATTTCAACCTACAAAGCAGTTGGAATATCTCGGCATGAGATTAGACACAGAACAGAAGATGGGTGTTCCTGCCCCTGGTAAAGGTCGAGGCTATCAAAAGATTGATTCGGTTGGTTCTAAGCAAAAGAGAACCAACTATTCGCCTATGTATGCGATTACTAGGCAAACTAATGGCCATGTTCGAGGCGATACCGCACGCTTCCACACTCGCGTCCTACAGACAGCAATTCTAGCAGCTTTGAGCAAGGGAGCAAAGGCCTTGGAGTTCCCTTTGACGCCGTCATTAAAGGTCCGGCAGAGTCTATGCTGGTGGTTAAACCCTCAGAACCTTCTGAAGGGGAGTCTTTCTGCCCAGTGGTCTGGAAGGCTGGAGAGCGGTCTTGAACGGGTTCACTCGCCAAGGAACTTGGGCAGAGACGGAGAGGCAGCTGCCCATCAATGTCTGGGAGATCAGAGCGGCTCGGCTAGCCCTCCTGGCATAGACATCCAGATTACAGGGGTCCTCGGTGAGAAGTCATTCAGACAATGCCACAGCGGTGGCATATATGTGAACCACCAAGGGGGAACCAAGAGTCAAGCCACTCAGAGAGAGATGAGCTTGGTTTTTCGGTGGGCAGAGGTTTATGTACCCTGCATATCGGCGACATTCATTCCCGGGGTGGACAACCTGCAGGCGTACTTCCTAAGTCGCCAAACCCTGCCGGGGGAGTGGTCTCTGCATCCACAGGTTTTTCAGACAATCTGCCAGAAGTGGGGAGTGCCAGACGTGGATGTCATGGCATCAGGATTCAACAAGAAGCTAGACAGGTTCTCGAACGAGGGACCCTATGGCCTGCGGAACCGATGGGTCGGTTTGCCCGTGGCATCAATCATAACTTCTATATGCATTTCCCCCCGCTGCAGTTACTACCCCGCCTGTTGCGCAGGATCATAGCACAGGCCGGTTATCCTGGTAGCCCCAGCTTGGTACCGGAGGGCATGGTACTCACTAGTCCTGAAATTGGCAGCGGGAGGCCCTTGGACTCTTCCTCTATGGCCAGACCTACTCTCACAAGGCCTGATCCTCCACCCTGCATTACGGCGTCTAAATTTGACGGCCTGGCGGCTGAATCCCTGATTCTCAGGGGTAGAGGTCTGTCTAGGCAGGTAATCCCTACCCTCATTAAGGCTAGAAAGCCGGCCTCCAGGGTAATTTGTTACAGGGTTTGGAGGGCCTACGTAGGCTGGTGTGAGTCTAAGAGATGGTTTTCCCGCAAGTATACCATTGATAGAGTATTAAGTTTTCTCCAGCTAGGAGTGGATAAAGGCCTGGCATTAAGCACGATCTAGGGACAGATTTCAGCCTTATCAGTGTGGTTTCAGAGGCCGCTGGGCGCCCACTCGCTGGTTAAGATCTTCATACAGGGAGTCTTGCGTGTTAATCCTCCGGTCAAATCACCACTTTGTCCATGGGACTTAAATCTTGTTCTGTCAACTCTACAGAAACAACCCTTTGAGCCGTTGGCTGAGGTACCTTTGGTTTTACTGACTAGAAAGTCGGTATTTCTGATCGCCATAGTTTCGGCCAGGAGAGTATCGGAATTGGCAGCCTTATCTTGTAAGGAACCATATCTCATTTTACATAAGGATAGGGCGGGTTTCCGTCCTCATCCTTCCTTTCTACCAAAGGTTATATCCAGTTTCCACCTGAACCAGGATGTGGTACTTCCATCCTTCTTTCCAAAACCCACCTCTAGAAAGGAGGGGTTGCTGCATACGTTGGATATTGTCAGGGCCATAAAGGCCTATCTTAAAGCTACAGAGAAGGTTCGGAAAACAGATGTGGTGTTCGGTTTTACCGGAGGAGCCCAAGATGGGTCAGGCAGCTGCTAGATCCACCATCGCAAGATGGATTAAACAATTAATCATTCAGGCCTGCGGTTTGAAGAGGTTGCCTCCTCCTTTGTCGGTAAAGGCCCATTCTACCAGGGCCATGGGCACCTCCTGGGCAGCACATCATCAAGATCTCTATGGCTCAAATATGCAAGGCAGCAACGTGGTCGTCAGTCCACACGTTTACAACATTTTTTATCAATTGGACGTAAGAAGGAATGCGGATACAGCCTTTGGGCAGGCAGTACTGCAGGCCGCGATTCAAGCTCCTCAGGATCTGAGGGGGCTCCCTTGATTTAGATTTCAGATTTACATTCTTGACTAAGATGGATTTATTATTATTTGAGTATACCTCCTAAATTAAATCCTTTTTTTGGAAGATGTCTCCCTCCCCTCATTAAAGCACTGCTTTCGGACATCCCATATAGTAATGAATATGCTGCTCTGTGTCCCGTGATGTACGAGAAAGAAAAAGATTTTTTTAATACAGCTTACCTGTAAAATCTTTTTCTTGGAGTACATCACGGGACACAGAGCTCCCACCCCTCTTTTTGGGGAACATTTTTGGGAGGCATACTGCTTGCTACAAAACTGAGGTACTTCCTCTATGGGAGGGGGTTATATAGGGAGGGGACTTCCTGTTTGAGATTGCCAGTGTCCACACCTGAAGGTACTCCATATAACCCATATAGTAATGAATATGCTGCTCTGTGTCCCGTGATGTACTCCAAGAAAAAGATTTTACAGGTAAGCTGTATTAAAAAATCTCTTTTTTTCTTCCGTCCGGGCAAACGGATCGGATGCAAACGGACAGACGGTCCGTTTCCATCCGACTCCCCATAGGGGAGAGCGGAGGAGAGACGGGGCGGTCTCTGCACAGTGTGCGGGGACCGCCCCGTCCGCCCGACAGCTCAGCGGAGACCCCCCGCTGAGCTGACGGACACACGGAGCGGACCGAAAAACGGACCGCTCCGTGTGTAAGGACCCTAAAGCACCATGTTATTTGTAAAAACAAAACAAAACAAAAAAAACCACAATGTAACCAATGCTTTTTCTCATCAGATGATGCAAAATAATCCTCTATTTGCTGGAAATCCTCAACTTCAAGATCAAATGAGACAGCAGCTACCAACTTTCTTACAACAGGTGTGTGTGTGTAAAGGTTGTCAGTCAAAGCTTTTGTAAATATTAACATACATTAGCTTTTGAGTGAACACTAAACCTTTGATCGTGTTTCACTTTACATCCATAACGTAAGCACTTCTATCATGTAAACCTACACAGAAGCGACAATATTTGCATGTGTGTACATTGGACTGCTAATTAAAAATAACTTGGTAGTTTTAAAGAGGAACGCCAAGCAAACTATACCGCCAGCGCGGCTCCCGCCGCAATGTGAAAGGGGCCTAAGCCTATTGCTTGGCTGTGCCTGTGTACTTAACACAGTGCAGATCTCTCTTCCTCCGATGCAAGCATTCATCTGTGCCCTCAAGCCTTTCTCCAGCCCACCATCAGCCTGACTTCCCCCCCTCACAGAAATCTCCCGATAAGTGAGAAGAAGAAAAAAAGCCAGAAGACACTCGGGATCCGTGACCCTGCTCCAGGATGTTACGTCAATCGCCAAAGTGAATGACACTGAGGAAAGAGAGGAAGCTTAACAAAGGATATTTAGACACAGAAAGTTACCTATGTTCAATTTTTTTTTTTTTTTTTAATCAGAAAGACGTTTATTTAAGACAACAATATAAAATAACATACACTGTCATATGAATATCAGCACATCAGAAATAACATTGTTCCAATACAAAAGCTACAGTCCACATAGAGGGGAATAACGGTGTGGATTACATTCAAAATAACAGTATCTGCTGTACATAAAGTGTCAACAATCAATGTTTAATACAGTACAATGTACAGAACCAAAAAGAATATGCAGATAGGGTTAACCCGGATCGAGGGTAACACCTCAGCCGGGAGTATTCAGAATCAGAACAACTCAAGATAGAAATTAAAGTTTATATTGAGAGTGAAGCTACCACTTGAATAAGAGAAACTCGATAAAACCGAGCAGGGGGGGGGGGGAGATGGGAGGGGGAAAAAAAGGGGGGGGAGGAAAAGAGGAAAGATAAGAAAACGGTCCACCATCTCCTCCGTGGGGATGTAGCAGCATTTGACTCAAACAGAATACATATTTCAACAGCACAGGGCAATAGTATGTTACATTTGCAATAGTCTTATCAGTGATGAGTTGCGGGGGACCCAATCCGGGTACATCAAGCCATGGTATCTTTCTCAGCGCATGCCCGAATTAATAATCTATTGACAGCTGACACCCTGGACAATGCAATTGGTCCTGGCTGTATATAACAATCGGATTATTGCAGTATGACCATCCATTGGGCGAGAGCGAGGGTATCCAGTGCCCGAGCAGACACACAATGGGCTCCTGTGGGACCAGTACTTGGTACACCTGGGATGTAGTGGTAAGAACAAAATTCCAATAGTGGAACAATTTCGGGCACTTCCACAACATATGCAGCAGGTCCCCTTCATGTACACAACATTTCGGGCAGATCGGTGAGTCCCTGCATCTCCCCATCTATGTAAACGGACTGGGGTCCTGTATACCCTGTGAAACAGAAACGGGTGAGAAAGTCTACGGGCTGCAGACACCTACACAAGTGAGGCTGACGTAAGGCATAATTCCTGTGTTTCACCATCTAGAGGGCCTAAGTCCTTCTCCCAGCCTTTCCTACACGGAAGTGAAGTGGCATCATGTGTTGTGTTGAGCAATATACTATATATCCTAGATATCATGCCCTTCTTATCTCCTTTCAAAAATACTTCCGCCATCAGAGGGTGTCTTGATAACCTTAGCGTTGATAGTCTAGACTCAGATTGTATAGCATGCCTCAACTGTAAGTAGCGATAGAACTGGGATCTGTGTAGAAAGAATTCTTCCCGTAGATGCTTGAAGGATTTAAGTCGCTCCCCTGAACAGCTGAACTATATAGCGTATGCCTGCTAGTTCCCAAGACCGGAAACCCTCAAGTTTGAGGAGTTTGTGAAAGTATTTATTGTTCCATATTGGGGTAAACGTGCAGACACCACCTTATGTTCAGTATCAATCTGGTGTATTTCCATAGGGAGTTTAGCAGCTTGATATTAGGAAGGGAGCCAGAGATGTGTGTGAGTCCCGCTTCCAGGTGAGACAGCGCAGACATCTCTGACCCACAAGGCATTAACAACAAACGGATAGGGACCTCCTCGTCCTTCTTGTCCCAGCCTCCAAGGTGCTAAAGCTGTGAAGCCACAAAATAATACCGGGCGTGCGGGACGGCCATGCCACCTTGATCCTTAGCTAATTGTAATGAGGAGAGGCTGATACAGGCTACTTTGTTGCCCCATATCAGGTTCCTGAACTGGGCATCTATCTGGGTGAACCATGCATGAGGGATCCACACTGGGGCATTGTGCAATACGTATAGCAGCTGAGGGGCCCAAATCATTTTAACTAAGTTGGCTCTTCCCGTGACCGAGAGGGGTAGCTTCAGCCATGCCGAGCATTTCGACCTGAATTTACAAAGCAGTGGTGCCGGATTCAATGATAAATACTGGGCTGGATCAGCTGTGACCTGTATGCCTATGTATCTAAATTCCTCCACTATGAGGACGTCTTTAGCACAGTCGGGCAGCTGGTGCGTCAGGGAGTCTAGGGGCAGAAGCACTGACTTATTCCAATTAATGCTAAACCCGACAGCTTCCCAAAGTCTGCGATCAGAGTCATCGCATTCCTTTAGGGAGCCATCCGTGTCTCCGAGGTAGATCAATGTGTCGTCCGCATACAAGGATAGTACGTCCTGTCTGGGACCCCTACAAAAGCCTGTAATGTCTTGCAAAGCTCGAACGTGTATAGCCAAGGGTTCAAGTGCCGGGGCAAACGGGTGAAAGAGGACATCCCTGCCTTGTGCACCGGAAAAGCCTGAAGGAATCAGACAGATCTCCATTGACGCGCAACCTGGCCGACGGGGCGCTATAGAGTAGTTGAACCCATTTAAGAAATGTGGCACCCACCCCAAATCTCGACATAACCTCCCACAGGTAAGGCCACTCAACGCTATCAAACGCTTTAGCAGCGTCCAGCGAAAATATAGCTCGATTACCAGGGTTGTCAACTGGGATCTGCAAGTTGAGAAACAGCCTGCGAAGGTTCTGGGCAGTGGACCTCGTCGGGATGAAACCAGATTGATCCCCTATGTATTACGTGTTGGATACACTTGGACAATCTGTTGGCTAGCACCCTGGCCAGTAATTTAATATCAAATGACAGTAGAGAAATCGGCCTATATGAATCCGGCGACATAGCGTCTTTACCTGGTTTCAATATTACCACTATGAGAGCCTCATTCATGGAGGGGGGAAGCACGCCAGTTTCAAAGGCATTGTTGTATACCTCTAAAAGTGTCGGTAAGCGCTGCTCCGCATACCTCTTAAACACCTCGGCCGGCAAACCATCCGCCCCAGGTGCTTTTCCGTTCTGCGCATGTGCCAGAGCCTCTAGCAGTTCGTCCTCAGACAGCGGGGCGTTTTAGGAGCGCCGTGTCAGTCAGACAAACTAGTAATGGGGTACTTGTCCAAAAAATAGGAGAGTTCCTCAGGGGTAGGCTGAAACTTTGACGTGCAAACATCCTTAAAAAAGCTTGAGAGAGTCTAAAATGGACCGGGTGGAGTAGCATGGAGTGCCATGTGTGTCCCTCACCGCCACTATGTATGAAGAAGGTTGTTGTGACTTGGCTAACATAGCTAGCATATGGCCTGTATTCTCTCCTTCCTCAAAATGCTTTTGCTGCAGAAAAAAACGCTTATTCTCAGCAAGTTGTAGGGATAGCTGTTCTAGCAGTGACTGGGAGGCCAACCAGGACCTCTTGGTGGACTCATTGGGATCCGCTACATAGGCGGATTCCAAGTGTTGGGCCTCTGCCAGTACAAATGTCTCCCATTCCTTGGTTTTGGTTTTAATCTGGGAGATGACTCTTATGAACTGCCCCCGCAAAAATGCCTTGGATGCCTCCCACACCGTGGCCACATCTGTTGAGTCTAGGTTATGGCTGAAGAACTCAGTTAAAAGTGTAGGAATCGGGTCAGGGTCCGGTATGAGAGACAGCCAGAAAGAATTAAATTTCCAAAGGCAGTTTCCTTTAAAGGCCCCCATTTCAATGTCTATTGTGAGCGGGGAATGGTCAGAGACCTGCCTTGGGTGGTATTGCGAGGACCTGACCATAGGCAACAGCGTAGCTGTACCCAGACCCATGTCAATTCTCGACAATCCTCCCACCGAGGCTGATTGACAGGAATACACTCATGCCTCAGGATTGTGTGATCTCCACACATCAGTGAGACCCATCTCCGCTAGGATGCGAGCAAAAGGGGTAGGCCCCGGAATCCCTCCCACCGGTAAAGCAAGACGCGAGCCCAACTTGTCCTGTGTGTAGTCTAGATAATTGTTAAAATCGCCCAATACCAATGTAGGGATACCTGGATACCGGGACATATAGTCAGCTAAAGCCTTGAGTAAGCTAGATGAGTACGAAGGGGGAATGTACAACCCAGCCAGTATACATTTAGTCCCAAAAAGGAGCACAGAATAAATACAAAACGGCCCTCCGGATCAATCTTTACATTCAAAGGTGAAAATTGTGTCCCTTGCCTGAAAAGCATACTCGCTCCCCTCGAGTACACAGAGCCAGTGTTGTGATACTGATGGCAAAACTGCTTTGTTGCGAATTGGGGTGTAGATATTGGGAAGAAGTGAGTCTCCTGCAGGCAAATCATATCTGCTTGGAGTTGTTTGATCGTGCGGAGCACTGCCAAATGTTTAACTGGATTACCCAGGCCCCTAACATTCCAAGTCAAAGTCTAGTTCGCTTAGACATTGTGATAAAGCAGTATTAGAAATAAACAGGAATATTGCAAAATAAATATACTCAAGTAGAGTTTTCAGGGAGCCATCAGTCCGGAAAGGGCAAGTACTGTGTCGCAGCGGGCCAATGGATAAGGTAGACCATAGTTGCAGTTCGCAGACATGTAGCAGTTCGAGGCATCTGATAAAATTAGGAAGAAATGGTGGCACAAGAAGAAAAAAAAGCAAACAGGGGGAGAGGGGGAAAATAACAGCAAAATGCAGTCAGGGTAAATATGGTGGCAGCTTCAAAGTATCCGAGGTAGAAAGAACTGACCAACGTGGTCAAATAAACATAGCAGAAGCCGGCCCTAGGCCTAGGGCAGGCCATCCTGGGGGGGCAACAGTGGAAGCGCACTTCAGTGTCTTAATATCTTCTCAACAGCAATAGTAAAGGAGTCGTGAAGAGTATGAGAATGCCAGTGTGGCATCAGAGTACCCCGCCTTGAGGTATTAACGTGGGATACAAAACTGGAACAGGTATAAAGAGCATCGCAGCTGTCATACAGGCGCCGGTTGTCTGTTGCGTGCCTCACGAATCGAACGTTCCTCTCTGTCCAGCCACTGTGCTGCCGCAGAAGGCGAATCAAAAAAACTGAACCGCTCCATGCACCTCAAGTCGCAGGCGAGCAGGGTATAGCATAGCATATTTTAAATCCAGGTCTCGGAGCCTACGCTTAACATCCATGAACTTTGCTCGTTGTTTTTGCAGATCAGCCGAGAAGTCCGGGAACATAGAAACCCTGGTGTTGTCAATTTTTAATACAGCCTGGCCAGGCGCAAAATAGCATCCCTATCTTTATAGTTAAGGAGCTTAAACAGGAAAGGCCGAGGTGGAGCCCCTGGGACAGGAGGCCTAGCCGGGACTCTGTGAGCCCTCTCCACAGTAATCGTGGGGGAGAACGCCTCCTTGCCAAAGGCCTGAAGCAGCCATTTCTCAATGAACTCCACATGGTTTCTGTCCTCAATCTTTTCTGGGAATCCTATAGCCCTCACGTTGTTCCTTCTCATTCTTTTTTCCAAATCTTCCAGACGTGAGGAGTGTTGAGCAAGAAGATGATTATTATATGCAAGGTCTCTCTGCATGGGCGCCATATCGTCCTCCATGGAGCTCATCCTCCCCTCCAGTGCAGACGTTCTCTCCCTAAGCTTCTGAGCATCCTGTCTCAGGAAAGTGATTTCTGTCTTAAGTCCCTTAAGCTCAGCTTAAAAGTGCCGTTATGGAGAGATTGTTGGAGGTCACTACTGCAAAAATGTCTCGCAGCGTGGGCTCAGTATCAGCGTTAGGGCTGGCATGGAGTTAAGGCCTAGCAGGGACTCCCTCTGGAGTACTCGCTGTGTCCCATAGTAGGCAGGGCCCGGTCGGATCCTCCAGAGGAACGTTGTCATCCACCTCCAATCCTCCTTGGGGTGATTGTTGAGGAGTACTGATAGAGGCTGTAGCTTCAGAGGATAGCGGCATGGCGAAGAGTGTCTCTGCCCCCGCTCTGTGTGTCTGTCCTTGGGAGTGTGCTGAGCCGCGGCGCCATCTTGCGCCATGAGGCCTGCAGACCGGAGCTGATTTTGCTTCTTTGCTGACGCCATCGAAGGACAAAGAGGCTGGAACAGATGTAGTCGTGTACCGGGGACCTTCCGACAGCCGCGATGCCAGGGACGGATCAATGTAAGTAATTCCACAGGATAAAATAGCGGAGACGCAGCGGAGCTCTCTGAGAACGCATCCGTCTACATCTGCTGCCTGGCCACCCCCCTCTGCTATGTTCTATTTCTAGCAAAGGAGGGGTAAACTATGCAAACAAAGCCAAGTATAGAAAAATGACTGAAGTTCCGCTTTATGAACGCATCGTTTGCAGTACAGCCTTTTTTTTTTAATCACTTCAAGACCGCAATACGTATATATATACATTGTGGCTTTGAAGTGGTTTACTGTGATTATAGCTGAAGTTATCAGCCAATAACCCTGGTATATTTTTCTGAGCAGCTGGACACCCCCCTTCCTGCTGCTCGCTCAGGTTTATGGTTTCTGCCGCCTCATCCGAGAAATGGTCAGAAGATGCGGCTTGCTGGTCCCAGAGGCGATCAAAGAGTAGATTGTTTTTGATCGGCTCTGTGGCCAAGGAGGTCCGGAGCAACCACATGCGTCATTATTGGTCCAGGCTGAAAGCAAACCATTTTTTTTTCTTCTTTTAAAAAAAAAAGGTTGATCGTTTTCTTTTAAAGGTAAGAGGTTAGGGGGGGGGGGGGGGTGTTTTTGACCCCAGATCTCTCCATATAGAGGACCTGTCATCCTTATTTCTATTACAAGGGATGTTTACATGATAAAAAAAAAACCTTTTTATGAAGTGATCCAATCCCTCCATTCTCGAGTGAAGGCAAACTGTGTTTGCACCGCACATGTTAACTGCTTGCCGACCACCCACCGCAGTTATACGGCGGGACGGTGGCACTGCTGGGCGAGAGCATGTAGCTGTACGTCCTACCTTTAGCGGCCGCTAGGGGGTGCGCGCGCTCGTCCCCCGTGCGGGCGCGATCGCCGCCGGGCACACACGCGCGTGCTCGCTTGTTACAGAGCGGGAAACGGGAGCTTTGTGTGTAAACACATAGCTCTCGTTCCTGTCAGCGGGGGAAACGCTGATCTTCTGTTAATACAATGTATGAACAGAAGATCAGTGATATCTCCTAGTGAGTCCACCCCCCCATACAGTTAGAACACAAGCAGGAACACACTAAACCCCTTCCCTGCCCCCTAGTGTTAACCCCTTCACTGCCAATGGCATTTTTATAGTAATCCAATGCATTTTTATAGCATTGATCGCTATAAAAATGCCAATGGTCCCAAAAATGTTTTAAAAGTGTCCGATGTGTCCGCCATAATATCGCAGTACCGAAAATACACACTGATCACTGCCATTACTAGTAAAAAAAATATATTAATAAAAATGCCACAAAACGACCCCCTTTTTTGTAAACGCTATAAACTTTGCGCAAACCAATCAATAAACGCTAATTGGGATTTTTTTTTTTTTTTACGAAAAAATATGTAGAATACATATCGGCCTAAACTGAGGAAAAAAATGTTTTTTTATATATTTTTTGGGGATATTTATTATAGCAAAATGTAAAAAATATTGAATTTTTTTTCAAAATAGTCGCTCTATTTTTGTTTATAGTGCAAAAAATAAAAACCGCAGAGACGATCAAATACCACCAAAAGAAAGCTCTATTTGTGGGAAAAAAAGGACGCCAATTTTGTTTGGGAGCCACATCGCACGACCGCGCAATTGTCAGTTAAAGCGACGCTGTGCCGAATCGCAAAAACTGGCCAGGTCCTTTACCTGCGTAATGGTCTGGGTCTTAAGTGGTTAAAGGAACTTATTTAGAAAAAAAAAAGTTTTACAACCCCTTTAACCACTTAAGACCCGGACCAAAATGCAGGTAAAGGACCAGGCCAATTTTTGAGATGTGGCACTGCGTCGCTTTAACTGACCATTGCATGGTCGTGCGACGTGGCTCCCAAATAAAATTGGCGTCCTTTTTTTCCTACAAATAGAGCTTTCTTTTGGTGGCATTTGATCACCTCTGCGGTTTTTATTTTTTGCACTATAAACAAAAATAGAGCCACAATTTTGAAAAAAAATCAATATTTTTTCCTTTTTTTTTTTGTAATAAATATCCCCCAAAAATATATAAAAAAACGTTTAAAACTTTATTTTTTTACTCCGTTTAGGCCGATACGTATTTATTCTACATATTCTACATATTTTTGGTATTATCGATTGGTTTGCGCAAAATGTATAGTGTTTACAAAATAGGAGTTTTAGTGCATTTTTATTAATATTTTTTTTTTTTAACTACTAGCGGCGGCGATCAGCGTTTTTTTTATTTTTTTATTTTGTGACCGTGACATTATGGCGGGCGCATCGGACAATTTTGACACATTTTTGGGACAATTGTCATTTTCACAGAAAAAAATGCTATATAAATGCATTGTTTACTGTGAAAATGACAATTGCAGTTTGGGAGTTAACCCCTTCAGTGCCCCCTAGTGGTTAAGTATGACCTCATATGTGTTTCTAAGTGTAGGGGGTGGGTCTGGACATGTGACATCATTGGTTGTGTTTCCCTATATCAGGGAACACACAATCAATGACAGCGCCACAGTGAAGAACGGGAAAGCTGTGTTTTACACACAGCTCTCCTCGTTCTTCGGCTCCGGGGGCCGATCGCGGGACTCCATCGGCGATCAGGTCCCGCGGTCATGTCGCTTCGGACCGGGTCGCGACCATCGGCTGGGCATTTAGAGGATGCACAGGTACGTGCTTGTGCCCAGCCGTGCCATTCTGCCGACGTATATGTGCAGGAGGCGGTCCTAAGTGGTTAAGCATCGCCGCAAACGTTGGTACAAGAGTAGTAATTCTAGCACTAGACCTCCTCTGTAACTCTAAACAGGTAACCTGTAAAAATGTCCAGCAGTATAGATGCACCCCTTCACTGCAGACCCTCCCCCTCCAGCAGTATAGACTGTACATCCGGTGAGGCGCAGATCAGTGTAGGGGTGCGGACCTTTTACAATTTAACTTCTAACTATTTTATTACAATGTTCATTTCCTTTTTTTTTTTTTTCTTTTTTTTTTTATCTACCTTGTACGATGCTCAGTTATGAATGGACGACAGAGTCCGTGACCAGAGGAAGACGCGGGACAGTCGGGAATGATCTGTTTGGTAGTGGGTGCAATTACAATCACCAATCTCCCTGCCCGGCTTTCAATAAAGCTGCTGAAAACCGTGGGAGAGGAGGAGAAGCAGCTGTCGGATGCTTTATTGAAAGACGCGCAGGGAGATCGGTGATTGTAACTCCCCCCACCGCCGCATTGATCGTTCCTGACTCTCCAAGAATAAGGTCAAGCATTAGAGCATTTGCTCGGTATCTATGCAACCTGTTATAGTGGTGTTGCCTGAAATCGACTGCTGCAATTCATCAGTCGGATTTCCTCTTTATGCTTTCTGAAGGCGCAAGGAAGGATCGTGTGGCTTCCAAATCTACCATCTCTCCATAGATCCCTCAGCTTATTTCTTAAGTTTTTGGCCTAAAATGAAAAGTTTTCAGTAACCACTTTCTACCAGAAGTGTTGGTGCCTCCTGAGCTATTCATCATTTGGCTTTAGTAGCTCAGGTTTGTAAAGCTGCTACCTGGACCTCAGTTCAAGTGGATGTCCAAGCCGAGTTTTGTAGGCTGCTGCACAAGGTTCTCTTAGGCTGCATTCACACCTAGGCGTTTTGTCGCCCTACGCTACAATACGCCGGACCGTCGAATTTACACTATTATTATTAATTTATTATTACGCAGGACAAAACGCCTATTTTTTTTATCGCCGCAAAACGCCTACGCGAAGGTGTGAATGAGCCTTACCTGTTCTTGTTTAGTTGGAGTCTCTTTCCACATTGCCCTCCTTTCATGTTCAGTACTTGAGGATATCCCTGTCATAATGCAGGTGAAGTTGATTCATGTGAAATGTGTGATAAAGAAAAGGGGATCTTTGATTTACCTGTAAAATACTTTTCTTGGAGTACATCACAGGACTCCGACACCCCACCTGTGGCAGGCGCAGCACTATGAAGTGCCACATGCGCTGTGGCATTAGAAGAATTGTGATATCTCTGACTTTTCAGTCCAACAAGACTGTGTATTACTCTGAAATTCCTCTAGCGCCGTTCTATGGAAGCAGTAGGTTTAAAGAGCACACCAAATGCTTAAAATAACTTCTTTATTAACTTCACTTTTCTTCATATAAGATACTGCTGCTTTGCAGCAGACAGTCCATGTACAAAAACACGTGATGAATAAGTATAACAGAAAATGATGGTTCAAATGATTCTGATGAGTCACAAAAGCTTAACTCTATGCTTGCTGACATGAATTCAACTGTGAATAACTTTACTTTTGTCTCTCACATATAAACATGTGCACCACACTAGGTTCCCAGCTGGCTTAGCTGTATATACCTGTAGGTTATATTAGCTACCTAGGACAGGTTCTAGCTGGCCAGCTACACCACCCCTCTGTCTTTGTGTTTGTACGGCTTGCTTCATAAACCCTGTCTAATGGAGAGGGGACCTGCCTAGGAATGGATTTCCTTCAGGTGTCCAGTCACCTAAAAGTGGCAGCATAACCCTATTGTAATGGAGATTAAGATGCTCTTTGTCCTGTCATTTTACTCAAAGAGAATTTTATAAGTAAGCCACCGTTCCTTTATTTAATATTGTTGTACACCGTAGATATTGAATACAAATGCTAATCCTTTTATGGGTGGTGTTTTTAATAGCTGAAGGATTTGTTTTTGATATGTTTAGGGAAACCATTTTTCACTTTTTTTTTATTTCTTTCTAGATGCAGAATCCAGAAACTCTGTCCGCTATGTCTAACCCTAGAGCAATGCAAGCCTTATTACAAATCCAGCAGGGATTGCAAACTTTGGCTACTGAAGCTCCTTCCCTTATTCCAAGGTAAAGTTCTTAATATTTTTCATATATGTAATTGGCTGTTAATTTTGAGTTGAGGTATGTGGTCTGAACCTGCATTCTCCCACTATGCCAGGATTCTGAAGCCATACAATTGAATGCTTGTGTCACAACGACCGTATTTATCGGGGTATTGCGCGCTCCGGCATATAGCGCGCACCCCTAAAGTAGACCCGAAATTCCTGTAAAAAAAAAAAACATTTTATTACTTGGTGTCTTGCCCGGCGTCCATCGGCGGCCTTGCCCGGTCCGGCGTCCGTCTGCGGCCTCGGTGGTGTCCTCCTGGCTTCTCCTGCACTGTCTCTGAGTCGAATCCCCGCGCTCAGTTTGAAGCCTCCGCCGACATATACAGAGCGCAGTACACTCGGGCACAATCTGCTTCTCACGCATATACGTCACAGAGCGTGACTACGATCGAAGCCAAGCCTGGTCGAATGTACCCGAGTGTACTGCGCTCGGTATATGTTGGCGGAGGCTTCAAACTGAGCGCGGGAAGCGGGTATCGGCGTATATATCGCGCACCCATGATTTTCCCCTTATTTTAAGGGGGAAAAAGTGAGCGGTATACGCCGATAAATACGGTATGTATTAATTTGTGAACCATTAAGAAAGACATTTAGCAACAGAACTCACAAAATACTTTCTTGTGTATAATCTACCTATATTTATATTCATGATAAAAATACAGCATGTGCAACATTTAAAGTTTACGCTTTTCAATACAAACCATTTTATTCATGTGCAGGATTCCACATTTTGCTAGCATGCCTCTTGCTTGCATAAGCAAGCTTCAAAAATATTTTGAGGAAAGATCACACTGGGATTTTTGAAGGCACCTGATGATAAAAAAAACACCAATGATAAAACAAGCTATTTTTTTATTGGAAATTGCATAAAAATAACTTCCATAAAACATGGCTGATAATATAAATGGCAAAAATTTGGCAAAAATCCTTGCTAATTAAAATTCTTACTTAAAGATATGTTTGTTTTATAAAATTTGTACTTTTTGTTTCTATCCCTACTCTCTCCTAGCTCTACTGCCTTTGGAGGTTTAGGTGGTACAGCTAGCCCACCTTCCACAACTGTGCCCACACCTGGACCAACTGAGAACACCACTCCTTTATCTGGAATCTCTGAGCCAGGGCACCAGCAATTTGTACAACAGATGCTGCAAGCCTTGTCTGGTGCTAATCCACAGGTAACATTTACATTGACTTTGACCTTGCAGCAAAAAGTGTTTAACATGTCTAGCAGAATATTACATTGCATCATGTTGTGTATTTTTTATTTTTTTTATTTCGTTTTTTTTATTCAGGGTAGTTTCGGAGGGAGCCCCACTGCAAGGGTATATTGGGATTTTACCCAGAGTAAAGCTTTAACCACTTTCTATCCCTAGAACATGCCTGTTTGACCATGCGAGCAAGCTGCTATACCAGTATCATGGCTGCAGCCATGATACTGGTTTTAAAACTTGCTGGTAATGGGCTTTTATGTAAAAGTGATTTAAGTGGCTCTACAGTTGCCTGACCCCAGATTTCTAAATAAAGAGTATCTGTTTTAAAATGAAAACCGCACATCTAAAGATCAACAGATTCAGAGATACAGGCATCTTAACTCAGATTTTCCTGTAAACATTTTAAAATGGCTTCCTGTTTCTGAGCTCTGCTTGTCAGTCCTTCAATATGATGGTGTCTGTCATGCAGGGAAGGTGAGGTACAAAAAGCGCATATGCCCTTCTCGGAGTGACTGACCATTTTCGTAGCAAAAAAAAAAAAAAACAACGTGGGATAAAAGTAGAAATGTAGAAAGAAAAGAGTAAGGAAGAGAAAAAAAGATGTTCGGAGTGTCTCCATGGCCAGACAGCACCCTACACTTCAGCTGTTAGGTGAAATGCATTTGTTTCACAGATGACGGCTAGAGTTCCAGCAGAGAATGGTCAAAAGTAGATGGGAGATATTTATCAACCCATGGCTTCCATATTTTTAGATTCTTTGAAACAGAAGCCTCAACCTTGCCATGTATCATAAATGGGGTTATCCTATGTTTAGTTTTAAGGGTGCATAATGAGTTTTTCCAACCTTTAGAAATGGTCTGCTTGGAGGCAGTTGTCAAATCTTCAGGACGTTTAATTCTGCTTTGGCTGGTTTGGTTGTCCAGTAACACGGAAAGCATGCTTAATACTTCAGCCCAGAATTAGGAGACAACTGGACAGGTTCACCATATGTACATGTGAGGGCCTGCAATCTGGGCAGCCCCTGAAGTACTTTGAGGGCTAGGAGGACAATGTTTTAGCTATTCTAGGTGGAACCTTGTACCATCTGGTTAAAACATTTTATAGTTTGTTTCCAGCGCTAATGTGTTGACAGTAGATGATTTAGTGGATTGCCAGATATCTGTTGGGCTCTAGCTGGATGTCAATATCTGTGGCACAACAGGAGGCGTAGGCTGGTAGCACTGAATTTGATATGAAATCAAGTGCGCAAGAGCTCAAACCAGGAGCCCGAGGGACGGAGCTTGCATATAGGTACGAAAAATGTTTGTGACTGCAGGGTCGTTTTGACCCTTAGTATATACGGAGAAAAAACATTGTATTTGGATATTTCCGAGTTTGAAAATTGGTATTTCTCCTGCATCGATGGAAACTAAAGTAATGAGGTATTGGTAACCAAGCAACCCAACCCTTGAAGGTCAAGCGATTACCATATACAAAAAGACTGGGGCTACGCTGCCTGGATCAAAAGGGATTATTCGAAAAGGTCCAGGAGGGGAATGTGTAAAGACTGCAAACCACAGGAACATTTCAAACGATCCCATATGGCCGGATAATGTGTTATGCAGTTGATTATGGTCTTGACTACCTCCTTTGGCTTTACCCCAGGAAACGCAACAACCTGCTTCCAACCTGAGCCAACTCTAACAGTATATTTGGCCAAATGGGCCAACTGAGCTGCTTGGTAATGTGTAACAAAATTGGGTAGGCCATGGCCACCCTTTTGGAGTATTTTCAATCCTATATTTAGTTTGAAAGCACAGGTTTTGACACGTTAAGTGATTTTTAAAGTTTCTTTTTTTTTGTTCTTTAATAAACATGTTATACTTACCTTCTCTGTTGCAGTGGATTTTCATAGAGCGGCCCAGATCCTCCTCTTCTCGGGTCTCTTCTGTGATCCTGGCCCCTCCCTCCTGTTCAGTGCCCACACAGCAAGCAGCTGGCTATAGGAGGCACCTGAGATGAGTCACTGCGCCGTGTCCATTCGGATGTGGAGCCCTAACCCCGCCCCCTCTCCCCTGATTGGCTAGCTGACTGACAGCAGCGGGAGCCAATGGCACCACTGCTGTCTCAGCCAATCGGGAAGGAAAATCTAGGTCGGCTGAGACACTCATGGACATAGGGACCTCGGGTAAGTGTGAGGGGGGTTGCTACACACAGAATGCTTTTTATCGTAATGCATAAAATGCATTAAGATAAAAAAAAAAAACGTTTGTCTTTACACCCACTTTAACACTGTTAAATGGCTTTTAAAACCCTTTTCTCGGTTGCTTTTTCTGCTTTAAACTTATGCTAGATGATGATGCCTGTGTTGAATTTTTTTCAGGCCCAAAATCCAGAAATCAGATTCCAGCAGCAGCTGGAGCAGCTCAGTGCAATGGGTTTTCTAAACAGAGAAGCAAATGTACAAGCATTAATAGCAACTGGAGGAGACATCAATGCAGCCATCGAACGACTACTGGGATCCCAACCTTCATAGCAATCCTTCCCAATCAAGAAAAAATGTAATTTATTTTTGATAATGGCTTTTAAGTCTCGATAAAACACCTGCTTTATTTCAGTTTGACTCTTGGAGTTCCTTGTCATAACAAACTTAATCTTGAAGCATTTAAATCTGGATGAAGTGCAGTAGTTTATCAAACTGTGGGAATCAAAGATTTTTTTTCCTTTTTTTTTTTTTTTTTTTTTTTCTTCCCTGGACTTGCATGTAGTACAAACCATCTACTCCCCACACACTGCATTGCTTGTGATTTTTTTTTTCCAGTGAATAGCTTCTGCAGTTGGCTAACAGGTTTCAGCTAAACTTTTCTTCTGTGGAAGGGTATTTGCTTTAATCAATAGCCTCTGGTATTAATTTATGTAGACTACCTACAACACCGGATGTCAAATAGAAACGGTTATAATTGGTGATACACTATCGCTTTTTGTGACTTTAGCCTGTATTTTTGCTAACATATTGCTGTACGATTCATACTGCTTGAGTTTCATTTAACCTTCTGTTTTCCCTTTTGATCACTTATGTAAACATGGATGATTTTTCTGCAGTCCATTGACAGTAGTTCTAGCTGCACACCCACAGAATATGAAACTTGGTATTTAGGTAAATGTGGAATAATGGCATTTACAAAAAGTCTGGTCAGAAACGCAATGTAGCTGCAATAGTAATATTATACAGTTAAATAGATTTTGGTTAGGTTGAAAAATCATTTTAGGAGAGAAGCTCTTAAAGCATACTTTTCATCTGCCAATGTGATATTGTGGGTATGAAACCAGAAGAGTTGGCTTTGAATCTGTAATTTCAGCACAGGATTTTGAAGTATTCCTAGCATACCATGATAAATTGATGAAATTATCGCCATTTTCAGGGTTTTCCTTGTTTTTGGTGTAATTTTTACACCAGATTTTATCATACCCTTTGGCTAATCGGTTGGAATAAAAACGCACTCTGGATGCTTCAAAAGCCTGCATTGGCAGGAGAAAAAAAGTTGTACAATAAACGCTATTTACAAAGTTTATCGTTTCGCTGTGCTTTACAATATTACGTTTGCCAGAAATTTGCTAAACGTTTAAATTGTGATTTAAAGCTGAACTCCAAGCAGATATATATATAAAAAAAAGATTAATATGATCACATATTAAAATCCTTAAATGCGTTTTTAAATGATAGTGTAATTACATGATTTTGTCTTAAATATCAGGCGTCTGCAATGCCCTGCACAGCAGCACTTAGTCTGTGAGAATGATGGTTAGCTCTCTGAACCAATAAGACTCTTCCGCAGTGTGCATGTGCTGAGGAGAGGTGAGAGCAGAGTGCTGACTCCTTCAGGTCTAAGCAGGAGGTTGGGCTTTGTTGCTGCAGCTGTGGAGGCCAAAAACCTACAGGGCCACTTGATTGGCTTATCAGAATTACAAATCCTTTGGCAAATTAAAAACTTGCTAGTATGTGCAGCTATGTATTTAGTTGCTTTCCTGATTTTCAGCTTTAAGGCAGTGTTGGGAAAGCTGTGAACCCCCAACCGGTGAACCACTAGCTGCACAGTGATGCAAGGTATTCTGCCAAGGTTGGTATATACTCAGCAGCTGGGAGTCAGACATTTGTTGATACATCGAAGATCCTAATCTTTAGTGATGCATTTTGATGAGATGATCTTGGCATTCTCTGTACACACTGCCAGGGAACCTCATGCTTCTAAAGTGCAAATTATAAGTTAGTATTTACAAAGGTGAGTGACACTATGGTCCAGTTCTGTTAATTGTGGCTTGATTTCAGGATGTGAGAAAGTGTCATGTGATCTAATGATTTTTAACCACATTGTACAAATGGATAATCTTGCATTTTTATCAGTAGTCATCTCTCCTGTGCACAGGTAATAAATAAATGCCAACAATTGCTCTGTTTCCTGTTTGCTCTTCACTTTTTGTTTTTAGATGTGGTTTCATTTATTGTAGCTATATGGCTCATAATTTCACAACTTTTGTTGCGCCATACCTGACTAAGCTGAATGTGACTTACTAAATGACTAAGTGACTAAGTGATTTACTAAATCGGGTGCACCTGTGCATAATAACCAATTGGCTTCCAGTTGTCAAAGCTTAATTGAACAAGCTGTATTGGTTGATTGGGTACGATGCACAGCTGCACCGGTTTTAGTAAATCTCCCTCTTAGGCCTCTTACACACACATCAGTTTTTCTTCAGGTTTTTCTTTTCAGTTTACCAAAACTATGTAGTACAAGGGCCTGCCTGATTGCATACAAATTGAGACTCTTGAGGTTTGACCTCATATTAGATGGATTTGGTAAACTGAAAAGAAAAACCTGAAGAAAAACTGATGTGTGTGTAAGAGGCCTTAGGGTCCAAGTGAGGTGATGTGGTGTGAGGGCCCAGGAGCCTAGTACATGCTGGAGTGTATATCTTCTAATGGTTTGTACACTTGGTAATTCACTGGTCTTTTTTCATTTCCTCCAAGCACTCCTTACATGCAGGGGCTCCCATGAGACCCTCTTCTGTGCTTGGGGAAGAACATGCACTGCCCAGGTCTTCCCAGGATGAGAACCGCTTTAAATACAAATTGTTCCTTGATTATGTTGACACGTTTTAAAAAGCCATATACCCCACGCTGGAGATCTAGGACAAGAAGATAAAACTATCTCTTCATGAACGCATGTATCAAGGCTTGGGTGAACACAAGGGGTGTGGCATTACTGTACACAAGGTTCTTTCCATGTCCATCAAAAGACAGTTGGCAAGGTCCAGAGAGGAGGCCTGTCTTTTTTCCCCAAGTATTACATAGATTTTATTTAAAAAATTGTATCTAGAGATAGAGATGGGGTGTACTTTGGAAATCGTACCCAGAACCCTGCAGTAGCATGGCCAGTCTGCAATGTTTACTTCGGACACTGGATCCTGCATTTGGCACTGGTGCAACAAGTGTAGTTATCCACAGAGTGCTAAGCAGGACCAGGTTTGTCCAATCCTATGGGACTCAGACCTTGCAGACCCCTTAGAGCAGTGATGGCGAACCTTGGCACCCCAGATCTTTTGGAACTACATTTCCCATGATGCTCAACTACACTGCAGAGTACATGAGCATCATGGGAAATGTAGTTCCAAAACATCTGGAGTGCCAAGGTTCACCATCACTGCCTTAGAGTATGTCCACCACAATGGGTAAAACCTGGACCCTGAATGGGTCAGCAGAAGCATTTACCAGGTAAGACTGGGTTCCCTTGTACCATTACATACCAGTTCCCGGATGTGTGTGTGTATATATATAGATAAAAAAAAATTCTAGTATGTGAGCTATGTATTTAGTTGCTGTCCTGATGTTCAGCTTTAAGGCAGTGTTGGGCAAGCTGTGAACCTCCACCCGCTGAACCACTAGCTGCACAGTGATGCAAGGTATTCTGCCAATGGTATATCAGCAGCTGGGAGTTGCATAGTCAGGTTGAAAAAAGACACAAGTCCATCCAGTTCAACCTTAAAAAAGATAAACAAAATAAAACGCAGTACATCCCATACACCCAACTCCATACCCACAGTTGATCCAGAGGAAGGCAAAAAACCCCAGCAGAGCGATGATCCAATTCGCTACCGGAGGGGAAAAAATTCCTTCCTGATCCCCCGAGAGGCAATCGGATTTACCCCGGATTAACTTTACCTACAAATCTTAGTACTCAGTTATATTATGTGCATTTAGGAAAGAATCCAGGCCCTTCTTAAAGCAATCTACTGAGCTGGCCAGAACCACCTCTGGAGGGAGTCTGTTCCACATTTTCACAGCTCTTACTGTGAAGAAACGTTTCCGTATTTGGAGGTCAAATCTCTTTTTCTCCAGACGTAAAGAGTGCCCCCTTGCATGGGCGTCCGCTGAACTTTTTCCAGGGGGGGGGAATAATTTTAAGGTCACCTATGCTCCGCTTCTTTGACAATGTCATGAAGGGGAGGAGCTTAGTCATTATCCCATAAAGCCTTCTCTCTTAACTTGTACTCAGTCCCCACTTGTAAGGTCACTGTGGTCTTCCTTCTCCCAAGTCCTGTTTCCACATGTCCCTTTGAAAATACATTACAGGCAGCAAAGCAAACACGAGGGTGCACATACAGGAAGCAGTAAAGAGCTCTGTAACTCGGTGACACTGATCTTGCAACAGCTGTGGAGCCGACTCACACAAACACAGAGAGAGTCAGCACAGCTACAGATGTGAGCATGGCAGGCAGACCCTTGCCGATTCCAGGGAGGGTCACTGGCCCCCCCTTACTCCTATGAGCGGACGCCCATGCCCCCTTGTCCTCCGCGTTGACCTCAAAGTGAATAACTCAACACCAAGTTCACTATATGGACCTCTTATATATTTGTACATGTTGATCATATCCCCCCCCTTATTCTCCTCTTCTCAAGAGTGAATAAATTCAGTTCCTCTAATCTTTCCTCATAGCTGAGCTCCTCCATGCCTCTTATCAGTTTGGTTGCCCTTCTCTGCACTTTCTCCAGTTCTCCGATATCCTTTTTGAGAACTGGTGCCCAAAACTGGACTGCATATTCCAGATGAGGTCTTACTAATGATTTGTACAGGGGCAAAATTATATCTCTCTCTCTGGAGTCCATACCTCTCTTAATACAAGAGAGGACTTTGCTCGCTTTGGAAACCGCAGCTTGGCATTGCATGCCATTATTGAGCTTATGATCTACTAAAACCCCCAGATCCTTCTCCACTACAGATCCCCCAGTTGTACTCCCCCCTAGCATGTATAATGCATGCACATTCTTAGCCCCTAAGTGCATACCTTTACATTTATCAACATTAAACCTCATCTGCCACTTAGTCGCCCAATTAGACCGAGCATTGAGGTCGGCTTGTAAATTGGAGACATCCTGCAAGGACGTTATCCACTGCATAGCTTGGTGTCATCTGCAAAAACAGAAATGTTACTTTTAATCTCAGACCCAATATCATTTATAAATATATTGAAAAGTAAGGGACCCAACACTGAACCTTGGGGTACAGCACTGATAACCTTGGACCATTCAGAGTAAGAATCATTAAAGGGGTGTTCCAGCCCAAAATTGTGTTTATTAAAAGTCAGCAGCTACAAAAAGTGTAGCTGCTGGCTTTTATTAAACACTCACTTACCTGCTCCTGCGTTCCAGCGACGCGCTGACCGGGGCTCCGCTCCTCTCCCCCCCCTCCCCAGCCGGCGTCTCCATCCTGACTGTGGGCACCCAGCCGTGACAGCCTTCGGCTTCACGGCCGGGCACCCACTGCGCATGCACGCGCGGCTCGCCGCTGATTGGAGAGGCCTGTCAGTGTCCCATGTGATCGCCTACAGGGAGGGGCTGGTGTAGGCGATTAAGGCTTAATCGCCTAACCAGCCCCTCGGCGGAAGCAGGAAGTCCCACTCCTACTGATGTACCAAATGTGGCATGTAAGGGGGAGGGGAGTGGATTAAAAAAAAAAGTAAACATTTAGGGTGGAACTCCTCTTTAACCACGACTCTCTGAATTCCATCTTTCAGACAGTTTTCTATCCATTTAACATGCTTGTAATCCAAAGCACTTGTATATCAGAGCATTTTTTTTTTACAGGGTATAAAAGAGAAGAGAGGCACCTCCTAAGTGTAGCAAGTTTGCTAAATATTGGACCTTCATTAAATGTAACCATATTGCTACACTTGGAGGTTCCTCTTCTTTTTTTTTTATACTCGGTTGTGACATGACACTACTCTTGTATCAAGACATCGCTTGTATTACTGTGTGTGTGTATATATATATGTATATAATATAGTGTATGTGTGTGTGTGTGTATATATAATATTATGTGTTTGGTGTGTCTCCCAGATGGCTTGTGGCAAACTTTAAACTACACTTTTTATGGATATCTTTAAGAAATGGCTTTCTTCTTGCCACTTATCCATAAAGGCCAGATTTGTGCAGTATACAACTGATTGTTGTCCTATGGACCGAGTCTCCCACCTCAGCTGTAGATCTCTGCAGTTCATCCAGAGTGATCATGGGCCTCTTGGATGCATCTCTGATCAGTCTTCTCCTTGTATGAGCTGAAAGTTGAGGGACGGCCAGGTCTTCGTAGGTTTGCAGTGGTCTGATACTCCCATTTCAATATTATCGCTTGCACAGTGCTCCTTGGGATGTTTAAGGCTCCATTCACACTTGTACGACTTCAAAGTTGTGTGATTTTGCCGCGATTTCAATGAGTGCCTGTATAAGTGGCATCAAAATCGGACCAAAGTAGTGCAGGGACTACTTTGAAGTCGGCACTACTTAAAGTCGTGCCAGTATGAATGGTGTTCATTGAAAATCATGGAGAATGACTTGTCATACGATTTTTGCAGTACAAAATCGTGAGACAAGTCGTATAAGTGTGAAAGGGGACTAAAGCTTGGAAAATCTTTTTGAATCCGAATCTGGCTTTAAACTTCTCCACAACAGTATCTTGGAACCTGCCAGGTGGGTTTCTTGTTCTTCATGATGCTCTCTGCGCTTTAAACAGACCTCTGAGACTATCACAGTGCAGGTGCATTTATACGGAGACTTGATTACACACAGGTGGATTCTATTTATCATCATTAGTCATTTAGGTCAACATTGGATCATTCAGAGATCCTCACTGAACTTCTGGAGAGAGTTTGCTGCACTGAAAGTAAAGGGGCTGAATAATTTTTCAGTTTTTTATTTGTTAAAGTTTGAAATATCCAATAAATTTTGTTCTACTTTATGATTGTGTCCCACTTGTTGTTGATTCTTTACAAAAAATTAGTTTTATATCTTTATGTTTGAAGCCTGAAATGTGGCAAAAGGTCGCAAAGTTCAAGGGGCCGAATACTTTCGCAAGGCACTGTGTGTGTGTGTGTGTGTGTGTGTATTTAAAGTCAGAATCTACACTTCTATGACTTTTAATAAACACACACTTGCCTGTCCTAGGATCCAGTAATGTGGCCACCCGAACACTTGATTCTCTCCCTCTCCTTGCTGGTATTACAGTTGTGGGCATGCGCAAGTTGTGCTGCGCCTCCCGAACGTCAGGCAATCTTCTGTGACCGGTGACGTGTCCAGAAGATTGGAGGAAGGTGGAGAGGAGAAATGTGGGAGTTGGGTACCTGCTCCCCCCCCCCCCCCCCCCCCCTCCTCAAAAGTGAAATGCTTTGTTTTTTATTTAGCCCTATAAGTAATGCTTTTTATCTTCTACCTATTTATTTAAGTTTGTGGTCTTTTTACTTACCGTATTTATCAGGGTATTGCGCACTCCGGCGTATAGCGCGCACCCCTAAAGTGGACCCGCATTCCTGAAAATAAAAAAGATTTTAGTACTTACAGTTTTGGTGTCTTGCGTGGCGTCCATTGGTGGCCTCGTCGGGTCCAGCTTCCGTCTGCGGCTTCGGTGGTGTCCTCCTCGTCGGGTCCGGCATCCTTCTGCGGTGTCCTCCCCCCTCGATCCCCGCGCTGAATTTGAATTACTGCGCCGGCATATACCGAGAGCAGTACACTTGTGTATAGTTGGGCAGGCTCGGCTCCTCTCGCGGTCACGTCCTGTACGTCCAGGACGTGACTGTGAGAGAAAGCAGAGCCTGCCCGACTATACACGAGTGTACTGCGCTCGGTATATGCCGGCGCAGTAATTCAAACTCTGTGCGGGAAACAGGTATCAGCGTATACCGCGCACCCATGATTTTGCCCTGAATTTCAGGGCAAAAAAGTGCGCGGTATAAGCCGGAAGTTTAGCCAATGACAATGATGTAGTGCTTATAGGACTTCTAACTGCACACTCTTGGACACCATTTTCCACTGATGGTGCAAGCTGATTGCCCCCAGTTTTGGGGAAGAAAAAGTGCGTCTTATAAGGCGAAAAATACGGTGTGTGTGTGTGTGTGTATATATATCCATCCATCCCAATAGTAAGACCAAGGTAAGGATAAAGTCCCTCGTGCAAAAGGTGAGTTTGAATCCTGTCACGCTCACCCTGCTGGTGAGCGTGACAACAGAATACACACACCCACCCACCCACCCCTTACCAGAAAAGATGGACTTATCTGTGGGAGAAGGTCATGTATCCAACAAGCGATAATACCAAATGATCTATGCAGCAGGAGTGTCTCCAAACAGGTGAGTAGCAAAACCAGGGCTCGCCTGCAGTGTCCGTGATCTCCACTAAAAGTTGCTGGGTGAAATCGCATTGGAATGCTTGACCAAAAAATAAAGAAAGAAAACAATCTAAATGGCTTCCGTATGTTTATTTGAATAAAAGGAGGGGGATATATAAAAAGGTATACGCTGATGGTAGCACAGGGATACAACAAAAATATCGAACAAGCGTGGAAGCTAAATATATCAATCCAGCGGAGAGATGGCAGTGGGTGACGTCCGTGCATAAGCGCCTCTTCCCATACGCAGCGTTGCGCTTCAGTGGAGGGGTGGAGCCTGAGTGTCACCCGGCCTGTTAACCACTTAAGACCCGGACCAATATGCTGCTAAATGCCCAGAGGCGTTTTTACAATTTGGCACTGCGTCGCTTTAACAGACAATTGCGCGGTCGTGCGACGTGGCTCCCAAACAAAATTTGCGTCCTTTTCTTCTCACAAATAGAGCTTTCTTTTGATGGTATTTAATTGCCTCTGCGATTTGTATTTTTTGCGCTATAAACAAAAATAGAGCAAAATTTTTGAAAAAAAAACAATATTTTTTTTACTTTTTGTTATAAGAAAAATCGAATAAACTAAATTTTAGTCAAACATTTAGGCCAAAATGTATTCAGCCACATGTGTTTAGTAAAAAAAAAATCGCAATAAATAAAAAATTAGCTACCTAGCGGCAACAGTGACACTAATACAGCGATCAGAAAAACGATCGCTTAGTGACGCTGGCAATAGGGAGGGAAAGGGTTAACTAGGGCGGTGATCAAGAGGTTAAACCTCTATTGGGGGGGGGTACGGGGCTACCCTGGACCTAACACTAACTGCCTGTCACACTAACTGTCACACTAACTGTCACACTGACACTAAATGCAGTGATCAGTAAATATATGATCACTGCAATCGGTGACATTGTGGCTGGGGGGGGGGTGATCGGAAGGGGTTAAGTGTGCCTATGTGTGTGGTGTCAGTGTAGTGTTGGTGCGACTTACTGTGATGTCTTCTCTCCTCTCGGCGGATTGAAAATACCGCCGAGAGGAGAGCTGACATCACTTCCTCTGCCTGGAAGGGAGCGGATAAAAACAAACAGCCGCCCCCTCGTCCCGGATCGCTCCCGGAGGTAAGCCGCACGCAGCGGAGGGGGTCCCGATCGGACCCCCGACCCGCAAGAAACTCAGGGACGTACATGTATGCCCATCTGCCTGTATGTGCCATTCTGTGGACGTACATAGTCGTGTGGCGGGCATTAAGCGGTTAAGTAACAAGCTGGTGACTATAAAAATCAAAAGCGGAACTGCAAGTCAGAGTAAAAAACTAAAACGGCTGCCTTTCTCTATGGGGTCACCAGCTCGCATGAAAGGAGGCAAAAAACAAGAGTAAAAATGGCAATAAAAATATATTACACATACAGTCCCTATATACAATAAAATGAGTAATACAAATTATATAATAATGGACATATATTAAAAAATACCCGCGGCCATCTCTTAACAAATATAAGCTAAAATATGAATTTATTAATAAAAAAAGTCTACTTATCTGATATAAAACAGTTGAGATTAAACTCAACATTTAACCTCCTAGGCAAGGAAACTTTGGTCTCATGGATCCACAGAGATTCCTGTTGACTTAATTGTCTAATATAATTCCCTTGAGGCATTTCAGATCTTTGTCATGAAACATTCTAAAGTGTTTAGACACATTATGGTTTTTAAGGCCTCTCTTATAAAGAGAAGCTTATGCACGGATGTCGCCCCCTTCCATCTCTCCGCTGGATTGATATATTCAGCTTCCACGCTTGTTCGATATTTTATCCCTGTGCTACCATCAGCGTATACCTTTTTATATGTCGCCCTACTTTCATTCAAATAAACATACGGAGGCCATTTAAGTATGTTTCGGTCATGTGATCCCTAGTGTAAACTGCAGCTCAAGAGAGGAGGCTCACATGTCCCAGCTGTCCCTATTCTATTCTACGGCTGCTTCTCTCTATCTTACAAAAGACACCTGGTTAATGAAGCACATTTCTTCTATTTAGGTATATCTTGTTTAAAAGGTAGTTTTATACTGCACAATAAAAATTTTAATATTTGGCTGTAGCAAGAGGCACTTTTTTTCACCGACCTGGCTGGAGTTAAGCATGGTGGAGGTTCCTTGCAAGTTTGGGGCTGCATTTCTGCAAATAGATTTGGAGATTTGGTCTGGATCAATGGCTTCCTCAATGCTAACAAATACAGGCAGATACTTATCCATCACACCATACTATCAATGAGGTGTGTAATTGGCCCCAAATTCATTCTGCAGCAGTCATTAAGAACCAAATTCAGCGTAAAAAACGAGTCCTCAAGTGATTGGCCCCGACAGAACCCTAATCTCGGCATCTGTCTGGGTTTACATGAACAGACAGGATTTGAGGCAGCCTACATGCAGGGTGGTCATACCAAATATTTTTTTGATTTGGACGTCTCTCTTCCAATAATTTTTATTTGTTTTTTGTTTTTTTAAAAGGTCATACAAAATAAAAAGCATGTCATATATGATTAGAACCATATTCTTTCAAACTGATATGACACAATTTTCCCAACATGTTTGTGTAACACTCAGGGTAGATTTCTTTTTTGTTCATTTATTTAGCATTTTGTTATTTAAAAAATGAAACTATTAACACTTTTTTATTTCTGAAAGCATTCCTAATTTATAGCATTTTTCACACCTGGCTAAAACTTTTGCACAGTAGTGTAATTCTTCCTACGTTTTGTCCCAATCCAGCCTGCAGTCAAGAGAACTTTTTTACACAATGTTAAAAGATGTGTGCTGAGGAAACCAAGGAGTTCAAAAAGTCCAACTTTCTGTTTGTCTTGTTAGTGGGATTTAAGAAACGTACCAGCGCATTAAAGAATTGCATAGCCAGATGGCTAAGATAGGCTATTAGAGAAGCTCATGTGGTCATGAATTTGCAATCTCCAGTGGTTTGGCTCAGACCAACATTTATTCAGGCTTATGGTTTTTAAAGATCAGGTCCTGCCCTTTATTGTCAAGATGCACTCTACTAGATCTGGAAGTGTTTCTTAGGCTTCATGCACACATAGCCTACTTTGACCGCTGGCAGCAGGAAAATGCAGAAAAATCGCACTACAATTTTGTTGGTTTTGCCATGGTTTGCGTTTTTGGCCCGAATTCACAGAGAGTGGGGGCACATTTACGCCAGCATAGCGCACACACAGTACGCTAAGCCGGCGCAGCGCGGAGAGGCATGCACTGTATTCAGCAAGCTATTGCTCACCAAGATACGCCAGCGTAGTGTATTTTCGAAGGCGCAGGCCAGCGTAAGTGGAAGTGACCCCATGCAAATGATGGTCTGAGCATGGTGCAGTGTTTTACGCCCGGTGTATCACAAACGCGCATGCGCCGTGGACGCATGAAACTGCACCTTTATGTGCATGCTCACAACTGCCTAAGCTACACCGGATCACTACGTACAGCGTGAACGTAACGTACGCCCAATACGCCGGCCTGTGTTCTCTGGGGCAGACCTTTGCATGTTTATTGCTGGGTTGTGCCTCATCTATGGGGAAAAACTTTACGCCGGACTTACAACTTACGCAAACATCGCATAGATGCGTCGGGCGCATGTACGTTCGTGATTCACCGTATTTCCCTAATTTGCATATTTGAATGCCTAATCAATGGGCGAAGCAATATGCGTCCAAACCATATTTGCACCCATGCTACGCCAGCGTAAGCAAGATACATCAGGGTAGGATGGCCTGTTTTTGGACGTATGTTGGTTTGTGACTCTGGCGCACACATACGCCGGGCACACATTTGCACTACGTCGACGTAAAGTGATTTACGTCGGCGTAAGTGCTTTGTGAATCCGGGCCTATGTGTACACGGACACATAGGCTTTTATGGAGTTGAGTTTAGGAGCTGTAGTGTACATAAAGCCTATAGCCGCGTACAGACAAGGAGACATGTCCGCTCAAACATGTCCGACAGGCCGTTTCCAGCGGACATGTCTCCTCGGATTTTGGTCCGATGGCGTGTACACACCATCGGACGAAAATCCCCTCTGACTGAGGACGTGGTGACGTGGCGGTGACATTGACGCCGCCACGTCACCACTCCAGGAAGTACAATACTTTTACGCATGCGTCGTCAAATCCATTCGACGCATGTGGGAGATTTATGTCTGCTGGTTAGGCGTACTAACCAGCGGACTTGTCCGACGGACAGGTTTGCAGCGGACAAATTTCAAAGCATGCTTAGAAATTTGTCCGCTGGAAAAACCTGTGCGCTAGGTCGTACACACGATCGGATGTGTCCGCTGAAACTGGTCGGCGGACCAGTTTCAGCGGACATATTCGATCGTGTGTACGCGGCCTAAGGCTTTTCAGCACCAAGCAACTGTTATCAGGATTTGCAAGCCCGCCATCGGATCTTCTGTTCAGTCTCTACAGTTCTACAGGGTTGACGTTGCGGCCTCATCTGATGCCAGTGGGCATAAGGGCAGCTCTTTGGTCTGCAGGTAGTCCCAATTTTTTACTGTTGTATTTATTGAGCTTGTTGGTGTTTGCTGTGTTTTCCACCCCTCAGTTGTACTGCTTTTGGAGATCCTGAATATACAGACTTTCTTTTCCCAAGGCTGACCTATGGAGGCTGTTTCTGCTCCAAATGATGCCCTCTGGCTTCAAATACTTTGAGTCATTACACTAAGCAAGTATGCAGGTAAGGATTTTTCTGATATGAATAATTGTTCTGTATCTAAACATAACCAATAAATGATTTTAGTGAGTGAGTGAGTGAAAAACTTATATAACGCAACACATGCAAACTGAATCGCCTCTGGGCGCTGTGGTCAGAGCCTATTTTTATCTAGAGAGATTTACCATATGAAGAATATTTTAATAGGTCAGATGGATTGCTCATGAAAGGCTTACCAACAGTCTAATGTTAAAGGCTAAGTTTACCTTTTAGTAAAAAAAAAGATTTTGCAGGTATAAAAATGTGCATTTATTTATTTATTTTTTACAGTCACTCTTTACAGCTGTCTGCCCCTACCACTATACAGGCAGACAGTTGCTGAGCTGCAGGAAGTGACAATGAACTACAAGTGCGCTGATCAGTGCATTCATAGTTCATTGAGAACTACAAGCCGCCTGCCACAGATCTTTGTGAATGAATGACACGGCTTTGCGCGCAGAGCCCCACACAGCCGTACTATTTTTTTAAATGTGACTGTGGCAGCAGCGAATAGGAACCCCTGCCTGCTGTCACATGGAATGGGGGCGGGGAATTGGGGGTGTTGAACATTTTCAGAAGATGAACTTCGTCTTTAAGATACTGCAGAAATGATGCGTTTACATTGGGGGTGACATAGGGCAAATAGGCTGTTCACTCAGTTTAGTTGATGTGGTAGAATTTTAGTTTGCAAAAAGTGCCCATGCACATGGAAGGAAAATAAAATCTGTATTTTTGTTAGCACATGGTTGAATGATGGAAGTTAGCAGCGTTTCATCACAATGACTATGCTAAGGGTAAATTCCATTGCTAAATCATGAATTGTGACAAACTTGAAAGCCCAAGAAAAACAAATTGCATTAGCCAGCTTTGGTGTTGAACAGAAAGGATAACCATACAGAGCACTTTATTAGAAGCATCGCCCATTTTTAGTCTGGGTTAGTATGCTTTTCTGTTACCTGTTGATATGTTTTAACGTGATTTGCACCGTACAGTAAAAGCTAATTAAATCCACAAGATGGCAGTGTTCTCAAATCAGTAGGAGTATGTTAGCACATTTAAATCGGAACTTTAGGGTACAAAAAAAAAATCACCATACATGCGTGATCTCCATACTCTCTAGACACGTTTGGTATATAGCAATATTACTAACGAAAAAGAAAACTCATTCTTGTGACTTATGTGTTTACTTGACAGGAATACAAATAATACAATAAGCAACAGTAGGTTTTAATGGGCGAGAAAAAAATATGCAGTGCACTACTGTTATACAATGTGTACATGTACACTACTGTGCAAAAGTTTCAGTTTAGGCAGGTGTGAAAAATGCTGTAAATTAAGAATGCTTTCAGAAATAGAAATGCTAATAATTTTTTTTATCAATTAACAAAATAGAAAGTATATGAACAGAAGAGGAAAAGTCCAAATCAAATCCATTTTTGATGTGACCACCCTTTGCCTTCAAAACGGCATTAGTTCTTCTAGGTACACTTGCAAACAGTTTTTGAAGGAACTTGGCAGGTAGGTTATTACAGACATTTTGGAGAACCAACTACAGATCTTCTATAATTCAGATCTTCTGTAGACTGCAATCCTTCTGTCTCTTTATATGTATTCTTAGACAGACTTAATGTTGAGATCTGGGCTCTGTTGGGGCCAAACCATCACTTCCATGACTCCTTGCTCCTATTTATGCTGAAGATCGTTCTTAATGACATTGGCTGTGTGTTTGGGGTCATTGTCTTTCTGCAGAATAAATTTGGGGCCAATCACACGCCTCCCTGATAGTATCACATGATGAATAAGTATCTGCCTGTATTTCTCAGCATTGAGGACATCATTGATTCGGACCAAATCTCCAACTCCATTTGCAGAAATGCAGCCCCAAACTTGCAAGGAACATCCACCATGCTTCACTGTTTCCTGCGGACACTTATTATTGTACCGCTCCCCAGCCCTTCGCTAACAAACTTTCCCCTGCTATAGCCAAATATTTCACATTTTGAGTCATCAGTCCAGAGCACCTGCTGACATTTTTTTTGCACCCCAGTTCCTATGTTTTTGTGCATAGTTGCGTTGCTTAGCCTTGTTTCCACATTGAAGGTATGGCTTTTTAGCCACAATTCTATGAAAAACACTTCTTGCCAGACTTCTCTAGACAGTAGATGGGTGTACCTGGATACTACTGGTTTCTGCCGGTTCTGTGCTGATGGCACTGCTGGACATCTGATGTTGAAGGGAAGTAAGCATGATGTCTTTCATCTGCTGCATTGTTTCCTTGGCCGACCACTGGGTCTACGGTCCTCAAAATTGCCCGTTTCTTTGTGCTTCTTCAAAAGATCTTGAACAGCACATCTTGAATCCCCAATCTGCTTTTAAATCTTTGCTTGGCGGAGACCTTGCTGATGTGGTATAACTACCTTGTGACTTTTTGTTGTGCTCAGTCTTGCCACGGTGTGTGACCTGTGATATGAAATGGTCTTCCACAACATCACCTTAGTAGCAGAGTTTTTCTGTTTATCACTCAGTTTTAAGCCTCCCAATGTCACTTTAAGACTCTTCCACCAAACACTGTATTCATAGGAAATATACAGTGAGGGAATAAAGTATTTGATCCCCTGCTGATTTTGTACATTTGCCCACTGACAAAGAAATGATCTGCCTATACTTTTATTGGTTGGTTTATTTTAACAGTGAGAGACAGGATAACAGCAAAAATATCCAGAAAAACGCATTTAAAAAAAGTTAAAAATTGATTTGCATTTTAATGAGTGAAACGAGTATTTGACCCCTTTGCAAAATACGACTTCGTACTTAGTGACAAAACCCCTGTTGGCAATCAGAGGTCAGACAATTCTTGTATTTGGCCACCTGGTTTGAAAATATCTCAGTAGGGATTTTGTCCCACTCTTCTTTGCAGATCCGCTCCAAGTCATTAAGGTTTTGAGGCTGACGTTTGGTAACTCGAACCTTCAGCTCCCTCCGCATATTTTAAGGTCTGGAGACTGGGGGATCAAAATACATTTTTCCCCTCACTGTATATTTTGCACTAAGGAGCTCCTAATCATCCTGTCATGACCTGGTGATCCCACGGGAACTGAGATTTATCTCTGAAATGGGTATATGAAACAGTAATACAACTGGCAATTCATTTTATTGCTGGACAGGAGGCGAGGAAACATTTTGCCAATAGACAATAAACATCTAATACCAGTTTCATATTCTTTTTTCACTCTATACAAAAAAAAAGCAAATTCTTGTTGGAGTTAGGTCTTAAATTGGGGTAGAAGTTAGAAAATTCTGAGTATTTTTGATATAATTAATAATATATGAACTCTGGTACACTCAGGCCGCGTACACACGATCAGACATGTCCGATGAAACATGTCCGACGGACCGTTTTCATCAGACCATGCTGAAGTGGTCTGTTGGTCTGACACCATCGGACCAAAATCCCCTCGGACCAGAACGCGGTGACGTAGAACACAACGACATGATGAAAAAACGTAGTTCAATGCTTCCAAGCATGCGTCAACTTGATTCTCAGCATGCCCGGAATTTTGGTCCGATGATTTTGTGTACTAACCATCGAACCTGTCCGACGGACAGGTTTCCAGCGGACAGGTTTCAAAGCATGTTTTGAAACTTTTGTCCGCTGGAAAACTGTCCGATAGGCCGTACACACGTTCGAACATGTCCGCTGAAACAGCGGACATGTTCGATCGTGTGTACGCGGCCTCAGAAATGCGACAGCAGGCTGCTGATTAATGCTCTTTTCCCCAAATGTAATATCAATAAAGACAGAATGAAGATCTTATGACAAAAACTGATAGAACCCAATTTTACTAAACAATTAAAACTGCTTTGGAGCCCTGTCACAGTTTGTGGCCCCTC
Source organism: Rana kukunoris (assembly GCA_029574335.1). Classification (NCBI taxonomy): domain Eukaryota; kingdom Metazoa; phylum Chordata; class Amphibia; order Anura; family Ranidae; genus Rana; species Rana kukunoris. The sequence goes on from CM056049.1 coordinate 292,305,035, forward strand.
TGTCGCCACTCAGTAACAGAGTACGCCCTCAGGTTAAGACCTCCCAGACTCCGCCAGGGTCATTCCTCAAACCATATTCCTGATTTGCTAGGGCCCCATTCTGCAACACCCCACCTGCACTTAGCTGGCCATAGGGAGATTGAGATATGCCCACTTTGGATAATATGCACCATGTCGAACAAGCAACATCTCCCTATTTTCAGCCTACAGTACTAGTGCTCCACTGCAGGTTTCCACTTACAGCCCTAGGAAGGTACCAAATCTATAGTCGGACAAATATTTGGGTAGATGGTTAGGAAAGCTTCTTGCACACACTGTATGCTGACCAGTTCCAGCTTCCCTTGCCATGTTGCCTTACCATTGTTGCTACTCTGGCTAATCCTCCAATCCAACTTAGGCATTCATCCACCCCTCTACTTGTCCTCCTGGGCCTATTTCCTCCTCCCTTCCCTTTTTTTTTTTAACCACTTCAGCCCCAGAAGGATTTACCCCCTTCCTGACCAGAGCACTTTAACTGACAATTGTGCAGTTGTGCGACATTGCACCCAAACAAATTTTATGTCTTTTTTTCCCCACAAATAGAGCTTTCTTTTGGTGGTATTTGATCACTTTTTTCTTGCGCTATAAACAAAAAAAAGTGCGACAATTATGAAAAAAAAGCAAAATTTTTTTGCTTTTTGCCATCATAAATATCCCCCAAAAAATATATTAAAACATTTTTTTTTTCCTCAGCTTAGGCCGATCTGTATTCTTGTACATATTTTTGGTAAAATAGGGGATAGATTTTTATTTTGTTCTATATTATATTTAAAAACATTTATACAAAGAAACATAATTCAATTGCTTGCGCATCACAAAATATAACATGCCACAGTTCGGTTCTATTTTAGATAAATATACAAAATCTTTAAAGTCCCAATTCTTATTTTATAATTCTAATAATGGTATAAACTTTGACCTCTGCCATGCTAGCTATTTCACCAAAAAAAGGCTTCTCTTCCTTCTCCACTAGTGGTACAGTCATATTCCCTAGAGTAGACAAAGAGGGACCATTGTGTACATTTTTTATAAAATTTCTTCTCTTTACCTTGAATAATACCTTTTTCCATAGCATGTATGTCAGCTATTTTTTTGAGCCACGGGAGGTGATTTCTGCTTCCATCGGGCTGGAACACATGCCTTTGCTGCATTCAGAAAATGAACGATCATTGAATTTCTATTTCTTTTTCATACATCATGAGATGAGTCAGGCTAATATTCATTACCTGCTGGGCTATTCTTCATCATCAGGTGAATGGACACTGGTAGATTAGTCTTGATACAGGAAGTGCCCCTCCCTATATAACCCCTCCCATACAGGAAGCACATCAGTTTTTTACCAGTGTTTACAAGGTGGATGGCACAGTTTGTTTGAACTCTCTGAGCGCCAGGTCTATAGTCCCACGAACAAAAATGAATCGAGGGATTGACCGATCGGATCCATTTGACACAAGCTTTTATGCTTAAATAAATGGTGCCCGAGCCTCGCAAATAAGACTAAAAAGAAACGTATTACTCAAGATTACTGCAAGGTCTTGTCTGTAATGCAGCCTCTGGGCCCTGAACCCTGCAGAGTGGAAATCCTGAACACTACAGCGCTAAGGCACCTGCAGGATGCTGTACAGGTTCAAGGGAGTGGACCCTAAACAAGAAAGGGTACCCAGTCCTTGAAGGTCCCGTGTGACAGGAACCCACCGTGAAGGGTGAAGATTGGGCCCTTAGTTTCTAAGTGGCCCTGTGCCTGGATGGGTAAGTAAAACCCCTTTATTTTATTATTGTGGGGTGTCCCAATAATTGTAACAATAAGTCAAGCTAGCTAAAGGCTGGACACCTGTGTGTGGTGACCATACAGGGGAGTTTTTTGGCTAACTGTGGGTGTTTGCAAAGTCTACCTTTTTTCTGTCTGTCTGGCAGTTTTTTACAGGTAACAAAAGTGTAGAGAATAACGCCTCGTTTAGGGTTTCTAGTTGGGGGACTGGACCACATAGTGGTTGTAGTGAGTCAATCCACTGTAAAAGGCACCTAGCGGTGCTTTCCTAAATGGATGCAAGGGTTTCCTTGGACGCAGGGGTAAGCCGATTTGAATCGCCATGGGCAATGAGCAGTCCATGCAAGGGAAGGAATCCGAGGCTTTCCATAGTCAGATGGTTGCACAGTACATGAAGTCTAGTTTTGGGGCAAAGGCCATTAAACCCTTTAAGGAATGACATGGGTGGTCCAAGGATACTACTTGGGGTATCCCTCTGGAGGGGACATTTGACGTCTGGAGGTAGGAGAAATTCATAACTGAGTTCAAACCCAGGCTCTTGGCAGCAAAGACCTTTAGATGTAATTTGACTGTGGCTTCAGAAATCTGTAATGAGTGGGTTGATGGATGTGTAGTGCACCCTTTTGTGGTTAAAATTCTCATGTCTGTTTTTGAACTTTGTATGGCTGATCCATGCAAGGTTTTCGAGCTGCTCTCGTGTTTTTCCGATTTGTATTTTTTTTATATTGCTAAAAGAGTGAAGGCAGCATTCCGTCTGTATCTCGGTTACATTTGTATCTAAATGTTTGTCTCGTGTTTTAGTCTTCTAATTGTATGTAGTAACATGAATATTTTAGAACCCACCACAGCGGCCCCCCTATGCGTCATGGCTGTTGTATTTTTGTAGGAACGTGAAAGTAAGAGTTAGAGAGTTTGTACTTGTTGTCCGTTTTGAGGAATGTCAGTGACAATTTACCAATGTACACAAATGTTGTATTGTTTGCCATTCTTTGCAGGTTAAATATCAAGGATAGAGTAATAACTTTTGTTTATACGTATCTTTTCAGGTCCAAGGCGTTTCTGTAAGTGTATGTAGATAGCTATACACATACCTGAAAGGAGGTAAAAGTATCATAAGCTTTTTCATTGGTTCTTTTTTTCCTGCACCACATTAAACCCTGCATCTCTTCCTTCAGTTTGTAATGAGGAAGAGAATGGGGGGGGGGGGGGGGTAAATGTAAGAATGACAGTTTTCAAACTAATAATACTAACCTTTCTAACTCTAACCAAGTTTGTGACCTAGTAGGTTGACATGTTCCACGACTGTCTTTCTTTGATGGAATTTGAATTAGCAAGCAGCAGTCTGGTGAAGGAGGCTCCCACCCCAGATGCTAAGAACCTTTTTGTCAATGGTTACAGGTATTACACCCCAGATGGTAAGCCACGCACAGGTTATGCAGTGACCACAGTCATTAAGTTCCCACGTGTCTGGATTATCGCCATATGAGGTTTGTTTGGAGGTCAACCAAAAACAGGGTTGTACTTTCCTCAGAAGCTGTTGCCTACATTTCCAGCTGACGGGGTAGGTGCAGTCACTGTAACATGAACTTCACAATAATGTTCTTTCCATCAAGGTCACAAGGTTGTTGTAAAGAAGCTTGAAGGACAAGGCACTTCGATCCATGCCAGCCACTGCAAGAAGCTGCTCAACCACACCAAAGAATGAGGAGTATCTTTGTTTATATTTTTTAGTTTAGTATATTTTGTCACAGGTAACGAAAAGCATCCCAATTTATTATTTTAAGTGTATTTTCCGACTAGCTAAGAAAGGGAACATGACCAATTGCTGGGTCTACTCTGAATCTCAACCAAGCTTTAGTACCTCAGCATTGACAGCGGTACATGCTATGTAGGATGCTCATATTTGTATGAGGAGTTTTGACAAACTAGTAAAACTCCAAGCAGACACTTGTCAATAGAATTTAACGATGCATTTCTAGAGGGTAAAATTAGTTATAGTTTTAACAATGGCACTGGCTCTTGCCAGTTTGGGTAGCGGGACAACCTAGGTAACCCACAATTGTGCATCAACTATAGTTTGGTAAGAACGGCAAGGACAGCTAGAAGGGAATTCAACAACCCTGACCAGGTCTGGGTTCAGTTTCCTGCTTGTACAGGGTGGGGGCTTGAGCTTATGAACAATTTCTCGTTCAGTGTGGATGGGAAGTTCAATTTAACTGTTGTAGCTTCAAGGTAGACCCCACAAGAACGGCAGATCAAGACCTTTCTATTAAATGATGGCCCATGATTACTTGTTGGCATCCGAGGGGGGTTTCTGTGAATTCATAGGTAAAGATTGTTGTACCTGGATCGAGGATACTAGTGACAAAGTTCAGGCTCATATGGATAAGAATAGATCCCTGCACAGTAGACCACAAAATGTTGCTAACTCGCCTCACAGAAGTAGCCGGAGTCGCAGACTCTGATCTACCCTGGTTTGCATTGTTCCTGGAGAACCAATCCCAGACAGTGAAACTAGTAGCCTTCACTTTGGAAGCACACACCATTACATGCAGTGACCCTCAAGGATCACCCCTGTCACCCGTACTTTTCAACATATACCTCCGCCCACTCCTTAAAATCATCAGTAAACAGGACCTACTCTACCACTCCTATGCTGACGACACTCAACTTAACTTTTGCATCAGCAACAAAAAAGACTAATATCACAGACTAGAACAATGCCTCACATTGATAGACAATTGGATGATGGAGAGCCACCTTAAACCTAATGGATCTTTTCCTTCATGCAAATCGAAAGACAAACTCTAGGACGACATGGACTCCACCCTCCACTCAAAAGTCTAGGAGTCACCTTTGACTCTGACATGACTATGAATGCACAAATAGGATCAGTAGTCAGGGGATCTCGCTATCTTCTCCGCCTGCTACGAAGACTCATTCCCTTCATCCCGGAAGAGTATATAGCAGTAGTAGTTGGAACAATTATCCTCTCCAGACTCGACTATGCAAACTCCCTCTACCTCGGACTACCCAAATACCAGATTTCTAGTCTACAAGTCGTCCAGAACATGGCAGCCAGACTGATAACAGGAAAAAAAATAGTAATCGATCACCCCATCCCCGAGGACCCTCTATTGGCTAGACATAAATGATCGGGTTACATTCAAGGCTCTCTGCCTCACTCACAAATGTACACAAGGAATTGGCCCTCAATATTTATGTGAGAAAATAAAATACTACAACCCCAATCGCGTTCTTCGATCAACCAACCAAAACCTACTCCAAATCCCCAAGTCCCGCTACAAGTCTAAAGGAGAACGAAGATTTGCAGTCCAAGGACCACGGCTATGGAACGCTCTACCAACTAACATCCGTATGGAAGAAAAATCATCAGGCCTTCAGAAAAAAAATGGAAGACCCACCTCTTCTGAAGGATCAGGACGACAATGGATACAAAGCGCCTTAAGGCGATTCTGTTCGCATTTGTAGCGCTATACAAGTTATTCACTCACTCGCAAGGCAAAGCCAGAGATATAGCTAGTGTAAGTTGGAATCATTTTAAGGGTCTGGGAATCTTTATGGATTTTTTTATTTTTCATGGTTGAAGGAAGTAGGGGTATATATACTCATGATGTTTTTGTTTCTATTCATTCTATATGTAGTGATGAGGTGCTCCTGTTGCCTGATTGGACAAGTGAACAGAGCCCGAGCAGAAGACCACATCCTCCTCACTAGATGAGACGCCCCGCAGCCCAACCCACGTACAAGACACAGAGGATCCCAGACCGGCCGGCTTTCATGTTCTCCTTTAAGTCATTCCTCTTGAAGAACAGAGTCTTCAAGTCAAGCCATGTTATGAACTCATATGGACTGTAAGGACTGATTTATTTCCAGGTGTCCAAGAAGAAGATCAAGATTCGAGGGACACATGGGAGCATATGACAATTTTTTTTTATTAATGTATGTTGTCAGATGTCCCCCAGTGTCAGTTTTGCTGCAATGCGTTCACGTGAGTGTATTTACACATACAGATATTGGTGGAAGGCCATTGGCTGCGTAAACCTTCCCGTGGACACAGCAGATCTGTTTTCTCTTTTAGGGATGTTCGTTCATGCCTTACCAAGAGACTGGCCACTTCATGGCGATTGCCGTAACGACTCCAAGCAGACAGATCTGCGTACATGGGAATCATAGCATAACCATACACAAATTATGGCTCACTGAGCCATGATAGAGTATGTCTCGCATCACTGGTAGTGGTGGGATGGTGTGCACACAGTCCTGTTCAGAGCCCTGTAAGTAGTGTACAAATTGTGAGACACTTTGGCCTAGATTCACAAAGCACTTGCACCGACGTATATCCAGATACGCTGCGTAAGTGCAAATATGTCCCGTCGTATCTGTGCGCCGGACCCACAAACCAAGATACGCCTAAAAACAGACTTCATCCCACCGACGTAACTTGCCTACACCGGCGTAGAGTGGACGCATATTTACGCTGGACGCATGTGGCTTTCCCATTGATTTTCTATTCAAATATGCAAATGAGGGAGATGCGCTGATTCACGAACGTACTTGCGACCGGCGCATGATTTAAGCAGTTTGCGTAAGTTTTACATTCGGCGTAAAGTTATTCCCCATAGATGAGGCGCAACCTATGCAAAAGGTATGGACCAGGGAACACAAGCCTACGTATTTTACGTTGGACGTCTGTGAATATGGGCTGATGTGGGTCTGGCTGGGCGTAGATTACGTTCACGGTGATCCGGCGTATCTTAGGCAGTTGTTTCAACGTGGTTGTATGCATGCGAACAGGGATACGTCCATGTCCCGACACATGCGCAGTTCCTTTTAAGTACTTGTCTGGCGCCCGGCCCATCATTTGCATGGGGTCACGCTTCATTAACATGGCTTACGCCTACGAAATATACGCTACGCCGGCGCAGAGTTGGGAACATTTGCTTTGTGAATTCTATGCTTGCCTGTCTGAGCTGCACCGGCGTAGCGTAAAAGAAATACGCTACAGCGGCATAAATAAGCGCCGATGTATGTGAATCCGGGCCTTTGTGTCTCACAGAAAACCTGCCACATGGCTTTGCACACGACCATCTGCACACGTCACTACTGGAATTCTATGTGAATGTATACGTGTGTGTGTGTGTGTGATTGGTTCTTTTGAAAGAATACAAATGTCTGGCTGATTCTGAAGCCACCACCTCTTTGTTATTCGTGTTGAGAGTATAAATAAATGGAGCTGATCACCCTAGAGAGGATTCTGCTAAGGTGGTACCAGCATCTGTGTCTGTGTCACTTGGAGATACAAGCAAACTTTTCAATACAATACAAGAGATTTGTGCTTTTAAGCGCAAATAAATTATTTGCTTATAGCTTAAAATTTCTTGGACACTCTTCAGAAAGTATGTCCAAATCTCTTTCCCATTTCTGGAGGAATCCCGGAACAGAGCCCTCAGGTGGATGTATTAACAATTTGTATTGTTGGGGATAGATTTATGTCATTTTTATTTTATTCATGATGGTGGCGATCTGCGATTTTTATTGTGCTTGCGGCGGCCATATCGGACACTTTTGACACTATTTTGGGACCAGTGACATTTATACAATGATCAGTGCTATAAAAATGCACTGATTACTGTGTAAATGACACTGGCAGGGAAGGGGTTAAACACTAGGGGGCCATCAAGGGGTTAACTGTGTTCCCTCACTGTGTTCTAACTGTAGGGGGGGTGGTCTCACTAGAACATGACAGAGATCACTGCTCCCAATCCCTGGGAGCATTAAATCCCTAAGTGAAAAAGATATTCAGCGCTGTAAAAAAAATTATTAAACTAGAACCTAAACTATGCAAGCCAGCACTGGAGATAATTCATAAAAAATCCCAATAGCAAATATATATAGAAAAAGTGCAGCGCAAATATAAACAAATATAAATACTGTGACCAGTATATAAACTAAAAAGTGCATAGAAAATAAATAATCGTGATAATAAGGTCCATAAATCAATCAATCCGCAGCCAGACCCAGCAGACAAAGGATTCCCAGAATGGAAGTGAAAAAGATGACACCAAAAGATATCCTCCACCAGTGACAGATGGACTCTCACCTCTGTAATTTGACCCGTATGGATCTCAAAGCATAATCTGTGTAATCAGAGCTTCAGCTGCCAGCTCCCATAGGAAACGAGTGGATGGAAATGACACCTTAGATCCGGACCCAATGGCTTAAACCGATTATAACATCATATGGAAAAAGAAAGGGAAAAATCTAGTGCTCTCCGGTTGAAAAAGACTTTTAGGGAGGGGCGTGTGCAGGCTCTAGCAGGACAGTCATGTCAGCCTAGTGCTCTGCTTCATGAGGAAAGAAAGCCGCGGATAACTCGCTTCCTAACTGGTCACAACTGGACAAAAACCCAGTCATTAACTACAGGAAGGTGAGGGGAACATTTTAATGTATAATGGTGCTGGGTGGCTCAAGAAATAGAGCTAAAACGACACTTGTCAGCAGCGTGCAGCAGACCAAAGGCTCAGTTAAGGCGCCAGTCACCTCAGAGAGGCTCCCCTCAGGTAAGGGGAAGAAACAAACAGCTAAAACAGCCAAACCCATGGCTTCTCTGACTAACCTCACCTCAGATAGTGAGGATGAAGACACGGCTGCTATTTCACAAACTGTACCACAAGACAACACAGTTTCTGCGGGATTAATTAATCAATTTGAAAAAATGCTCCGCAAAGCATTAAAGCAGACATCTGACCAGATTACCTCAAATCTCACCAAGGAGATTAGGGAATTGGGTACTCGTACAGAAGCACTGGAAACTAAAGTGGAGGACATTGAAACCTACACCCATGAATGCCTAACAGAAATAGACTCCCTAAAAGAAGAGAACCTAATGCTACAGAGCAGATTAGAAGAATTTGAAAACCGTGCCAGGAGATCTAACTTAAGATTTAGGGGCATCCCAGAGTCTGTGGTGGACCTTCAGTCCACCATAATGGCTCTATGTCAGGAACTACTTCCAGGCATTGCAGTGGAACGTTTGGAGATGGACAGAATACATAGGGCACTCTCCCCTAAAAAGGTAGATGGCCCCCCCAGAGACATAATAGCGAAGTTCCATTTCTACAAAACCAAGGAGCAAATTTTGGCGACAGCAAGGGAGAAGGGGATCCTGTCTTTCCAAGGCTACAATTATCAAATTTTTGCAGACATATCACAACTAACCATTGCCAAGAGAAGAGCAATGAAACCTCTCTTGATCGAATTACAGCAGCGTAACATAAAATATCAATGGGGCTTCCCTTTCTCCCTCCGTTTCACGATTCAAGGGACCAAGATAGTCTGCAGAACACCCGACCAACTACACCAGGCCCTAGTAGACTTTAAAATCATTGATCAACCCTCCTCGGCTTCCACCTCACGCAGAAGATCAGCACCAACCTCTTCTAACAACCACTCCATCCAACAAGAACCGAATGGCGGACCCCACCAATCCACCAAGCGCGGCAGATTCGCACCACAGACCCAGGATCAAGAAGACACAATGGACTGAACTTCTCACACTGCCACTTAACTCTTCCTCTCAATTTAGGCTAAGTAATTGTCTGTCAACAGGTACTGTGTTGGTCCTATTCCCCTGTAGACAATCCCACCTCTTTTTCCTTTTCTCTTTATATTAGGTCTTGACACCAGTAAAGGTGATATAAACACCTTCCTGATCAATCATTTATTATAACCTCGGCAGAAATGAGTGCTTATGTCTTGTCCTTAGTATGAAATGTTTACTCCTAGTATTCGCATATTACATGTCACAGGCAATTGCCTATGATGATAACCTGGTATTGCCTCTCCTTTCCGCATGGACCACTATAAACTCTTCCTCACAAATGCCCAGGTGCCCTATTGTCACTCTTGCATACTTCCGTCTAAAACACTATTTGAGGCCCTTATTTAAACCCCTGATCATATGTACTAATCTGTTGGCTATCACCTGGAGTGACCCTATGGACTTGACATCTTCCCCCCTGAATTGCATACCCTGCAAGACACTAAAAAAGGCCCTGCCAAATTCCGAGATTTTACATAGGCATAGGAATCCCTCTGCATTTAAAATACACTTCTATATTATTGAATGCGGCTTTCTGACTCGTGGAAAAAACACGCGTCTCAACCAGTCCACCTCAGATCCCCAAACTAATATGTGGGGATTTGGGAGGGACCCTCTATCCCTTGGTGAGGGATCTTTTCCCTCACTACGGGCACACCCCGAATGCTTATTCAGTGATTTGTTGTTCAAATATGCATTAATCTACAATGTATTCTCTCTTTCATTTGAGTCTACCTATCCTGGATCCTCATCTTTCCTTTCCCTCACCCCATCCGCATGGAGCAACCTGGGCCATCCCCGTCCGAGGAGGCAAGGTAAGATAAAACTTTTGGTTTGGCTGCCATGGCACCCTTAAACTTGATTTCACTTAATGTACAAGGGTTGAACATACCGCAAAAACGTACGAAGGCCTTTAGGCTCTTTCAATCCAAAAAGGCTCACATTGTCTGCCTACAGGAGACACATTTTACCCCTAACACCACTCCTAAATACTTCAACGCTGCATACCCACAAGTATATACGGCTTCAGCCCCAGTTAAGAAGAGAGGTACCCTGATTGCCTTCCACCGATCTACCCCATTTACCTTGAACACGGTACTCAGAGACCCTGAAGGTCGATACATGATCCTAACAGGATACATCCTAGACACACCGGTAACGGTAGTATCATACTATGCCCCTAACCTTAACCCCATGCCGTTCTTATCACACCTTCTTCAAACTATCAATGCCCATAAAATGGGCTCTCTCCTAATATGCGGGGACTCGAGTCAGGTTCTGCTTCCCTTTCTTGACAGATCTCCTTACGTACCACCGAAATATCAGACCAAATGGACTCTGTCCACTCTCCTTTCTAAATATAACTTAGTGGATTCCTGGAGAGAACTGAACCCCACGAAACGTAACTACACCTACTTTTCTAACCCCCACCAATCACATAGCCGGATAGACCACATATTATTGTCAATTGGAATGCTGCCAGAAGTTCTCAATTCTGTTATAATACCCATTCCCTGGTCAGATCACGATGCTGTATACACAACAATAGCATCAACTATTCCTAAAAAGACCGACCCGACCTGGTATATGCCTGATATTTTGCTCAAACATCCCTCCTACTGTCTGGAAATCGAGCAGTCCCTAAAAGATTACTTAGATCTCAATATGTCCCCAGAAATATCTGCTCTCACGCTTTGGGAAGCCCATAAACCGGTACTGAGAGGGGTAATTCAAAGACAACTTGGGATCCTCAAAAAGGCACGTAGACAATTAGCACTGAAATTGGAAACGGAATTCAACCTTGCCCACCTAGCCTTTCAAAATAACCACTCCCCCCACGCTAAAAATCGCCTAGATAAAGCACGCCTCGAATTTGACCTATTTCTCACGGACTCTGCAAATAAAGCTTTAGACAGATCCAAGCACACATTCTACAAAACAGCTAATAAAACTGGTGCAAACCTAGCAAGGACACTTAATTCAATCAACAAATCTTATACACCAATAAAACTGAAACTAGCTAACAACGTTATCTCCAGCAACCCACTTAAAATTGTGCAGAAATTCAGTACTCATCTGAAAAAAACTATATGCGGAAACTAATACATTTGACGAATCGGTAGCCGACACCTTTTTCTCGCAATTCCAATTGCCCCGAATGTCTGATTCCCAAAAGACACAACTAGATGCGCCTATTTCGCAAGAAGACGTAACTAGAGCAATCAAGGAACTCAAATTAAACAAGCGGCCCGGACCTGATGGATTCACAGCCCGATACTATAAAGCACTCTCTGAACTAATCTCCCCGAGGCGGAGGCCTTCAACGACCTTTTAAAACTGAAATCATTTAGACAGGAATCACTTTTGGCCACAATCTGCATGATTCCCAAGCCACAGACAGACAATACCCTCAGTGAAAATTACCGGCCCATATCTATGCTAAATACGGATATCAAACTTCTAGGTAAAATTCTGGCGAATCGCTTAAACAACATAATTGGAACCCTGATCCATCGCGATCAGGTAGGTTTCATCCCCAACCGGCAGGCAGGAGATAATATCAGAAGGGCGAGCCTATTGGCTCACATTGCCAAGAAGAGAGGAATCCCTGCTTGCTTCCTCTCTCTCGACATAAAACAGGCGTTCGACTCTGTATCCTGGTCCTACTTGAAGTATACCCTTCAAAAATGGGGCTTTGGCCCCAACTTCATGAAATGGATCCTAGAATTATACAATAGCCCGAAGGCATATGTAAAGTATGCAGGATATAGATCGGACACCTTCTCCATTAACAGGGGCACGAGACAGGGATGTCCTCTCTCCCCCTTATTATTTGCCCTCCTCATAGAACCGCTTGCACAAAAGATCAGGTCAGACCCGACAATACTGGGCATAGAAATAGGCGGACACAAGCATAAACTATGCATGTTCGCTGACGACATCCTCCTTTTTCTTGCATCGCCCCAGGTAACAGGACCCAACCTTATGCTAATTCTTAAAAAATTTGCATCCATTTCAGGACTAGTCGTTAACCCTAAAAAATGTCTCGCACTAAGCATTTCGCTTACTTCCTTAGAGTTAAATGCAGCCAAATCCGGTCTACCTTTCGTATGGGCAACTAAGAGTATTCCCTATTTAGGAACACACCTTACAACATCAATAACGGATCTATTCTCTTCCAACTACCCTATTCTCCTAAAACAGATATCAAGCCTCCTGAATTCCTGGGCCCATCTACCCCTATCATGGTTTGGCAGAATCAACGCGGTCAAAATGACTATATTACCGAAATTATTATATTTATTTAGAGTGCTCCCCATCCCAATCCCATCATATTACTTCAGGATATTACAAAGAAGAGTTTCCGCCTTTACGTGGGGATCCACTAGGCCTAGAATAAAACCTCAAATCCTGCATCTATCTAAGGATAATGGTGGAATGGGGCTGCCCAACTTTATAAACTACTATAAAGCGGCACAACTTGCAAACCTAGTAAAATACCACGACAAATGTGAGCCCCCTCTTTGGGTATCAATTGAAGCGGTAGAGTCTGACCCCATCGCAATTTCGAATGTACTATGGATCCCCCCTAAAGCTCGTAAACACTTACTGAACCCCATCACCAAACACTCACTCTCCCTCTGGGACACAGTAAAGACTAAATATCTTCTCCAATCCCCCCATGTTCCTCTTTTATCGTTTCATAAAAACCCTGCGTTCTACCCTGCTTGGATCTATCCCAATACCTTTAAAGAGTGGGTGTCAAAAGGATGTACATGCTTACATGACTTTATAGACTCTTCTTCTTTTTTATCCTTCACCACTATCAGTGCAGTGCACGACATACCAGAGACCGAAATATTTAGGCATCTACAAATTAAAAATTTCTTTAAGCCATTTGTTGATGCTTCACCCACGCCAACATGTATATCCACCTTTGAGAATTTCTGTAAGAATGACCCCCACGCTAGAGGAATAATATCCTCCTTATACTCCCAATTAACAGCTTGCTCTATCAGTGGGAAGCTTCCTTATGTGAGTAAATGGGAGAGGGACCTAGAACAAGAACGAGTACCTTCTGAGTGGAAACAGATCTGGAACAGCACTAAATCAGCATCCATGAACGAATCAGCCATTGAAACGAATTACAAAGTACTCACTAGATGGTACCTAGTACCCGCCAGGGTTGCAAAATACGTACCGAATTACGCTGATCTTTGCTTCAGGGGTTGTTCAACTCCAGGGACATACCTTCACGTTTGGTGGTCGTGCCCAAAAGCCCTATCATTTTGGTCGGAAATTTTTCAAATTATCTCCATTATCTCGGGGAAAACAATCCCCTTAGATCCTAAAACAGCGTTATTAAATCTAAAACCTGATAATCTCCCACAGAAACAGTTCAAACTAATCATACAACTTCTTACTGCTGCAAAACAAGCCCTTGCGAGAGCATGGAAAACCCCTAATTTATCACTAAATGAAGTCACAAATAGAATGAACACAGCAATGTCCCACGCCAAGATGGTGGCTTTTGACATGGACACGACCACCGGATTTGAGAGTCTATGGAAACCCTGGATAACATATGCTTTTCCGAACGCATTTAATAATGAAGTTGTATTGCCATGGTAGTCCAGCCAAACTGGCACCCCCCCCGCTCAAGCCTCTCTCCGGCGGCGGAGATCAGGTCGCTCCTGCGGATTCCCCTCCCCCTACCCCTTATTCCCTTTCTCTCCCCCTCCTTTGAACTCTTGTTCTCAAATTAACAATTCCTATGTTCATGTTTGTTGATACAAAGTTGTATATTGTTGACATTTCTTGAACCTATATAGCAGAACCCTAGAACAGGACATAACCCTGGATTTAGCCCAGATCAGACTGGTTACACGGCTTATCCCTTAAGCGATCCAGGGTCGATAGTTAGTTAGTCACATAGCTAGTCAGCTAGTCATTTAGTTAGTCAGTTACTATATTTGCTTATTCACTTTGCCACCAATGACTTTGTATGCATTGTTTAATTACCTGTAAATTGTCTCTCTTGTAACCAAAGATATTTAGGTTTACAAGTCAAGAAGTTTCTCTTATGATGTATACCCTCTATTGTACCCTTTTTTCTTCTCTCATTGTTGTTATGCACTTGTACATTCTTTATCACATAAATAAAGACATTTTGACAAGGAAAAAGACTTTTAATCAAGCAATAAAAAGTTGCACTCACATGTAAGGACACTCTGTAAGCCGAGTGTCAGCATAACAGTATGTAACAGCATGTGTACAGGACCGTCTCTCTGTACTCTGCAGCGATCGTGGGTGACGTTCTGCATGGCTCCCTCCCCTGTACGCGTTACATCCCGTGGGGGGACTTCCTCAGCGTGGGTTAAGGGAACACACACTAAAACGTCCCACTTGACCTATATTTATATGTAGCCTCAGCATATCCCCCAATCACAACAGCATGCAGACGCCGCCCACAACAGCAGCTACAGCTTATCTGAGGAGCCAATGCTCCGGAATAGAGGCTGAGATAAGGGTTTATTAAAAGCAATGGTTATGTATGGCTAACAGTGACCAGTCAGACTTTGTCCGGTAAACAAAAGGAAAAATATTAAATATAAAATTCACCGGAGGAGTCTAATCACGTCTTAGAACATAATCCTTATTGGTAAAATTAGATAAAATTGGTGCATATATGGCATGAATACACTCTAAATGATATGCCAATATGTAAGAATATCATTAAAATAGAAAAACGTCAGCCACAATCGCCACATTAAGTGAATATGCAGAGAAGGCTATACTCAATATCAGCTATGGATAACTGTACAACTAGAGATACAACGTCATGAGCAAACAATACTGTTACAATGTATAATCATGTTACAGATACAATCTGAAAAAAGAACAATGAAGACTAGAATTACATGAAAATAAAATAGAATACAATAAAAATAGAATAGAATACAATAAAATAAATAAATAAAATTGACTTTAAAATTGCCATAAAAATTACAAATTAAAATATTCAAGAAAAAAACATCAGTCCCCCTATAATTCACCTCATCTATCTGAGATGAAGCAATTTAGGTCGAACTCTACGTTCAAACCAGCCGGGGAGGCTACCTTGAGCTCAAAAATCCAGAAGGATTCCCAACGACTCAGTTGCCTGATAAAGTGTCCACCCCTCCAGTGTTTTGACACCTTCTCTATCCCCCAAAATTTTAACCCCTTAGGGTCACGATGATGGTGTCGTCTGAAGTGTCTGGATACGCTATGGGTTTTGATACCTCTTTTAATACAGCTAATATGTTCCCCTATCCGTACGTGGAGTGCTCGAGAAGTGCGCCCCACATATTATATATATAGGAAGGCTCTGGCATTAAGGAATTGTATTGCTCCAGGGGTCATAGATCCACCAATAGTTGCCCAACCCAGGTTATTTGATTTCTTATCAGGTTTTTACGCCTGTGGCAGGTGTGCCACTTGTAAACATGTTAAGAAAAATGTCAAAAAATGAAAAACTTCTACCTCCTCGGTCACGCATGTAGAGTACCCCATCAAACAATTGGTCACGTGTACCACTGAAGGGGTTGTCTATATGTTAGAGTGTGAATGCGGACTACAATATGTGGGGCGCACTTCTCGAGCACTCCACGTACGGATAGGGGAACATATTAGCTGTATTAAAAGAGGTATCAAAACCCATAGCGTATCCAGACACTTCAGACGACACCATCATCGTGACCCTAAGGGGTTAAAATTTTGGGGGATAGAGAAGGTGTCAAAACACTGGAGGGGTGGACACTTTATCAGGCAACTGAGTCGTCGGGAATCCTTCTGGATTTTTGAGCTCAAGGTAGCCTCCCCGGCTGGTTTGAACGTAGAGTTCGACCTAAATTGCTTCATCTCAGATAGATGAGGTGAATTATAGGGGGACTGATGTTTTTTTCTTGAATATTTTAATTTGTAATTTTTATGGCAATTTTAAAGTCAATTTTATTTATTTATTTTATTGTATTCTATTCTATTTTTATTGTATTCTATTCTATTTTCATGTAATTCTAGTCTTCATTGTTCTTTTTTCAGATTGTATCTGTAACATGATTATACATTGTAACAGTATTGTTTGCTCATGACGTTGTATCTCTAGTTGTACAGTTATCCATAGCTGATATTGAGTATAGCCTTCTCTGCATATTCACTTAATGTGGCGATTGTGGCTGACGTTTTTCTATTTTAATGATATTCTTACATATTGGCATATAATTTAGAGTGTATTCATGCCATATATGCACCAATTTTATCTAATTTTACCAATAAGGATTATGTTCTAAGACGTGATTAGACTCCTCCGGTGAATTTTATATTTAATATTTTTCCTTTTGTTTACCGGACTAAGTCTGACTGGTCACTGTTAGCCATACATACATACATTGCTTTTAATAAACCCTTATCTCAGCCTCTATTCCGGAGCATTGGCTCCTCAGATAAGCTGTAGCTGCTGTTGTGGGCGGCGTCTGCATGCTGTTGTGATTGGGGGATATGCTGAGGCTACATATAAATATAGGTCAAGTGGGACGTTTTAGTGTGTGTTCCCTTAACCTACGCTGAGGAAGTCCCCCCACGGGATGTCACCCACGATCGCTGCAGAGTACAGAGAGACGGTCCTGTACACATGCTGTTACATACTGTTATGCTGACACTCGGCTTACAGAGTGTCCTTACACGTGAGTGCAACTTTTTATTGCTTGATTAAAAGTCTTTTTCAACCGGAGAGCACTAGATTTTTCCCTTTCTTTTTCCATATGATGTTATGATCGGTTTAAGCCATTGGGTCCGGATCTAAGGTGTCATTTCCATCCATGCGTTTCCTATGGGAGCTGGCAGCTGAAGCTCTGATTACACAGATTAAGCTTTGAGATCCATACGGGTCAAAGTAATGAGGTGAGAGTCCATCTGTCACTGGTGGAGGATATCTTTTGGTGTCATCTTTTTCACTTCCATTCTGGAATCCTTTGTCTGCTGGGTCTTGCTGCGGATTGATTGATTTATGGACCTTTTTTTCACACATGGACCTTATTATCACGATTATTTATTTTCTATGCACTTTTTAGCATTAAATCCCTGTCATGTTGTTAAGCAGAACAGAGAAATAACTTGTTTACATCTCCCCGGTCTGCCTCTCCATGTCACGATCGCGGGTCACTGGTGGACATCGAGTCCGCAGGCACGCGCACATGCCCACTAGCCTACGATTTAACCACTTGTCCACCGGAGGACGTCATATGACGTCCTCGACTTTGTGCGGTGATATCTGAAATGATGCCTGCCATCTTCAGCCGCCGATTCTGTGCACGATAAGAACGATCAAAGCGACGTCCTCCACCCCCTCCGCCATCCGGTGCTTCTCCGGGCTCTCTCGTGCCATCGTGGGTCCGGAGAGCGAATCGGTCGGTGTTGCCGGTAAAGCATAGAGATGTTTACATTCCTTGTAATAGGAATAAAAGTGATGTAAAAAAAAGTGTAAAAAAAAAAAAACACCCCTGTCCCCGTTATCTCGCGCGCAGAAGCGAACACGCATGCAAGTCCAGCCCACATATGTAAACGCCGTTCAAACCCCACATGTGTGGTATCGTCGCGTGCGCAACAATTCTAGCACTAGACCTCCTCTGTAACTCGAAAATAGTAACCTGTAAAAAATGTCAAAGCGTCACCTATGGAGATTTTTAAGTACCGAAGTTTGGCGCCATTCCATGAGTGTGCACAATTTTAAAGCGTGACATGTTAGGTATCTATTTACTTGGCGTAACATCATCTTTCACATTATACAAAAAAATTGGGCTAACTTTACTGTTTTGTTATTTTTTAATTCATGAAACCGTTTTTTTTTTTCACAAAAAAAGGCGTTTAAAAATTATTGCACAAATACCGCGCGCAATTTTTTTTTGCAATGACCGCCATTTTATTCCCTAGGGTGTCTGCTAAAAAAAATATATAATGTTTGGGGGTTCTGATTAATTTTCTAGCAAAAAAATTGTGATTTTTACATGAAGGAGAGAAGTGCCAAAATAGGGACGGTGGACAAGTGGTTAAAGGGGACATACAGGTACGCCAATTTGCGCAGCCATGCCATTGTGTTGACGTACATTGTTGTGTGCTGGTCGGCAAGCCATTCAGCTACTCCCAGTGCCATCGCTAACAGCTGTAGCCTCTGTGGAGTACAAAGTGGCCACCACTATTGTGGAACTGGCAACTACATCAGGGCCCCCAACCTTAATGGATTTGGCCCCGGTCTCAGCCTTCTAATTTTGCTGTGCATGTATTGTGTTTTAAAAAAAAAAAAGATGAAAAAGACTATAGACACTAAATTATATCTAGTATGAGGTTGTATACAGTTAAATAAAACACTTGCATAACCTTCCCACTGGACCTGCTATCTGAGGCTAATGTAAAATTCTAATAGATTAAATCTGGTTATAAGGATTTCACTTCTACAAGGCTTCGACACTTGAGAGAACTTCACATCTATTGGGAATTTTTAAATGTATGTTTTATTACATGTAGATGCATTACAATTCAGAAGGAATTCTGGCTGTTCATAAGGATAACCAAATCCACACATCAATGAGCTTGCTGACCCATATGGGAGATTTTCACTGGCATATATTCTAGCCAGGCAAAAGGAGTAAACACACTGAACATTCACTGGCAGCTTTGAAAAGGAATTACTTTGTGAACAGAATGCACAGAGGCAGAATAAAGCTTGACAAACATCAGTATTACCATTACATATTATGTACTGATTAATGCATTTCTTATCATATTTTGTTTCAGTTACAAAAGTTTTTAGAAATTGTGTATCCCCATCACATTGGGGTCTTTAGTCCATTTTTTGCCCTCCAGATATTTTTATTTTTTTGTTGATAAACAGAACCAAAATGATGAAGCAATTTACAGAGTACATAGACCATATAAGAAATTACTGTATTTATCAGTATATAACACACACCCTAACTTTAACCGCTTAATGCCCGCCGCACGACTATGTACGTCCAGAGAATGGCACGTACAGGCAAATGGGCGTACATGTACGTCCCTGCCTTCTTGCGGGTGGGGGATTCGATCGGGACCCCCTCTGCTGCGTGCGGCGGGCGTCTTACCTGCAGGAGCGATCAGGGACGAAGGGGCGGCTGTTCGTTTTTGCCCGCCCCCTCGTGATCGCTCCCAGCCAATCCCCTGAGCCTCCGCCGTGTCACTTCCTCTGCCTGTGTAATGTAAACACTGGCAGAGGAAGTGATGTCAACTCTCCTCTCGGCGGTATTTTCAATCCGCCGAGAGGAGAGAAGACATCACAGTAAGTCGCACCAACACTACACTGACACCACACACATAGGCACACTTAACCCCTTCCGATCACCCCAGCCCCGTCACAGTGTCACTGATTGCAGTGATCATATATTTACTGATCACTCCATTTAGTGTCAGTGTGACAGTTAGTGTTAGGTCCAGGGTAGCCCCGTACCCCCCCCCTAATAAAGTTTTAACCCCTTGATCACCGCCCTAGTTAACCCTTTCACCCCCTATTGCCAGCATCACTAAGCGATCGTTTTTCTGATCGCTGTATTAGTGTCGCTGTTGCCGCTAGGTAGCGATTTTTTTTCTTACTAAAGACATGTGGCTGAATACATTTTGGCCTAAATGTTTGACTAAAATTTAGTTTATTCGATTTTTCTTATAACAAAAATTAAAAAATATTGTTTTTTTTTCAAAAATGTTGCTCTATTTTTGTATATAGCGCAAAAAATAAAAATCGCAGAGGCAATCAAATACCATCAAAAGAAAGCTCTATTTGTGCGAAGAAAAGGACGCAAATTTTGTTTGGGAGCCATGTCGCACGACCGCGCAATTGTCTGTTAAAGCGACGCAGTGCCGAATTGTAAAAAACGTCTCTGGGCATTTAGCAGCATATTGGTCCGGGGGTTAAGTGGTTAAGAGGGAAGTTTCAGGAAAAAACTTTCTACAGCCCCCTCTTTACCCCTCTATTTTCAGGGTAAAAAAGTGAGTGTTAGACACCAATAAATACAGTATATTAATTGTCTCAGATTAAATAGAAACTGGATAAGTGGCCCCAAGGACAGATTTATGGCAGTAGTTCCCTTACAGTGGGGGAAATAATTATTTGATCCCCTGCAGATTTTGTAAGTTTACCCACTTACAAACAAATGAAGGTTCTATAATTCTTATCATAGGTGTATTTTAAATAATAAAAATAGAATATCAACCAAAAATCCAGAAAAACACACAATACAAATGTTTTAAATTGACTCAGATGTGTGCAAACCGTGTAACCAAAAAACTTGTTTTATTCCCAAGCAAAACATGACTTGGTACTTGATGGAGAAACCCAACAAAGCACAGAGGTAAGACATTTATTGTAGTTGGTTACCAGGTTTTCACACATCTCAGAAGGGATTTTGGTCCACTCTTTACAGATCTTTAACTGTCTCTTGTCAACTCAAAGTTTCAGCTCACTCCATAAACTTTTTATAGTATTGAGGTCTGAAGATTGACTAGGTCACTCCATTACCTTAATGTGCTTCTTCTTGAGTCACTCCTCTGTTGCCTTGGCAGTATTTTTGGGGTCATTGTCATGCTGGAAGACCCATTCATGACCCATCTTCAGTGTTTTGGCTGAAGGTTCTCATCCAAGATTTTACAATCCATGGCCCCTCAATGCGGTAAAGTTGGCCTGTACCTTTATCAGAGAAACGGCCACAAAGCATCATGTTTCCACCTCTGTGCTTGACTGTAGGGATGGTGTTCTTAGGGTCATAGTTAGGGTCATAGCCAAACATGGCGAGTCGAGTTAATGCCAAGAGTTCAATTTTGGTCTCACCTGACCACAGCAGTTTTTCCCAATCCTTCTCTGAATCATTTAGATGTTCATCGGCATGGCTGTACATGTGCCCTCTTGAGAAGGGGGACTCACCATGTTTTCAGGTAGAAAAATGCTGACTATGACCCTAAGAACACCATCCCTTCCATCAAACACAGAGGTGGAAATGTAATGCTTTGGGACCGTTTCTCTGCTAATGGTACTGACCGACTTTGCTGCATTGAGGGGCCCATAGATGGGGCCATATATTTTTAAATCCTGGATGTGTCTTTCAGCATGACAATAACCCAAAACATACCACCAAGGCAACAAAGGAGTGACTCAAGAAGAAGCACATTAAGGTCATAGAGTGGCCTAGTAAGACTATAGAAAATTTATGGAGGGAGCTGAAACTTCGAGTTGCCAAGCGACAGCAAAGAAACCTTAAGGATTTAGAGAAGATCTGTAAAAGAGTGGACCAAAATCTCTCCTGAGATGTGTGCAAACCGTGTAACCAACTACAAGAAACATCTTACCTTTGTGCTTGCCGCCAAGGGTTCCTCCACCAAGTACGAAATCATGTTTTGCTTGAGGATCAAATACTTATTTTACTCACTGAACTGCAACTCCGTTTTTAACATTTGTATGGATTTTTAAATTGATAGTGTCTCTGATTTAAAATACACCCATGATAAAAAATTATAGACCTGTAATTTCTTTATAAGTGGGCAAACTTACAAAATCTGGCAGTAAATTAGACCAGCTCTGATCTGGTGTACAGAGTAGGGTTGCCACCCATCCAGTCTGGGTTTTGAATGCGTTTGTTAAAAGTTTGTGAGGTTAGGCACTTGATGTGGACGTGAAGTCCTTGCTCATAGTCTCTGCTCTTATCAGGTTGAGGTCAAGTTCCTCCACCCCATCATCTCATCTATGTCTTTATGGACCTTGCTTTGTACACTGCTCCAAATCGGTGGAGGGGGGATTATGGTGTGGGGTTGGGCTAGGCCTCTTTGATACGGGGGCTGTTCTGCTGCTGTTAAAAGCATGTTTTGTTATTTTGAAATTCCATGACTCCAGGCACAGCGATTACTTGCAGTTGTACATTGCGATTAGCAGTGTTTACATGCAGCTGCATTTAGCTGCGGTGGAGCATTCTTGCCATTTCTAAATTTCTTCCTGTACACTGTGATTACCTGAGGTTATGTGCAGATAGCTGCGCTAAATCATTCCTGGGACAAAGTCAAATTTACTTTTTCTAACCCCATGTAACCAAACTGTTGCTAAATGCAGTGTGTAAATGGGGCCATAGGAAAGCATTGTGTGATTTTAGGTGCAGTAGATAACTTTGGGGTGGAGGAACTTGACTATCCTGCACAGAGTCCTGACCTCAACCTAATAGAACACCTTTGGGATGAATTAAAGGGGACTGTGAGCCAGGCCTTCTCGTCCACATCAGTGCCTGACCTCACAAAGAATGGTCAAACCTTCCCATAGACACACTCCTAGACCTTGTGGACAGCCTTTCCAGAAGAGTAGAAGCTGTTATAGCTGCAAAGGGTAGGCTTACTCAATATTGAACACTAGGGACTAAGACTAGGACGCCATTAAAGTTCATGTGCATGTAAAGGCAGGCGTCCCAATACGTTTGGTAATATAGTATATGTTTAAATACTGTGCAAATAATAGTGCAAAGAAATGCAGAAAAAATGTAATTTTTTTTTATTTTTTTGGTAGAAAAAATTTGTTGAGAAGCACAGTTCATCCGGGAGATCCCTTAATAGAATGCTTCAATTAGTGTTCATGCAGATAATCCAAGTGATAATGCAGCCTCCACCATCTATTTAACTTCACCCGAAGTGCTCTTAATAGGGAATGCGCTTACCAGATTGTATGGACCACTTTGATTAAAAAGTAGGTCTGCTACGCTGAACAGGTTGCAGTGCCTGTACACTAACATCAGACGCTGGAACTGGCATGATGCTTGCAACGGTGATATCCCAGAAGTCCAACCACAAAAACAAAAGGGGGGCTGATAGTATAATACAGTTTATTAAAACCTTAAATAAAAACAAGCTGAGTGGCCCCTTATTTGTATAGGTGCCTGCCCGGCACTAGGACTGCATGCGTATCACCATGGACCTTCCCTCGGCTGCGCTGGGTGCCGTGGATTGTATGTCCGGGATAAGGCTATGGAGACCAGTATTGGGATCAGCTGGGAGAGGATGTCAGACCTTTGCCGCCGACATATGTTTAGTGGAATCCACGTCATCAGGGGGCGTGTCTGACCGCGGAGACTGCTGGTATTTGTAGACAAAACCAGCGTCAATGAGATGTGTTAGTGGGCGTGTGTTAGTGACGCCTGCAGTCCTGGCGTCGTGCGGCACCACAACATTCAGAGGCCCTGTTGGAAAGCACATCTCCATAGCACTCTGGTATCCAGATCTCTCATTAATGTACAATGCTTGTACATACATACTGGCTATAGAAAAAGGCAGAGCAACCATATTGTTGCTACGGCATATCTGTGAACATTTACATTCATCCTATAGCACTTTGCATAATTATACAACATTGTACATGGAATATTGTTCAATCTATATTCTATACTTAGAAATGTTGTTATACCTGATTAGAAAATTAAAAAATTAAAAATGTATTTAAAATTAAGCATGAAGGGAAATCTCAATAATAGATGTTGATCGGCATTAAGGATTTGGTAAATGCTGCCATCTACTGAATGTAGACGTGCATTGATTGTGTCTACATTTAGACATGGAGATATTATCTAAAATAGAGACTTTATACAGAGATATGTTTTCTCATTCCTATCGGAGGGCGCACCGACCTAGTGTGGTACCGCTAAATGAATTTCGGGGGCGTCTGCAGACCACCAGGCTCTGAGGAAAGGGGTACGCCCCCGAAACGCATCAGCCCTAACATCGACTCGAGATTCAAGCGATTATCGTGTTCTGCTGATGTTGTTGGACTTCTGCTGTATTGCCTTTGAAAGCCTGATTTTAACTCCAATTTGTGAGTACAATGATTGATTTTAACATTTTAATAAAATTCATTTAGCGGTATCACACTAGGTCGGTGCACCCTCCGTTCTTTTCTTTTTTTCTTAGTTTTATGAATTCCCAAGATTCTGAGGAGGGCTGCAAGACTCTGGAAGTTATTTTCTAATTGAACTATACAAACCCATAGTACTTCTCAAGGTGGAAAAAAACACCGGAGCGCAGGAGAATTGTTTTTTGTTCTCATTCCTATCACCTGCATGGAGACTATTCGCAGGACAATGCCTCTGTGAGCTCTCGTTGTAGGTTAAGCGATAGGAATAATGGTATCTTAGATATACATTAATCGTTGACTAAATCATATAGTCATTGGATAGAAAACAATTTAGATCCAATTCTATGTTTAACCACGCAGGGTGCATAGTTCGCATTTTGTGTATCCACATGGTTTCATTTTGTGATATACTCAGTCTCATATGTGTTCCTCTCCAGTGTTTGGATATTTTATCAATACCATAAAACGTACATAGTGTAGGGTCGCTGTTATGGTGACTAGTGAAATGCCTTGACACGCTATGATTAGGAACATCATTCCGAATGTTCGTTGATTTTTATTCTTAGTTTGCGTGTTGTTCTTCCCACATATTGCAGAGGACAAGGACATTCTAACACATATGTTACATGATCTGAGTCGCATGTTATGAGGGGTTTGATTTTAAAATTTTCTCCCGTTACATGCGATTTAAATTGTGTGCGTTTTCTGGGAGCATTCGCTTGTCATGTAGTTTTACAGGCTTTGCATCTGGTGCAATGGTGGAACCCAGGTATATCGAGGAATGTTAGTGTTTTTTTGGTGGGTCAGGCACGTTGTGTGCCACTTGATTCCTCAACCCTGGTGCTCGCCGATAGATGAATTTTGGAATATCTGAGATGCAACCTTGGAGATCCTTGTCTTTTAACAGGATAAACCAGTATTTTTTATAGATATTTTCAATTTGTCTGTACTGTCTGTTGTATCTTTGTTGTTCCTTTTTTGAATTTGGTTTTTAGGAGAGATTGTCTTTCAATTTTGGAAACTTGTTTTTTGACTTGCTTTAGTGTTTTTTCAGTATACCCTTTTTCTATAAACTTGGTAGTTAGCTGTTCAGCAACTCGAGGTTGGTACAAACCCGTTCCCTCGATGGTTAGGTGCAATACCCAAGGGTCAGTATCTGAGACTCAAAATAAATTGCACTACTGATCAGGACTATTATGCACAAGCTGAACAGCTAACTACCAAGTTTATAGAAAAAGGGTATACTGAGAAAACACTAAAGAAAGTAAAAAAACTGATCCTGCAAAAGTACAGCACACACTATTTTATATACATGTCTAGCAAAAAAAAAAAGAAGGTTGTGCGGTTTTCTGTATGTGGTTCCTTGAGGTGTTTTGAGCTGGAACAGGAGACCTCTGAACTTTAACTCAAAGCAATGTCACCTTTGTAAATTTTTAGTCCCGTTAGTCTATTACATTACTCTGTTGTAATTTTTCAGTAAGAATGTGCTATTACATTTTTACGTTGGGTCTTTACATTTTTGTGGTGCATCAATGTGCATTACGTTAAGGCAGCCCATTAAAATAAAGGGACTGCCAACACATCCTAATGTGGCAAAAAACAAACATACACCAATTCTAGCAACGTAAGGCACTACTTGGTGAGTTTTCTTAGTGTGTTGGGGGTACCATTCAAAATGAATGGCACCGCAATGCATTTAACATGGTTTTCCATGTATTTCTGTGCCTCAAAAGTGTTAATGGGCCCTTAACCACTTCAGCCCCGGACCATATTGCTGTCCAAAGACCAGAGCACTTTTTGAGATTCGGCGTTGCGTCGCTTTAACTGACAATTGCGCGGTCGTGCGACGTGGCTCCCAAACAAAATTGGCGTCCTTTTTTTCCCACAAATAGAGCTTTCTTTTGGTGGTATTTGATCATCTCTGCGGTTTTTATTTTTTGCGCTATAAACAAAAACAGAGCGACTATTTTGAAAAAAATGCAATATTTTTTACTTTTTTCTATAATAAATATCCCCAAAAATATATATAAAAAAATATTTTTTCCTCAGTTTAGGCCGATACGTATTCTTCTACATATTTTTCGTAAAAAAAATCGCAATTAGCGTTTATTGATTGGTTTGTGCAAAAGTTATAGCGTTTACAAAATAGGGGGTAGTTTTATGGCATTTTTATTATTATTTTTTTTTTTACTAGTAATGGCGGCGATCAGCGTTTTTTTTTCGGTACTGCGATATTATGGCGGACACTTCGGACACTTTTGACACATTTTTGGGACCATTGGCATTTTTTTAGCGATCAATGCTATAAAAATGCATTGGATTACTATAAAAATGCCATTGGCAGTGAAGGGGTTAACACTAGGGGGCGGGGAAGGGGTTAAGTGTGTTCCTATTTGTGTTCTAACTGTATGGGGGGGGGTGGCCTCACTAGGGGAAATCACTGATCTTCTGTTCATACATTGTATGAACAGAAAATCAGCGTTTCCCCCGCTGACAGGAACGAGCGCTGTGTGTTTTCACACACAGCTCCCGTTCCCCGCTCTGTAACGAGCGATCGCGTGTGCCCGGCGGCGATCGCGCCCGCCGGGCACACGCACGGGACTCGGGGGCGAGCGGGGCGCGCGCGCGCGGGCCGCCGGCGGCGCGCACGCGCCCCCTAGTGGCCGCGAAAAGCGCGACGTAGAGCTACGGGCTCTCGCGCAGGAGTGCCGACCTGCCGCCGTATAACTGCGGCGGCTGGTCGGCAAGTGGTTAAACTAACTGTCATGATAAAAGTATGAGGCCTGATGCGGATGACCTCTCTATGAATATTAGTTCCCTGGCTGTTATACTGATGTTTTGCCTTCAATGCTTTCAAAATCTCTGACCTGGAATATGTATAGGGGAAAGGATTTCTGACACGCTTTTACAGCAGGCTTGTTCCAGATCTATGATATACAACTATGGATGCCAAACACAACACAGCAAGGCATCTAACATTTTCAAAAGAGCAATGTCAGCCTTGCACGTTTCTCATAAGAGTTGTAGGATGACTTGTGCATCCCTCCCCCAAAGCAGTAAATGGTGGCCACTTTGTGGCAATGGCACATTATGGTAAAGTTGGTCCTTGATAATATAGCCTTTGATCAGTCCATTTCTGCTCTAATAAGAGGGTCTTACATCTGACCCTCTAACACGCCTTGTATTTCTGAAACTATTTGTGAAACGTCCTTCTCCACATTTACTGTCATGAAATGTTCGGGTGCTGCTGGAGGCTCCAGTGTGTCAAACTGTGATGCTAACAAATCCACCGGCATGAAATGTCCTGTTCGTTTCTGAATCCTCTCTGAGATCAGTTTCCGTGAACCCTGTAAGTGGATAAAAAATATATCTGGATCCAGGTTTTCTTGCTGCTGTCTTTCAGATGTACATAAGTTTGTCCCAGTAGCCAGCGTTTCCCTGTAGGCTTTCTTCAGTGCAGAGCATGCCAACACCACATGATGACCACGGGCTTCATCACTAAGGGGAGAACAGAACACCAACATGATCATCACTCCCATCCTTCAGCTTTTAGCAAATTGCTTTTGTCTGGAAATCAATTCTTATGGCACTGTTCACACGGGGCAAGTAGCTCTGGACCCTGTGCAGGGCGATTTTTGTTTACCTGCACAGGTGCTGCATTCTTCCACGTACCGGCATATAATTTTAGTCTATTGGGACTTGCAGCTGCATGGACAGATTAACTGTTTCCTTATATGACACATGGATGTGGTTCCCCAAACACACACAGGATGAGTTTGGGGACTCTCGCGCATAGAGACACAGCAGCTCTGTCCATGCAGGTGCATGTTCCAATAAACTTAACTAGGATTCCAGCACGGGGATGCATGTGGCACCTGTGTCTCCCCATGGCGGTAAAATATGGCTCTGTAAGTGGCATAGAGCTAATCCCACCATTTTGTTTAATATGTGAGGGGGTCTTAAAGTAAACCTGTCAAGAGAGAAGTACGGGACTGACCAGGCTGAGCTTCTGGGAATCCTGTTTCCCTGGGTGTCATGCTGATCCTCTGGCTTCAAAGCTTACTGACCTTGAACTTGCAAACCATGGATTGCGGGAAAGAAATTAGCTTGATTCCCCCATCACCACAGACAGTGTTGAAGGCAGCCCTATGCCGGGTCGTGGTCTTCTACTGGTGGGGGCGAGGAAGGACGGGGAAGCTAGAGCAGCCACTAGCAGTAATCTGAAATGCATGTTGTGCAATTTGTCATTTTACCAGAGCGTTTTGGAATCACGGGCGATTCAAAACGCCCAGGTGTGAATGCAGCCTCAATTCTATGATGATCAATGTAGCTCTCGAGTGGAGAAAAGTTTCTTAAAATTCAAGTTCTATCATTTTCTAGGAGGGGAACACTTTCCTTTAAAGTATATCCAAAGCCAGCACTTTGCTGTTCTTCCCTTACTTACTGCCCTATGTGAGAAGATCTCCTAAAGCGAATGAAATCAGACCTTAGACAGTTGCCATGGGAACAAGTGTCCATATTGGAAGATTTCCCCTCTATTCCCGTTTTGGTGATACCTCAAAATTGTGGATTTTTCCCATGATTGTCTATTCTGGCAGGTGTGGGGATGATTTCAAAGCATTGCATTGTGGTTTAATCATACATTATTCCAATGGGTGTTATTGCCCTTTTTTTTAGCACCACTGTACCCCAATGCACCTTAACACATACATTTGTTTACAAGTCTTTTATTGAAAAAAGGAAACAGGTAATAACAAGAGTACCACAACGAGGACATAGATACTGTAAACAATGATATGCACAACTTAATGGTGCATCTTGCATTTGGAAGTCAATATAAAAAAACATTGAAACCATGATGTGTTTACAAGGGACTTGAGGGTTTACAATCAATAAACAATAATATCCCTAAGGGTCCATCACATCTAGGCATCCCTCATCACGGGCAGAATGGTCACGATTCCGTATCACAGCAAATCATGGGGAAGCTCTTGCAATTCCCATCACTCCTAATGGCACCCCAATTGCATTGCGATTGGAAGTGACAGAGATCGTAAGGGCGTCCCACGATTCGCCATGTTTCAGGATCATAGTCAAAGAGAAGCCCACTTCATCCAGTGGGTAAAAAAAAAAAACCCTTCCTGACTTTTTATCCAAAAGAGAAAAACTATTTTGGATTAGAATTATTTTCATATTTTGACTGCTGTGTCTTAGCTAAAAGAGATTTCTGACCTATCAGACATGACAAAGTAGGAATAGAGGGGAAGTGAAGTATCTTACAAACTGGCAACTCCTCTTGCTGGGACGACACTATAGTGAGACCTCAACTCTGAGCTCTTTAACATCCCCTCACTATCCCACAATCCAGCAACGGTACCTAATAGCATTTCTACTATTGGCTCTGTCTGCTCCAATAAGATTGGACTAACCTGATTTCTATTCTAATTTGTTTACCACTGATGCCAAATGAAGTTGATGGTGTATGTTGTTTAAAGCCCCGTTGACATTGTACACCTTTTTTTTTATAGTCCTGTACATATGCACGATATGATTATTGCTAGAAATGCCTTATGCTGCGTACACACGATCACTTTTTGCGTTGAGAAAAAACGAAGTTTTTTAAAACGTCATTTAAATTGATTGTGTGTGGGCAAAACGTCATTTTTTGTCTTAAAAAAAACGACCAAAAAAAAATTCCAACGTGCTTGAATTTTTTGTGTCGTTTTTCAAAACGTCGTTTTTTGTGTCATAAAAAGTGATGGTGTGTGGGCAAAACGATGTAGAAAACGATGTTTTTAAACCCGCGCATGCTCAGAAGCAAGTTATGAGACAGAGCTTCAATGGAAAAAAGGGATTTTTAAATACAGCTTACCTGTAAAATCCTTTTCTTGGAGTACATCACGGGACACAGAGCGGCATATTCATTACTATATGGGTTATATGGAGTACCTTCAGGTGTGGACACTGGCAATCTCAAACAGGAAGTCCCCTCCCTATATAACCCCCTCCCCTAGAGGGAGTCCCTCAGTTTTGTAGCAAGCAGTATGCCTCCCAAAATGTTTCCCCAAAAGAGGGGTGGGAGCTCTTTGTCCCGTGATGTACTCCAAGAAAAGGATTTTACAGGTAAGCTGTATTTAAAAATCCCTTTTTCTTTCTCGTACATCACGGGACACAGAGCGGCATATTCATTACTATGTGGGATGTCCGAAAGCAATGCTTTAATGAGGGGAGGGAGACATCTTCCAAAGAAGGATTCAATTTAGAGATAAACTCAAATCATAATAATAATTCCAACTTAGTCAAGAAAAAAACTCTTTCTCTCTTTTTTTTTTTTTTTTTTTTTTTAACCAAGGGTGTTTCTGATCCCGAGGATTTCAAACTGCAGCCTGTAGTACTGCCTGACCAAAGGCAGCATCCGCATTTCTTCTCACGTCTAGTTGATAAAACCTTGTAAACGTGTGGACTGATGACCACGTTGCCGCCTTGCATATCTGAGCCATAGAGATCTGATGGTGTGCTGCCCAAGAGGCGCCCATGGCCCTGGTAGAATGGGCCTTTACTGACAACGGAGGAGGCAACCTCTTCAACCCGTAGGCTTGAATGATTAATTGTCTAATCCATCTCGAGATGGTGGATTTTGCAGCTGCCTGCCCCTTCTTGGGGCCATCTGGTAGAACGAATAACACATCTGTTTTCCGGATCTTTTCTGTAGCTTTAAGATAGGCCTTCATGGCCCGGACAATATCCAAGGTATGCAGCAACCCCTCCTTTCTAGATGTAGGTTTTGGAAAGAAGGATGGAAGTACCAAATCCTGGTTTAAGTGAAATTTGGATATAACCTTTGGTAGAAAGGAAGGATGGGGCCGGAGAACTGCCCTGTCCTTATGCAGAACGAGATATGGTTCCTTACACGATAAGGCTGCTAATTCTGACACTCTCCTGGCCGAAACTATGGCGACCAAGAAAACCAATTTTCTTGTCAGTAAGACTAAAGGAATCTCAGCCAACGGCTCAAAAGGCTGTTTCTGTAGAGTGGACAGGACAAGATTTAAGTCCCATGGACAAATTGGTGACTTGACAGGAGGATTAATACGCAAGACCCCCTGTATGAAGGTCTTTACCAGCGAGTGGGTGGCCAGCGGCCTCTGAAACCACAGTGACAGAGCTGAGATCTGTCCCTTGATTGTGCTTAGTGCCAGGCCTTTATCCACTCCTAGCTGGAGAAAACTTAACACCCTATCAATAGTATATTTGCGGGAATTCCATCTTTTGGATTCACACCAGCCTACGTAGTTCCTCCACACCCTGTAATAAATCACCCTGGAGACCGGCTTTCTAGCCCTAATCAGGGTAGGAATTACCTGCCTAGACAGGCCTCTACCCCTGAGAATCAGGGATTCAGCCTCCAGGCCGTCAAATTTAGACGCTGTAATGTAGGGTGGAGGATCGGGCCTTGTGAGAGTAGGTCTGGTTGTAGAGGAAGAGTCCAAGGGTCTCCCACTGCCATCTTCAGGACTAGTGAGTACCAAGTCCTCCGGGGCCAAGCCGGAGCTACTAGAATGACTGGCTTGTTCTCCACTCTGATCTTGCGCAACAGGCGCGGGAGTAACTGTAGTGGAGGGAATGCATATAGAAGTTTGAATTGATGCCAAGGGCAAACCAACGCATCGGTTCCGCAGGCCATAGGATCCCTCGCTCGCGACACGAACCTGTCTAGTTTCTTGTTGAACCTGGATGCCATTATATCTACGTCCGGCATTCCCCACCTCTGGCAGATTGTCTGAAAGACCTGGGGATGCAGAGACCACTCCCCTGGCAACAGACTCTGGCGACTTAAGAAGTCTGCCTGCAGGTTGTCCACTCCGGGAATGAATATCGCTGAAATGCAGGGTACATGAACCTCTGCCCATTGAAAAATCAAGTTCACCTCCCTCTGAGCGGCCTGGCTCCTGGTTCCCCCTTGGTGGTTTATGTATGCCACCGCCGTGGCATTGTCTGACTGGATTCTCACCGGGAACCCCTTTAATCTGGAGGTCCAAGCCAGAAGGGCTAGGCGAGCAGCTCTGATTTCCAAGATATTGATGGGGAGCTGCCTCTCTGCTTTCACCCAAGTTCCCTGGCGGGAGAACCCCTCGAAGACCGCCACCCAGCCTGCCAGGCTGGCGTCTGTGGTAACTACCTTCCAGACAACAGGGCTGAAGGATTTTCCCTTTAGAAGATTCTGAGGGTTCAACCACCAGGCCAGGCTTTGTCGGACCCTTGATGATAGCGTCAAAGGGGACTCTAAGGCATGTGCCCTCTTGCCCCAGGCTGCTAGAATGGCTGCCTGTAGGACGCGAGTGTGGATCTGAGCGTATGGTACTGCCTCGAATGTGGCCACTAGCTTGCCTAGTAATCGCATACACAGGCGAATAGTTGGTTTTTTTCTTGTTTAGAACCAACTGAACCAACCCCTTGATAGCTTCGATCTTTACAAGGGGCAGGAACACCTTTTGATGTTCTGTGTCTAACCTCATGCCGAGGTATTCCAACTGCTTTGTAGGCTGGAACGCTGACTTTCCCCGGTTCAGGACCCAGCCGAATTCTTCGAGGTACCGAACCGTGAGGTTTACTGCCTTTTGCAGACCCGGCCGTGAGTGATCTATGATTAAAAGGTCGTCCAAGTATGCTAGGACTGTGACCCCTTGGATCCTTAAATTGGCCAGAACTGGGGCTAGGATCTTCGTGAATACCCGGGGGGCCGTGGCCAGTCCGAAGGGGAGCGCCCTGAATTGGAAGTGTCGCTGCCCCACCGCGAAGCGTAAAAACCTTTGATGCGACTGAAAGATTGGTACATGAAGGTAAGCATCCTTTATGTCTATGGAGGCCAGAAAATCGTCCTTCTGAAGCGCGGCGGCTGCTGACCGGATGGATTCCATCCGGAAGGAACGAACCCTTAGGTAACCGTTTAACCTCTTTAGGTCCAAGATTGGCCTGACATCGCCGTTGGGCTTTGGTATGACAAAGAGATTGGAATAGAAACCTAGGCCGTGCTCTTGGGCTGGCACTTCTATAATTACGTCCTGGCCAAGCAGGTGATCCAAAGCTGCCAGCATTGAGGCCTTCCTTGCTGGATCCCTTGGTAGCCTTGATTCTTGAAAATGAGGCGGAGGATACCTTAGAAACTCCAGTCTGTAACCTGTGGTTACAGATGCCCGGACCCATTTGTCGGGGATCTTGGCTTCCCAAACTTCTGAGAAGAAACGAAGCCTTCCCCCCACCAGCAAGAGTGGGGGCGCCCCTTCATAAGGCCGACTTAGGGGCTGTCTTTGACGGCTTGCGATACCACGGCCTCTTACCCCCAGGGGTCTGTCCCTGCGATCTACTGTTAACGTTGGATCGTGCAGGCGGCCGTCGATACTGCCTGGAATTAGAGGGCCCCGAGACAGGAAAGAGCTGCCTTTTAAATGTAGGAGCCCGGAATGTCTTTTTGACCGGTAAAAGGGTACTCTTGCCATTTGAAATAGTCTGAATATATTTATCCAGATCCTCTCCGAAGAGTCGTCCTCCATGGAAGGGAAACCCTGCCAGAAGCTTTTTGCATGGGGGCTCCGCCGCCCAGTTCTTCAACCATAAGAGCCTTCTCATGTGCACCAAACATAGTGATAAACGAGAGGCCTGCTGGATGGAATCTTTTATAGCATCTACCGCAAAACACAGAGCTCTGGGAATGTCAGAAAACTCTTCTGCTTGTTGGGTAGGCATGTCCCTTAACATTTCCTTTGTCTGGTCTTTTAATGCCTGACAAACTCCAATTGCAGCCACCGCTGGCTGCACCACTGCTCCTGCCGTAGCAAAGGATGCTTTTAAAAGTGTCTCTAATCTTTTATCAACCGGATCTTTAAACATATGTATGTTTTCCACCGGGCAAGTTAGTGATTTATTCACACATGAGATGGCTGCATCCACTACTGGGAGCCTCCACCTCTTGGAGAATTTTTCCTCCATGGGGTAAATGACTGCAAATCTTTTCGGTGGCAGAAAAATCCTGTCCGGCCGTACCCAATCCCGAAAGATCAATTCCTCCAAGAGAGGATGGACCGGAAAAACTGCGTTGCTTAACGGAGCTTTCAAAGAGCCCAGAGAGGATACCGGAGGAACCTGAGGCTCTGGCAATGGTAAACTAAATGCTGAGCGGACCATGTCCGTCAAAGACTGTACCCACAGTCTTTCTGTCTGGGAGTCTGAAAATGGTTCCTCAGAGGCAGATCCCTCAATCCCTGAACCCTCTTGGTTCAGGTCTAGTTGATCCTCCTGTGATTCCAATTCCTCTGGAGAGAGAATCTCAGCATCTGAGGATACACCTCTTGGTGATGGGGATCTAACCCGTTTCTTACCAGGAATAGCTCTAGCGATCAATGCTGCTATTCTCTCTTCTAGCCCCCCTAGGGATACGGCTAGCATCTCCTCTGTGATAAACACAGGGCTGGGCTGATCTGGGCCAGCCTCCGCACCAGATCCCCCTAATGGCTCATCCAAGGCGCTTCTTATGTTAATAAGTTGCGGGGAAAGTATCGGCATATCAGAATCAGAAAGGGAACCCTTTTGTTTTTTGGTCTTTTTTGTACCCTTTGACCCCGAACCCTTGGAAGCCATAATACAAAATCGAGGGACTCCGCCCACACAACAGACTGTAGTGGCCAGGAGTACAAAAATCAGAGTTTAGGGGACAATAGATCACTAATGCCCAAAAACTGATGGGATCCCGTATGTTCCTTTTTTTTTTTTTTTTTTTTTTTTTAAATATATTATATATTTTCTTTTGACAACATACCGTGACCCCAAACTAAGTTTGCCAGCCTCCAAACCTGCTGCAAAAAAAGGGGGATTTCTTGGCTTAACAAAAAGGTATTGGAACAAAGTCCACATGTACTACCCCTCTTCCGCCACCGGGAGTCACTGTTCTGCCGCTCTGCGTCCTCTCCTCTGAAAATCAGCCTCAGACTGAGCACTGACAATGCCTGCTGTCTATAACAGCACAAAGGCGCGCCCCTGTATGACGCCGCAGGCACGCCCCCCCCCCGCCCTCCTGTCTGAACGGCGCGAAAAACGTCAATAAGACGTGCGCGCGCACGCGCATGCCGGAAACAGGAGGAACATGGAGGAGCCGCGCTGCTGGAGATCCAGGAACGCAGAAACAGGCGGCAGATTCAAACCCCCGGCCAGGTAGGACTCTCCAAAGGCCCCTAGGGATCCTTACTAGCCCTAGGAAGAAACAGCAGGTTTAGCTAGCACACATATTTAGACAGGGGGACCTAGTGATGGGGGAGAAAAGGTGTCATCCTGTCTCTCTTTAGACATAGTGAACAAGGTTGCCCATGCAGAGCATACTTAGGCTATCCCCCCTTTTAGGTTACCCCGGAGAGCCTGCTGTCGAACCAAGTCCCGCAGGCTCCCCCTTACCTGCTCCATGCTGCAGGATGTTTGTCCAGCAAACTGATCCAATCTTCTCCCATCTCCGTGGGTAACGTAGTAGACCTTCAGGCCCTGGGGTCCTATGAAGGTACCCACTGTCCTGGACCTATATAGCACCCTGGCAAACAGGAACTTATGGTTTTTACAAACTCCAAGTCCTGGGCCCAGGGTCCAGCCCTCCCAAGAGGAGCATTATAGGCAAAACCCCACGGCTTGGGGCCCGGGTACTGTCCACTTTGGCACTGAGGCTCCTTGGACAGATCCGGTTAGCCCGCCCTTAATCCCAAGGATGTGGAGCAAAGCTATTCCGTGACCAACACCTAAGACACTGGCGAAAAAACTGAGGGACTCCCTCTAGGGGAGGGGGTTATATAGGGAGGGGACTTCCTGTTTGAGATTGCCAGTGTCCACACCTGAAGGTACTCCATATAACCCACATAGTAATGAATATGCCGCTCTGTGTCCCGTGATGTACGAGAAAGAAATAATTTTTTTTCATGATTGAAAACATCGTTTTTTTTCATCGCAAAAAGTGATCGTGTGTACGCGGCATTACAATTCCTGTGCTCACACTGCAGTGCTCTGTGTCGGCAGAGGTGAGTAACAAACAAACACCTCTCTGCACAAGCTTCTAAAGGCCTGTATTTCAGAGAAGAGGAGGAAGTGTGTCTCATCAGGTCTGTTACATTAGAATGCACTAACTATGGTGCCTACTGAACTGTAAAGTTATGATTAAAGGCCAAGTTCACCTTTTAGGAAAATAATAAATGCACATATTTGTTAAATCCACATTTGTGTTATTTTTCTTACAGGAGTCTTCAAAGCATTGCACCCATGCTCAGTGGATTGTGGGTGTAATGTCAGGCTACTGCACACACCCCCCTCCAGCTTTTTTTCCTGCACCCTCTTACAGGCTTTCAGTTAGAAAGCTGGAGGAAGAGTGAATGGACTACAAATGCACTGATTAGCATACTCCTAGTCCATTAAAGACTACAAGCCGTCTGCCACGATGGCAGATGGGACTTGCAGTTCACTCATTCAAAGATTCAGATTTTTAAAGTGACACAGGCAATTTTAAATGTGACAGTGGATGTGGGGGAGAGGATTCCCTGCCCGCTGTTTTAGGCCGCGTACACACGATCAAATCTATCTGCTGGCAGATTCGATCGTGTGTACGAGCGGACAGACAGATTTGGCCAGCCGACAGATTTGAAAGCATGCTTTAAAATCTGTCTGCTGGGAATCCGTCCGTCCGACATATCTGCTGGTTAGTACACCAACCAGCAGACATATCTGCTCGCACATGCGTCGAATGGATTCGACGCATGCGCAGAAGTGTTTAACGTCAACGTCATTGCCACGTCACCTCGCTGTCTGCCGGCGGGGATTTTAGTTGGATCGTGTGTACAGCGATCAAACCAAAACAGCCCAGCAGACAGATCTGTTCAAATCGGTCTGTCAGACCGATTTGAACAGATGTATTTGCTCGTGTGTACGGGGCCTTAGGGGAAGGGGATTAGGAGCTGGAACCTGTTACATCCTAAATACTGGTGTAACACGTTCCTTAACCATTTCCCGTTGGTCATATAACAGAATGCAGAGTTGTTAAGTTATCCTGACTGGATGTCATATGACGTCCAGCAGGATAAGCCGCAATCGCACGCCCATGGGGAGCGGTGGTGTGATGTGTCAGTCTGACAACTCAGATCGCTGTAAAGTGCCTATGACATAGGCTCTTTACCACATGATTAGCGGTGACCAATCACAGTGTGTAACCATGAAGTGCTGGTAAGTGGCTTTCCTCCGTTTGCGCTGGCAGGAGAGCCGATCGGCAGAGGCGTTGCTAGGGGGGTGCGGGGGTGCGGCCCGCACCCGGGTGACACCCGCTAGAGGGGTGACACCATCCCGTTTTTTTTTTTAAGTTAAAAAAAATAAAATAATTTAAAGTTTTTTTTTTTTTTTAATGGGTGCGGGGGGGGGGGGGGGTGCAGACGTGTTTGCATACGTGCGGAGGGTGTGGGGGTGCAGATGTGCGGAGGGTGCAGGGGGTGCAGACGCGCGGTCCGTGCAGGCACCGCTAACACCGCCCGCTGATCAACGCTGACGCCGCGGCGCCTCCTCCTCTGTGTTTACATTCAGTGAGGAGGAGGCGCCAGAGGGACACACACGTGACATGTGCGAAGGGTGACTCGGTTAGAGGGCTGCCTATGCTGATGGGGGGTAAGTGTACTAACTAAGGGGGGATTCTGTACTGATGGGGGTCTCCACTAAGGGGGGGTGTGTATACTCCGGGGGGATTCTGTACTGATGGGGGTGTGCACTAAGGGGGGGGTGTATACTGCAGGGTCTCTGTACTAAGGGGGGATTCTGTACTGATGGGGGTCTGCACTAAGGGGGGTGTGTATACTCCGGGGGTCTCTGTACTTAGGGGGGATTCTGTACTGATGGGGGTCTGCACTAAGGGGGGTGTGTATATTCCGGGGGTCTCTGTACTAAGGGGGGTTTCTGTTCTGATGGGGTCTGCACTAAGGGGGTGTGTATACTGCAGGGTCTCTGTACTAAGGGGGGATTCTGTACTGATGGGGGTCTGCACTATGGCAGGGTGTATACTGCGGGGGTCTCTGTACTGATGGGGGTCTTCACTAAGGGGGTGTGTATACTGCGGGGGTCTCTGTACTAAGGGGGGATTGTGTACTGATGTCTGCACTAAGGGGGGGTGTGCGTGTGTATACTGTGGGGGTCTGTACTAAGAGGGATTCTGTACTGATGGGTGGTGTCTATACTGCGGGTGTCTGCACTAAGGGGGATTCTATACCGCGGAGCAACAGACGGACCGGACCAGCAGGCAGTGCGGCTTCATCCTGAAGGCGACGGCGACCTGTTGAGGGACACGTGAGCTGCCAGGTGCACAGATTTGGAAGTTGGAACCGAGCGAGGAGGCCCACACCAGACACATCGGACTCGTATCGGGAATCGGGAGCTGGCTGAAGTGGGAGCGGTATGTAATATAACAAAGACAAAGTGCACGTGATATGCGTATTATTTTGTATTGTATTGTGCATTGTATAATACAGCAGCACAATGCTGAACACCAGCAGCTATAGAGGAACAACAAATACCAGCAATAATACATTATACAGGCTGGTTAATATATTATTGCTGGGATTTGTTGTTCCTCTATAGCTGCTGGTATTCTCTCCATTGTGCTGTATAATGTATTATTGCTGGGATTTGTAGTTCCTCTATAACTGGTCAGTGGTAATCTGCATTGTGCAGTATACTCATTATACAGCGCAATGGAGAATACCAGCAGCCATAGAGGACTACAAATCCCAGCAATAGTACATTTATGGAACTGTTGATAAAATGCACTTTACAAAACCACAAATAGTTTGTTTGCAATTCACCTGCATTCTCCACCCACTCTGTGCCCACCTGCATTCTTCACCCTGCAGCCACCTGCACTTTGTACCCTGCTCCCACCCCCCACCTGCACCCTGCACCCAGCACTCTGTACCCACCTGCACTTTGTACCCACCTGCACCCTGCACTCTGCACCCAACTGCACTCTGCCCTCTGTACCCACCCTGCACCTACCTGCACTCTGTACCCACCTGCACTCTGTACCCTGCACCCAACTGAACTCTGCACTCTGTATGTAGCACCCTCGAGGTATTTAATGACCCTTTAGGACCCTCCCACACCCAGTTGCTGTGGCACGCTCAACCCCCACCCCTCTTCTTTGGGGGAAAATGTGGTGCAAGGTTGAGTTCCTGCACGTTTTCCCTAAGAAGAATGCCCTGGGTGACACTACCAAGTAGCACTGTGGCAGGCTGGGGGGGGGGGGGATAGAACGACAACGTGAGAGGCGCGTAATGCCCTACTGCCTGTTCTGCCGGAGGGGGGGGGGGGTGACACCATGTTTCACCGCACCGGGTGACACCAACCCTAGTGACGCCACTGCCGATCGGTGGCTTTCCTGTCAGAGGGGGGGGGGGGTATGTAATGATAATCAGCACATTGATTATTAGCTCAGCCCCTATCAGAGGTGCCCACAACATCTGCCAGTCAGTGCCCAAAGTGCAAATCAGTGCTCATCAGTAATAACTATCAGTGCCACCTATCGTTGCCCATCAGTGCTGCATATCAGTAAAGAACAAAAAGTAATAAAGCTGCGCTATAACACATGTGTGAAAATTATAATTAAGTGAATATATGAAAGACACCAAAAACAAGTCCATAAGCAAAGAATAGATATATATGAAACACCATATATCTTGAATTTGTCCATAAATCACCAGAGGGGTGAATCTGGGCAGGCCTATACAGCACCAAGACAGACTTGTGCACCTCCACCACATAAAATTCAAGCTTACCATAAAGCAAGCTCTAAAAGGCTGCGGCTAAAACCCAGCCAGGGTCATATCCAGAAATTCAGCAACAGCACCTCTAGGTATAGATGATAGGCAGACCACAGCAAACCTCCAAGCATAGTCGATCACTCAGGTCACAGATACAGGCCAATCAATTACCCAAGATGAAGAGGACCTCACATAGTGTGAAATCGTAACAATAAGAAGAAAATGCAAAAAAAAAATAGTTTGGGTACAGTGTTGAGTATGACCATCGAACAACCATATGAGCATCGAAAGATGAAAATTGTCCTGGGCAGGAGGGGGGGGGGGGGAAGAGTGCCCTGTATTGAAGTGGTTAAGGTGAACATATCCTTTAAAACACCCTGCGCAACTGCTGTAACAGATAAGTGAAGGTAAAAGTATGAAAATGGATGTTAATTATACAAAGTCAATTTCAACTGGGCCCTCCCCACTCTTCTACTTTAAAAGGTCAGTCCACCCAAAAAAAAATTTCAGTGTCTGGCAAGTTGAGATGCGTCCTGGATTTTTACATTTAATCTAATGCCCTGTACACACGATCAGAGTTTCTGTCGAAATAAACTCCGACGGGTTTTTCTGACAGATTTCTGTTCAAACTGTCTTGCATACACACTGTCACACCAAATTCCGACCTTCAAAAACGAGGTGACGTACAACACGTACGTCCAAGCAAAGGGTCGACTTGAATCTGAGCATGCATGTTTTTTTCTCTGTGGGAGATCCATACAAACTAACGTAATTTCAAAAAAAAAAAATCCTAAAAAAAATAAAAAATAAAAAAAGAGAACATGTTCTCTTTCTAACTCCGTCGGAATTTCCGACAGAAGTCAGATGGGGCATACACACGGTCGGAATATCCGAAGAAAAAATGCCGTCTGACTTTTTCCATCTGAATTTCCGATAGTGTGTACGAGGCATTAGAGGATGCAAGGTCTTCAGTCTTACAGCCTGGCTACATTTCTACCAACCTTTGGGAGTTTCAAATACTCCAGTTGCAGTCTTCAAAATATAGATTACATTAATAATACAGTAGAGAGGGGGTCTCTTGTAATGGCTATAATAATGTGGTAATTCTGAAAGTCGCAGAGATCTCACCACCAGACTCTCCAAGAGACATAGGTAATCATTATTTGGTTTAGCTCGACTGTTAATGACAAAAATAAATATCTGTTTTGCGCGTACTAACCCTTTAAAAACCAAATCAGGCCAAACAGCCACATGTAGCAATATATTACTTATATCACATAACC
This sequence comes from Rana kukunoris, assembly GCA_029574335.1. Taxonomy (NCBI): domain Eukaryota; kingdom Metazoa; phylum Chordata; class Amphibia; order Anura; family Ranidae; genus Rana; species Rana kukunoris. Next base: position 292,346,505 of record CM056049.1, read on the forward strand.
CTGCCTGGACTTTTAGATCAAATACCTATGGGATATTTCCTATTCTCTACTGCATAAGCACAGAATTAGATAAAAGAGCAATCACAGAGCACTGAATACTGTAAAAAAGCGTTACGCTTGGCCAGAAATGAGCTTTCCTTTATGGTCACTGATTATTTCTTTGTAGAGCATGTGTGCATGAGTGCTTCATTAATCATTCCTACAGTCATCAAAACAAAATATTTAAATTTACAGTATTTGATCACATTAAGTAGCACAATTAAAAATAAAAATGTTAGTAGCTTTTACTAAGGCAGCTTTTGCATGGCTTCTATGAGGTGCCTTGAAAACAACTTCTTATATCTGATGTACAAGAGGTGTCTGCATCTGTTTATTCATACTTTTCCTTTTGTATTACAGATAGTGCTACATGGCAGATTCAATATACTTTTCCTTAAAGTGTCACTATAGTAAAAAATATTATATATAAAATACACTCAATCACTAGCTTTAACACAGCAGTGTGTGTTTTTCTAAATCTCCTCTTGTAACTGGGCATGCTTTCCAGAAAAAGGGAGAGGTACATTTAACCATTTTACCCCCTTAAATACCTCAATACAGGGCACGTATACCCCCTTCCTGCCCAGGCCATTTTTCAGCTTTCATCGCTGTCACACTTTAGCCCCATACACACGGTCAGACTTTTGGCCAACCAACTTCAAAATCTGCAACTTTTCAAATTTGTCTGATCGTGTGTACGCTCCATCAGACCAACTTTTTCAGGTTTCATCCAACAAAAAGTTGGGTCTGCGAACGGACCAACTTTTCGGCAACAAAAGTCTGATGGTGCTTTGTGTGAACGTGTGTACAGCAATCCAACCAACTTTTGTACAAAGTGCAAATACGCATGCTCAGAACCAATGTTAAAATCAACCAACAATAGCAGAAGTTAACCAAAGGGTGGCGGTAAAGAGCAGAAAAACCATGTGACAATGGGAAAGTTTTAGAAAAGTTTGCAGAAAAGTCTGACTGTGTGTATGCTATGGGTGTGACCGGACAAATCAATTAGGACAAAAATCCAAGGGAAATTTTGTTGGATGTCCTACCGTGTGTATGGGCCTTTTGAATGACAAATGCACAGTCATGCTACACTGTAACCATGTGAAATTGATATTTCATTCACACAAATAGAGCTTTCTTTTGGTGGCATTTAATCACTCCTAGGTTTTTTATTTTTTTTCCCCAAAAAAAGACCAAACATTTTGAAAAAAATAAATAAGAGTTTTTCTTAGTTTCTGTCAGGAAATTTTGCAAATAAATAATTTTTCTCCTTCACTGATGGGCACAGAGGTGGCACTTTTGGGCACTGATGAGGGGGCATGAATACGCCACACTTATGGGCACTGATAGGCAGCACTGATGGCCATTGGGCACAGATAGGCAGCAATTATGAGGATTGGTTGGCACCAATTGCTGGCAGTGGTGGGCAATCAATTGTAATCAGAGCACTGATGATCAGTGCCCTGATTACATACCTAGCTGTCCCATGTGAGGAGATGCCGCTGATGGGCTCTCCTTATCTCACACTCTGTCAGTGTGAGGCGAGGAAAGCCGATTACGGCATCTCCAGGTTTACATGTGACTGGCTGTGGGCGGGCGGCAAGTGGTTAATGACCAGAGCATTTTTTTCGATTCGGCACTGCGTCGCTTGGTCACCATTTTTTGCTACAATAAATATCCCCCAAAAATATATGAAAAACAAATGTGTTTCTCAGTTTAGGCCGATATGTATTCTTCTACATTGTTTTGGTAAAAAAGAAAAAAAAAATAGCAATAAGTGAATATTGATTGGTTTGCACAAACGTTATAGCGTCTACAAAATAGATTTATGGCATTTTTTTATTAATATTTTTTTTGTATTAGTAATGGCTGTGATAGGACATTTTTTACACTATTTTGGGACAACTGACATTTATACAGTGGTCAGAGCTGAAAATAACCACAGATAACTGTGTGTCACTGGCAGGGAAGGGTTTAACCACTTAAGGACCGCCTACTGCACATTTACGTCGGCAGAATGGCACGGCTGGGCACATCAACGTATATATACGTTGGTTTTAGTACCCAGCCGTGGGTCGCGGGCGCGCGCCCGCGACCCGGTCCGAAGCTCCGGGACCGCGGGATTCGCGGACCCGATCGCCGCTGCAGTGCGGCGATCCGTCCCTGGAGCGGAAGAACGGGGAGAGCCGTGTGTACACACGGCTTCCCCGTGCTTCTCTGTGGCTGTAGCATCGATCGCGTCATCCCTGTAATAGGGGGACGCGATCGATGACGTCACACCTACAGCCACACCCCCCTACAGTAGTAAACAAACCACATAGGCACACATCCCCTACAGCGCCACCTGTGGTTAACTCCCAAACTGCAACTGTCATTTCCACAGTAAACAATGCAAATTTAAATGCATTTTTTACTGTGAAAATGACAATTGTCCCAAAAATTTGTCAAAATTGTCCGAAGTGTCCGCCATATTGTCACAGTCACGAAAAAAAATCGCTGATCGCCGCTATTAGTAGTAAAAAAAAAAAAATTTATAAAAATGCAATAAAACTATTCCTTATTTTGTAAACGCTATAAATTTTGCGAAAACCAACCGATAAACGCTTATTGCGATTTTTTTTACCAAAAATACGTAGAAGAATACGTATCGGCCTAAACTGAGGAAAAAAAATTTTTTTTTATATATTTTTGGGGGATTTTTATTATAGCAAAAAGTAAAAAATATTGCATTTTTTTTAAAATTGGCGCTCTATTTTTGTTTATAGCGCAAAAAATAAAAACCGCAGAGGTGATCAAATAACACCAAAAGATAGCTCTATTTGTGGGGAAAAAAGGACGCCAATTTTGTTTGGGAGCCACGTCGCACGACTGCACAATTGTCAGTTAAAGCGACGCAGTGCCGAATCGCAAAAAGGGGCAAGGTCCTTTACCTGCATTTTGGTCCGGGTCTTAAGTGGTTAAACACTAAGAGGCGATCAAGGGGTGGGGATGGGCTACCAGGAACATGACAGGAAGAAGTAGATCCCTGTCATGCAGTGGCGTAACAACCGGGGGGGCCGCCGGTGCATCTGCCCCAGGCGCTGAGCTGAGGGGGGGTGCCAGCGCCCCCTGGTTATTATACCAGGATGAGGCAGCGGGTCAGTGGCGTACTAAGTGGGGTGCGGCCCCGGGCCATCAGGAGGAGGGAGGGGGAGGCAATGGCGGCTTCACTCTGCAGCCGAAACACTGACAGATTAGGCAGCGCTGAGCGGGCGGCCGCAGGTTTAAGCAGCGCAGGTAAGAACAACGCAGTCAGCCAGTACAGTACTACACACATGGAGAGCCTGTAGCTGTAGGGGGAGGGGGTGTTCGCCATGCTCGAGTGACACCCGTCTCTCTTGGCCGCTCTGCCGCTTTGTCTAATCTGTCAGTGTCTCGGCTGCAGAGTGAAGCCGCTGTCTCCCCCTCCCTCCTCTGTGTAGACTACATGTGCCAACTGCCATGTCCCATCCCGCGCTGATCATCTGAGCCGAGGCGAGGTAGGTGACAGGCGAGGGGGGGTCAGTAGTGTATTGTAGGGGAGGACGGTCTGGGTCTGCACTGCATGGGGGACTGACTGCACGGTAGGGGGCGGTGGGGGGTTGTCTGCACAGTAGGGGGGACTGCACTGTAGTAGGGGGGTGTCTGCACTGTAGGGGGCACTGCACTATAGTAGGGGGGGTGTCTTCACTGTAGGGGGGGGACTGCACTGAATGGGGGCTGTCTGTACTGTACGAGGGTCTGTTTAACATGCTGTGGTGCTGTGTAATGTAAAAGGGGTCCTGAGGTGCAGGGTGCTGTGTAATGTAAAGGGGTCCAAGCCGGTGCTGTGTAATGTAAAGGGGCCCAGAGATGCAGGGTGCTGTGTAATGTAAAGGGGTCTAGAGGTGCTGTGTAATGTAAAGGGGTCCAGATGTGCTGTGTAATGTAAAGGGGTCTAAAGGTGCAGTGTGCTGTTTAATGTAAAAGGGTTCTAGTGATGCAGGGTGCTGTGTAATGTAAAGGGGTCTAGAGTTTCTGTGTAATGTAAAGGGGTCCATGGTGCGGGGTCTAGAGGTGCAGTGTGCTGTTTAATGTAAAGGGGTCCAGAGGTGCAGGGTGCTGTGTAATGTAAAAGGGTCCAGAGGTGCAGGGTGCTGTGTAATGTAAAAGGGTCCAGAGGTGCAGGGTGCTGTGTAATGTAAAAGGGTCCAGAGGTGCAGGGTGCTGTGTAATGTAAAAGGGTCCAGAGGTGCAGGGTGCTGTGTAATGTAAAAGGGTCCAGAGGTGCAGGGTGCTGTGTAATGTAAAAGGGTCCAGAGGTGCTGTATAATGCCATTATAGAAATTCTATGTTCTATATGGCATTATATTAATTGTGAACTACAAGCGGCCAGTCCAACTGGGACTTGTAGTTCCCTGTAACTGATATGAAGCTGTATTAAAGTACTAGAAATACAATGCCTTTATAATGTTGCCTTTATAATATATGTCTATTGTTTTTTCATAAAAAATTATCCTTTTAACCAGAGTGGATGTTTATATAAGGGGGGGAGGGGCGGAAAAAAAAGTTCTGGCCCGGGCACCCATAACTCTGGTTATGCCACTGCTGTCATGTCACTAGGCAGAACAGGGAAATACCTTGCTAGCGTTTCCACGTTCTGTGTCTCTTCGTCGCGATCGCCGGCCACGCAGTGGCATACGCGCGCCTGCTAGCCCGGGATTACGAAGGGATGTACGGGTATGCCCTTTTGCGCACCTGTCACATTCTGTGGACGTACATCGGCATGTGGCGGTTTGGAAACGGTTAAAGGAAGTCCCAGTCTCAGCTTCCAAATGGTCAGAGCAGCTGATAATCAGCCACTGATTTCAGCAGATTGATAAAAGTAAAGACAAACCTCTGTCCTGCAAAATTGTGAACTGATGGAGAGATAAATCAGAAATGGGCAGGATCAACAGGTATTTAAGCTCTCCATACACAGGGTGAAAAAAATAATAAAAATCAAACAGAATCCCCCATCTATGTTAACCACTTAAGCCCCGGACCATTATGCAGCTAAAGGACCTGGCCCCTTTTTGCGATTCGCCACTGCGTCGCTTTAACTGACAATTGTGCGGTCGTGCGACGTGGCTCCCAAACAAAATTTGGCGTCCTTTTTTTCCCACAAATAGAGCTTTCTTTTGGTGGTATTTGATCACCTTTTTATTTTTTGCGCTATAAACAAAAATAGAGCGACAGTTTTGTAAAAAAAAATTTGGGCTGAAATGACTGTTTACGGGGTATAGAGACATAATAGTTAACTGATTCCTTTTAAAAATGAATAAAAATAGATACAAATCAATCTTATAATGTACCTACAGTTTTAGTTTCGTTTTTGCATGCTGTTTCCTGTCTCTCTGATGTACAGAGCCAATACAGGGCAGTGATGGTTTGGAAAACTAAACTGATTGGTGCTGAGGGGTTTTGAACACACTATCACACCTTCTTGATTAGTGACCACAGAGAGAAAGCTCCCAGGACTGTGGTTATCAGGAAACAGACAACCAGGAAGTGTGGAGATCAGAGAAGAATCACAGCAACTTGAGATCAAAAACGAACGAGGACATGAAAACAGCACTGCATTAAGGTAAAGGAAGCCATTAAGATAAAAAAAAAAATTCCTTTACAAACCCTTTAAGTGTGTCCTAAGGGAGTGTTATAACTGTGGGGGGCGTGGCTGTGCGTGTGACATCACTGATCGTCGGTACCTAACACAGGGAACAGACGATCAGAGACAGCCACACTAGGAAGCATGGGGAGAGGTTTGTTTACACTTACCTCTCCCCGTTCTTCCTCTCTGTAACCCGATCGCAGAGGCGATCGGGTCCGCTGTTCCTGCGGGGATGGTCACGGAGAAGAGGACCGCGTCGTGAGCGCGCTGCCGGCACCGTGCGCTCACGACCCATGGCTGGGATCTTAAAGGGGACATACATATACGCCCTTGTGCACAGCCGTGCCATTTTGACGACGTATATCGTCGTGCGGCGGTCCTCAAGCGGTTAAACAATGCAGACAGATAAATCTCCTGATATGGCTTTTGTCAGGCAGGAGGGTGCCACCAGGGTCACCTGTAGACAAGATCAATAGGTATTTAAGATTGCTATACACAGGCGCAACTAAAAAAAAAAAAAATCCATCCACACTAAACAGTGCAGATACATTATATTATCAAGTATTGGGACACCTACCCTTACATGCACACAAACTTTAATGGCATCCCAAACTCACTCATCAATGTCTTTATGGACTTGCTTTGTGCACTGGTTCAAATCATTTAGTGGAGGGGGGATTATGGTGTGGGGTTGTTTTTTAGGGGTTGGGCTTGGCCCCTTAGTTCCAGTGAAGGGATCTCTTAAGGCATCAGCAAACCAAGACACTTTTGACAATTTCATGCTCCCAACTTTGTGGGAACAGTTTCCTGTCCCAACATGACTGCACATTCGTGCACAAGGAAGGTCCATAAAGACATGGATGAGCGAGTTTGGGGTTGAGGAAATTGACTGGCGTGCACAGTCCTGACCTTTTTAACCTGACAGAATATCTTTGGGATGAATTAGACGGAGACGGCAAGCCAGGCCTTCTTGTTCACATCGGAGCCTTCCCAGAAGAGTTGAAGCTGTTATAGCTGCAAAGGGTGGGCCAACCCTATGGACTAAGACTGGAATGCCAATTAATGTTCATATGCATGTAAAGGCAGGTGTCCCAATACTTTTGGTGATATCGTGTGGAGGAATCTCCCTCTGTGGCTATTGTCAGCTGGGAGAGTGCCAACAGGGACACCCAGAGTGCTAATTAGACCCCAACCAATAGCCAACTATATCTTTGCTCCATTAAGAAGCATACTCAACACTTCAAGGTACACATATTGATAAATATTGTCAGGGAAGGTAAAATTACAGCTTGTTCTCCAGTTTATCAGCAATTTTTGTAGAGCTTACTCACCTCGTTATCAGGTTATGCAACTTACAGAGCCAAGGTTGTCTGTCCTGCAAATGGTAAGCAAAAACATTCCTGTAGGTTAAAATACATACACACACACACACACACAGCTACTGTATATCACCTTTTCAAAATTATGATCAGTGATCTCAGTGTGCTCGCTATAATTGTGACATCAAAGCCATAGCATAGCTGGCAGATTAAATTGTGCCCAGAATGAAGTTACAACAGACATGAGCTGAACCATTTCCTCCCTTTAAGCTGGTCATACGTGGATCCAAATCCGCTCCAGTTCAGCAAGGACCGGCCAAATTTCGATGCATGTGTGGCCACTGCAGTTAAATAGCAGTCGATCTACTGGTCGACCTTTGTTCAACCACCTTTTGGGATAAAAGCCGCTCATCAGCAGAGGGGGTCGATGAACTTAAACCAGGGGTGCCCAACCTTTTGAAGAGTGAGGGCCACTTAAGCGACTTGATAACCGGTCACGGGTCACAATGAGCAGAGCGGGTAGATGGCATGTCTGTGTCCGCTCTGCATATGTGGACACGGATGCAGCCCACAATACTTTTTTAGCACATTGTATTGGAAGTGGGACACAAGTTGGTTAATGTCTGCCACTACTTAGGCCGCGTACACACGATCAAATCTATCTGAAAACGGTGTACGGGCGAGCCGACGAACCGATATGTCTGCTGGTTAGTACGCTAACCAGCAGACATATCTGCCCGCACATGCGTCGAATGTATTCGACGCATGCGCGGAAGTGTTTTACTTCCTGGTGTGGTGACGTGGCTGCGTTAACGTCACGTCACCGCGCTGTCTGCCGGCGGGGATTTTGGTTTGATCGTGTGTACAGCGATCAAACCAAAACAGCCAGCAGACAAATCTGACCAAATCGGCCTGTCAGACCGATTTGATCAGGTTCATTTGCTCGTGTGTACGGGGCCTTAGAGGTGAATGGAGGGCCCAAGGCTGCTTTCACACGGATGCGCTGCGGTTTACCCGCACCGTGGGTGCAACGCAGTGTACCTTTGGCTTTCCTGAACTTTGCAATAGACTTCTATTATATTCTTCAGGTTTGGTGCACTTTCAGAAAGCTCACCAAACTCACAGGTAATAGAAGTCTATGGCTCAGTGCACTTCTCTGCACCTGCAGATCAGTTTGAAATCACCGCAGTAACCACTGCAGAACAGATATGCCCATATACACACTGTGATTTTAGTAATAAACTTTAATAACAGTATTCTATTCAATCCCAGAGCCAGAGGTCACGGGCCACATCAGAGGGCTCCGTGGGCCACTGTTTGGGCACCCCTGACTTAAACACTACACTTTCCAAACGGATCACTGACCCCGTTCAACACTCTACTGCGTTAATTCAGTTGATCCTCATATGAAGCCGATTTTAGACCCTGAGCCTAGGTTCACACAGACTGCGGGAATGAAATTGTGTGAGTTCAGCTGAACTCGCATGATTTCATTCCCGCTTGTCAGTCCCAAATTTGGGGGTGATTTCAGAGACATCTGTGCGGGTTTCTGCACAAATGTCAATGGAAATCGCACCCCGAAATCGCCAAAAGTTATACAGAAACTACCTTTGAGGAATCAGTGCGGCGTCACACCGATTTGGACGTTGCAATTGCCGTCGATTTGACATGTCAAGTTGCATGCCAAATTGCATCAATGTGAACCAGGGCTAAATGGAAATCTGAAGTAAAGGAATGGGGTTCTGTCTGCCAGTGTTTCTTTACACACAAATAGTCATCTCAGATGACCATTCATACTTTTTCTTATGAAGAGAGACAGCAAAAACAGAAAAAAAAGGTTCAGCATTAGCTTATACTGTAACTGTGATGGGATAATTTTTCTAGCCTGTCTGATCCTCCTCCCCCCCTCCCTTAGCCAGTAGTGTCTGTGGGTAGCTCACAAACATTATATAAGCTCTTTTGATCTAACCAAAAATAATGTCTAAACATCACCCAGAAATTCTGGAAGCTATTCTTATTCTACACCCACTCACCCAATTAGTAATGGTCATTTCCTGGATTTTTATAATGGGACAGCTTTGACCTCTAATGGAGGCAGAGTTACTTTTTTTGAAGAGAAGCTTGGAGAAACTTATCACAGGGAAATATTTTAACTATCACTGCCATAGCTTTTTGAGAGAAGAGGCTACTGGATAGCCTATTGCTGGAGCTCTAAACAGCAGTGTCGCTGACTCTTCAGGCCCTGGGAACATGGTAAAGGGAGTGGAGACCACTGTTGATATATGAATGCTGGTATTAAATGGTGTAATTTTGTTCGTAGTTATCAACATCTGTACGTTTTTCTGATTTTGCTGATACTGGAAGAGCCAACACTTCTCCAAGTCATTCTACTGGTCAATGAGGCTATTTTAGGCAAGCAATTTTCATTAAACAATTGTGCTTTTTTCATCCTATGCTGAGGAATCAGAGTGTTCACTTTAAGACATTAATTATATTACACCTTTATAACCTAATTTCAAAAAGCACAGCTGAGAGTCTAGGAGAAAGAAGGCAGAGAAGAAGAACATCCCAGGAATACATTTAAGGCCAAAGTACTGCTTACAGACATTTCTTTCCAAGTATTTTTCTTTGAAGAAGAGCAGTACTTGTCAGATATGATAAAAATGAGTGATAGGTTTGCCAGCTCAATCTAATATGCATTGGGAACCCCGGAGGAGATGTCACTATCAGTCAGCATTTATCAGCGGCCAGCTATCACCTCAGCTAACAGTTTAGTCAATATGTATTGCAGGATGCTGCTGACTTGCTGGGGAAGACAGATGATTATGTAGGTGAATGTGACGCATTGACACTTAGGTCACTAAAAACTCATTCAGTTAGTAAACCACAATAGAAATGTATGTAAAGCAATCGCAGACATATGTGAACAGAAATGGACAGTGTCTTTTTTTGGGGGAGGGACCCAGGGAATGTTGTCAGGTATTTTGAAAAAGAAAGATTGATATTTAGCAAATATGAACTTCTATTGAATATGCTATTTGATTAGCTGCAACACTGACGCGCTAGTTTCAGTGCTCTATGAGGCACTGGCTTGGAACAAGTATACTAAAACAAATCTGACTACACTGGCAGCACTGAGACTAGAAGCAGCCAGGCAACCTGCATTTTTAGATGGCCATCTACAAGTGCATGTAATTTTATATACAATACAATGTCCTTTAATTAAAATCAAACTTTACCCATAGCGTCTTGATCGCTGCCATTACTGGTAAAAAAAGGTAAGTGGCTTTGATTTAATTTGAAGGAGAACACATCAAGTGAATATTGATTCTCCCCTGGTTGCTTTTGAACACTGGTTGACTTTTTTTTTTAAATAATTTTCCTCTTTAACCACTTGTCGACCGGCTCACGCAATGGCACGTCTGGGCAGATTAACACACACATTATATATATATATATATATATATCAGACCAAAAATTTGGACACACCTTCTCATTCCAAGAGTTTTCTTTATTTTCATGACTATGAAAATTGTAGAGTCACACTGGAGGCATCAAAACTATGAATTAACACATGTGGAATTATATACATAACAAAAAAGTGTTAAACAACTGAAAATATGTCTAATTCTAGGTTCTTCAAAGTAGCCACCTTTTGCAGCAGACACATCTCTAGAACAACTATTAAGAGGAGACTGTGTGAATCAGGCCTTCATGGTAGAATATCTGCTAGGTAACCACTGCTAAAGAAAGGCAACAAGCAGAAGAGACTTGTTTGGGCTAAAGAACACAAGGAATGGACATTAGACCAGTGGCGGCTGGTGAAGTTTTAGGATGGGGGGGCGCCAGACCCCGCCTTTGCTTTTTGACCCCTCCCACTTGGTGGAAATGGGCGTGGTTTCATGGAAATAGTGGGCGTAGCTTTAAGGTGGTGTGGTTAGCATCTGAGATGAACGAGGGTTGGAGGGAGAGAGAGGGACAGCAGGCCCAGATTCTACACAACAGTAGAAATATGTGAATTCTAGTAAGTTTAACAATCAGCAGATAAAGATACTTCAATCATCCCGGCACCAAGGTTGTTATGGTGTCAGGATGATTGAAGCGCATTATTTCTATTATTACATTGTAATATAAAATAAAACCATTCAACTTACCATAATCATTACCTTGCCATCACGTGTCCCCAGCGGAGTCCCTCCTTACATCACGTGTCCCCAGCGGAGTCCCTCCTTGCATGCAGCCCTGTGTCACATCAAATGCAGCCGCTCTCCCTATCACTTGCAGCCAGTGTCTGTCCCCATCAATTGCAGCCTCTGCCCCATCAATTGCAGCCTCTGCCCCATCAATTGCAGCGACTGTCCCATCAATTACAGCGACTGTCCCATCAATTGCAGCGACTGTCCCATCAATTGCAGCGACTGTCCCATCAATTACAGAAATTGCAGCACCTGTCCCATCAATTACAGCACCTGTCCCATCAATACAGGGACTGTCCCATCAATACAGTGACTGCCCCATCAATTGCAGCGACTGCCCCATCAATTGCAGCGACTGCCCCATCAATTGCAGCGACTGTCCCATCAATTGCAGCGACTGCCCCATCAATTACAGAAATTGCAGCACCTGTCCCATCAATTACAGCACCTGTCCCATCAATACAGGGACTGTCCCATCAATACAGTGACTGCCCCATCAATTGCAGCGACTGCCCCATCAATTGCAGCGACTGCCCCATCAATTGCAGCGACTGCCCCATCAATTGCAGCGACTGCCCCATCAATTGCAGCGACTGCCCCATCAATTGCAGCGACTGCCCCATCAATTGCAGCGACTGTCCCATCAATTGCAGCGACTGTCCCATCAATTGCAGCGACTGTCCCATCAATTGCAGCGACTGCCCCATCAATTGCAGCGACTGCCCCATCAATTGCAGCGACTGCCCCATCAATTGCAGCGACTGCCCCATCAATTAGGCCGCGTACACACGAGGAGACATGTCCGATGAAAACGGTCCGCGAGGGGGCGTGGCTTAGCGATGGCCGGGTAAAGACGTCTTTCTTGTGAGCTCCTGGCTTCCCCCCGGCTTACCCTGGCATACAGCGAACTATTTGGCTCACTGACTAAGGCATGCTAAACAGCAAAAGACCCAGAACCGGTCCACCACCACGCAGGAACCGTCCGATCACCCTGCGGAGCGGCATCAGGAGATTTCTATGCGACACCCAGAGCCAGCCTGCCGACGCCATCACAAGGCCTCCACGTGTGTCTCCTCCTCTGCCCCACACAGATCCCGCGCTGACCTCCCCTCCCCTGCTCGGGATGGATGCTGCCCTGTCTCAGGGGACCCCATCGGCTCTCCGACCGTCCACCCAGAACTCGTCGCAGCACCCAGGCACTATACCTGACGACCTCCGATCCATCCTCCATGCTCTCCCCACGAAGGCCGACATCGAGGATCTTGTCCGACGTGTAGAGGAGGCCCACAGCCGCGACATACAGGAGGTAAGGGAGGAGCTGCAGCTGGTATCCGATCGTGTAGAGACCGGGGAGGCCTCGATCTCTGCGCTGGAGCGGAGGGTGACGGTACTAGAGAGCACCCAGGCAGTGCAGGCAACCACGGCCATAGACCTGCAGCTACACCTAGAGGATCTGGAGGACCGTAGCCGCCGCAACAACCTGAGGTTGCGGGGCCTGCCGGAGGCTACGGGATCAGAGGACTTGGCGGTCTCGGTGGTGGCCATCTTTCAGGGCCTACTGGGGGATTCGCCCCCCGCCCTAGAGCTAGATCGTGTGCACAGGGCCCTGGGCCCCAGGCCTGCGGACCCAGACCGTCCTCGCGATGTAATCTGCCGGCTGCATCGTTACGCACACAAAGAGTTAATCTTGCGGAAGGCGTGGGAGCAGAGAGATGTTAACTTTGACGGGGCCATTATAAAGATCCTCCCGGATTTGTCCAGGGCTACATTACAACGCAGGGCCATGTTAAGGCCCATCCTCGATCTAGCCAGGAGGGCAGGCTGTACATATCGCTGGGGCTACCCCCTAGCGGTCACTTTCCGCAGGATGACGGCGTCCTTTGTGGTCCGCACCCCGGCGGACTTACCTGCCCTCTTCACATTCTTGGGAGCGGATCCAGTGGAGGTACCGAACTGGCTGGTCATCCTGCCCCGCCAGCCGAATCGCCCAAACACCGGATCGTATCGGGGCGGCCATGCCCCGCGCCAGCAAAGGCCCAACAGGAGAGTGCAAGCACCATCTTCCGCTGAAGGGTCACGTGAGTCCTAAGCTACCAGGCGTTACCCGGTCATGTTATTATACGCTGCACAGGAATTCTCTTCTTAATTTTTGTTTCTGCTCTTGCTAAGGGCCCCCCCCCCCCTCGCCCTCTGCCCCCTCTGGGGGTCACTGAGACTGCCTCAATTTTCTACAACTGTGACTGCTGATGTTCTTCCCTATGGGACTTGCTCTACCCCCCCCCCCCGTTCCCGATGGGACCACGGTCGAGGCTTATGGAACACTTTGAGACTAGGCATGGGGCTGCCCGCTACACAAGACTATGCCCTTATCGCTGCAGCTCCCTGCTCCAGCTGTCTCCCGGCGCACAGCAATGAAAGTATGACCTCCTAAAATCTGACAAACGGACTGCCTACTTGTGCGAATGGTAACTATGCCCAGAAGCTCTGCCCTGGCGATCTTGAACTCCTGTGATTAATGGTTTGCTTAGGGGGGAGTAGCATTCTGGTTATTACCATTGAGTCAGTCGTTTAGGGAAGGATTCACGTTAGCTTTTAAGGGGGAATCCCTAGATCTGCGCTGCCCTCGCAGGTTCGCTTATCTATAGTGCTGGATATCCTGCAATCTGAGGCTTCCTGGGGCCCCTACCCCCTAGTGATAATGGTTCATGCACTTTCGATTGAATGTCCCCCACCCCCCCCCGGGCTTGACATAGAGGGGTCGGCTCTGGGGTCGCGCCGGCCTGACCCCCTGCTCCTGTATCTGCTTGTGTGAGTCGGGTTGAGATGGGGGCCAGTGGGGAGTTGGGGGGTCACTGGGGTACCCCTGGAGGTTGGGCCCTTGATGATGTAGGGTAGGTCCATACGCCCCCGGAGGGGGAGGGAGGGATGTTAGCGCAGACCCTGAGACATCTCTAGCATACAACCTTGGGCTAGGGGGTTGCCTCAGTTCAGAGGCTCATTAGGGGAGTAAGTGATTTTACTACTGTGCAATGTTATTGTTTAAATGTTCCTGGTGGCACTTATCTGGTGTCATCTGTTATATGCATGCATGCTAGATTCTCAACTTTTAAATCTTTGTTATAATGCTATGTCACTTTGCCGGGGAGGCCGGGGGTGGCCGGTGAGATTCTCACTAGCTATCCCTTTCCAATCCCCCACTTAGGCCGACACTCGAATACCAGCTTTTGATCTGGTGAGTGTCCAGGCACGTCAGTGCCACTTTTTTAGTTGGTCATACCTACCCACTTTGGTAGGTCTTTTGATTATACTAACCCCTGTTGTGAGGGGGCGCCTGTGGTGTCGGACGCCCCCCCCCCCCCCCCTCTGTTTCTCTCCCCCTTTTTTTTTTCTCTCTCTATGACCTGTGCCTTCCCTTCTTTCCTGTTTCTCCTCTCCCTCTATCCCTCCCTCTCTACCCTTCCCTCTGCCCCTATCCCCCCCAGAACCCCAGCCCCCCCTTCCTCTTACCTCACCCCTCCTCTCTCTCTCCCTTCCCCACCTGTGGACAAGGCGATGGACTCCATGCGAGTTGTGTCCCTGAATGCCAGGGGTCTGAATACCCCTGAAAAGAGGCGCATGCTCTTGAGCGACCTAAAAAAGTCTCGAGCGGATGTCGCCTTCATCCAGGAGACTCATTTTAAACATGACAAACTCCCATTCTTTAGGAGCAGGCTCTTCCCTATGACCTACCACTCCACCAATCCCACAGCCAAATCCAAGGGGGTTACTATTTTGATCTCTAATAAGGTACCGTGGAAATTTCAGGCAGAACTATTGGATCCCGAGGGTCGCTTCGTCTTTTTGAAAGGCCTGGTGGGCACCACATTAATCACCTTTGCGACAATATATGCCCCAAATGACCAACAAGCTAAATTCGTCTCCCACACCTTAGACAAACTCTCAGGCGGCGTACAGACGATCGGATATATCCGATGAAAACGGTCCGCGGACCATTTCCATCGGATATGTCCGATCGGGAGTTTGATCCGATGGCGTGTACACACCATCGGATCAAATTCCCCGCCGCCGGACGGCGCGGTGACGTAGTGGTGACGCGGCGGTGACGTTGACGCCGCCGCGTCACCGCCACGTCACCGCACCAGGAAGTAAAACACTTCCGCGCATGCGCCGAATCCATTCGGCAGCGGCGCGGCGGTGGTGGGAGCCGACATGTCTGCTGGTAAGTGTACTAACCAGCAGACATGTCGGGCGGACAGATTCCCACCGGATAGATTTCAAAGCATGCTTTGAAATCTGTCGGGTGGAGAAATCTGTCCGCTAGCCCATACACACGAGCGGAGATGTCTGCTGAAACGGTCCATCGGACCGTTTTCAGCGGACATATCCCCTCGTGTGTACGCCGCCTCAGACTTTGTGGAGGGCCAGCTGATCCTCGGAGGGGACTTTAATGCTCCCCTGATACCTACCTCAGATACCTCTTCTGGGAACTCGGCGATACCCCCTGCGCAGAGGAAAAGAATAGCCAATTCATTACATAAGGCGCAGTTGATAGATGTTTGGCGCCTGCAGCATCCTGGGGAACGTGATTACACGTTCTACTCTTCGCCCCACAAGGTATACTCTAGAATTGATTTTTTCTTGATCCCCCATGGCCAGCTCCACGCTGTTTCTGACTCGTCGATCGGCCACATTACCTGGTCAGATCACGCACCCATCTCCCTGACGTATTCCTTGGACGGAGGCACCTCCACTAGGCCTAAATTCTGGCGCCTTAATGAGAGCCTCCTCCAGACTCCGGAGGTCCTGGCGGACGTTCTGGCAGAGCTCCCCCTGTACTTCCGAGAGAATGACACCCAGGACTGTGACCCGGGATCCCTCTGGGAGGCCCACAAGGTAGTCATTAGAGGGGTCCTCATTAGACATGGAGCTCGCATTAAGAGGGAACGCAATGCCCAACTCTCCACATTAATGTCAAAACTCCAAGCAGCCGAATCCCGACATAAACATAGGCCCGCACCGGACTCAGAGGCGGAGCTGGGGACCTTACGCAAACAAATCACGGACCTACTCCACTATAAGGCGAAGGCGGCGGTGCAGATATGTCGGAAGATAGGTTACGAGTCGGGAAACAAATGCGGTAAGGTGCTGGCAAGGGCAGTTAGAGACCAAAAATCGGCGGCCTATATTCCCCACATTTACAGTCCAGGGGGGGAGAAGGTTACATTACCACAACACATTTCGCGGGAATTCAAGGACTTCTACCACTCACTCTATAATCTTTCAAATAGTGACCCAACGCAAGCTGAAATTGACGAATACATATCGACCTCGCAGATGCCCTCCCTGCCCCGAGACGCCCTAGATGACTTGGAGGCGCCGATCACGTTAGAGGAACTCCAACTCGCCCTAGGTTCCATGAAGCCAAATAAGGCCCCAGGCCCAGACGGTTTCACCGTCCAGTACTACAGATCCCTACTCCCAATTCTAGGCCCACGCATGGTCTCTTTCTTTAACACAATAGGGACAGGATCACAGCTTCCTAGAGATGCTCTTAGAGCTCATATCACATTGATCCATAAGGAGGGTAAGGACGCAGGGGCGTGCGGGAGTTACAGGCCGATCTCCCTTTTGAACACAGATTTAAAACTGTTCACCAAAATCCTGGCCAACCGCTTAGCGCACCACCTTCAATCCCTGCTACACCTAGATCAAGTGGGATTTGTCCCTACAAGGGAGGCCAGGGATAACACCATCAAGGTCTTGAACCTGGTAAACCTTGCAAACACTAGCCGCACCCCATGCGTCTTTGTCAGCACCGATGCCGAAAAGGCATTCGACAGAGTCAACTGGAAATTTATGCTTTCTGTCCTCCGACACGTTGGGGTGGGGGGGCGGATGCAATCCTGGCTGGGCGGTATCTACTCCAACCCGTCGGCCCAGGTGAAGGTGAACGGACTCTTATCGGACCCGTTCCCAATAACAAATGGCACGAGACAGGGTTGCCCGCTCTCCCCCCTTCTCTTTGCCCTCTCCTTGGAGCCCTTTCTCTGTAGAATTAGACTGAACCCCAACATACAAGGTCTCAAGACGGGGGACCTGCACTGTAAGGTCTCTGCTTATGCAGACGATCTTCTCTTCTCCTTGACAAACCCAACGATCTCCCTGCCAAACCTACTAAAGGAATTTCGTGTATATGGCACCGTCTCGAACCTAAAAATAAATGTCTCCAAATCGGAGGCTATGGGCGTGGCTATCCCCCCCCCAGCGCATTCTTCCAATTCAGGCGAGCTTCCCCTTCCGATGGACAAATACAGCCCTTAAATATTTAGGAACACTGATCCCGGCGGACCTGTCACGCGTCTTTGCCCTTAACTTCCCTCCGTTGCTGGCAACGACTCGCTCCCTGCTCGACAAATGGCACACAGGACTACACTCCTGGTTTGGCAGATGCAACCTCATAAAGATGTGTATCCTCCCCAAATTCCTGTATCTGGTCCAGGCCCTCCCCATCCAGGTACCTACTCCCTACCTTAAACAAGTTCAGGGGGTATTTACGCGGTTTATTTGGGCACAGAAGAAACCGAGGTTAAGCAGAACCCAAATGTCCCTACCCAAACAGAACGGAGGCCTGGCCGTGCCCGACATTAAACGATACTACCAGGCCGCTCATTTGAGTAGAATAGTAGACTGGAGGCGTAACACTACAAACAAATTGTGGGTTCAAATTGAACAATCACAGACCACGGTCCCTTTGAAAAGCGCACTGTGGTGCTTTGACGCCCTCCCCCCACGGTTGAAATCCCATCCATTGATAGGGACCACGTTAAGGTGTAGCTCCCACGTGACTTTGAAGACACTTCTATCGTCCAGGACTTCCCCGCTTTTCCCGATCCTTGGACACCCAGACTTCTCACCAGGCCTTAGCCCAACGGACTACCCGGTCTGAGAGCGACGGGACGAGAACAGGCATCTCAGTTTGTGATGATGGGCCGTTGGCCGTCAATAGTCGAATTGACAGACCCCGCTGGAGTCTTCAGCCTCCCCTTCTGGAATGCGGTGCGGTTGCACCACTTCCTCCACTCTATCCCCGACCCGCAGAAGTTCTCACGACCCATGACGACCTTTGAGGAGTGCTGCTCGGAGACCGGGCCCGCGACGAAGACTTTCTCACAAATGTATTCTCTTTTAAATTCCCCCCCTATGCAACCTGAATTGAGATGCTTAGCGAGATGGGAGACAGACCTGAACCGGACTTTTTCGGAGACACAGAAACAACGTATAATCTCCTTAGCAATAAAATCCTCCTCTTGCACTAAAATTCAAGAAACTAACTTCAAACTGTTTGCTAGATGGTACCTCACACCCACCAGATTACACGCGTGCTTCCCGTCCGCCACGGACCGCTGCTGGCGGTGCGGGGTGGACGCGGGCTCTTTACTGCACATTTTCTGGTCCTGCCCCAAGCTGACGAACTTCTGGTCGGAGGTCCGTCGCATCACACAAAAGTTCACGGAGTACGTGATCCCAGATGATGCTTCCTTTTTCCTCCTGCACCTGTCGACGTTGCCAATTAAATCCTACAAAAAATCATTGATGTGTCACCTCCTGAATGCAGCCAAGGCGTGCATTCCCCTCTGCTGGAAGCAACAGTGCCCACCGAGTGTTGGTTGCTGGCTGCGGAAGGTAGAGGAAACGCGTAAGATGGAAGCCCTGATCCTTACTGCACAGCATAAACAGGAGACCTTTACGGAGGTCTGGAGCATCTGGAATATATTTATTTTCTCAGATGAGGGAGTCTCCTTACTGTTGTCCTAACGCCCCTCCTGACTAGGGGCGCCGTGGCCACTCACCGTCCTCGTCTTGCCTACATTTCCCCCCTTTTTTCCCCTTTCCCCCTTCCTCCAATTTTGCCCGCCTTCCCCCCCCCCCCCTTCTTTCTTACGCTTTCCTCTT
This sequence comes from Rana kukunoris, assembly GCA_029574335.1. NCBI lineage: Eukaryota > Metazoa > Chordata > Amphibia > Anura > Ranidae > Rana > Rana kukunoris. The sequence goes on from CM056049.1 coordinate 292,365,659, forward strand.
TCTACACCTGCTATTACTTTAATTTCTCCCTAAATATAGAAATTGAACACGGGGAGGTTCCCACTTGCCGACGTTACCCCCATCGGATTTGATCTGTCATGGGAGGGCCGTCCGACCCTCCTCTATGTATGCCTCTATTAAATGTCATGTTCTGGGAAGGGTTGATATGTCCTCTAACCCTTCTGCCCTCGATTATTCTACTTTGTTGTACTTCTTGATGACATGTATTTATCTGTTTTATGTTTGGAACTTCTCCACATGTGTTCTTTCAATAAAAGTTATATTTGGGGGCGTGTCCTGGCTATGGAGGAGTGAGGACGCGTGTGTCTGCCGCTCCGCTCCGCCGCTGCACTTCCTCTCAGCTACGGGTGAGAGACTTTCACCTACCGCTCCCCGCCATGTCCCACAAGAACCGGGCATCCTCACAGCCCCCTCGGGCAGACCGATCGAAGCAGGGTCAGCTGGATTCCTTCGTCATAGAGCCGAGCAGGAGCGGCCGCGAGGCCTCCAAGATGGCGCCGGCCGGGAAGAAGCAGAACGCTGCCCAGGCTCCATGCGCTGCCGCAACCAGGTCCCAGCTGCAAGAATGCTCCCCGGTGCCTTCTCCATCGCTGGTGAGTGACCCGACAGCCCCGATTTCCCCGAGCTCGCCATCCTCCCTGCTGGGCCTCTCGGAAGCATTAGACCCCCTGGAGGATATGGATATCAGGCGCCATATTTGGGCCCTCCCTACTAAGGCCGACCTGGAGCGTTTTGCAGACCGGGTTGAGAAGGCCCTGAAGGAAGATGTCGCACAAATTAAGGCTGATACTGCCCATCTGGGTCATAGGGTAGAGACATTGGAACGAAAGCTAGAAGAGGTGCTCCCAGCCATGTCACAGTTGCGGGAGAGGTGCTCAGCTCAGGGTCAACAGATTGAGACCCTGTTATGTCATTTAGATGACGTGGAGAATCGCAGCCGCAGGGCGAACATTAGGATAAGGGGTCTACCTGAAGCGACCGGGGCCAGAGACATCGTTCCTACCCTGGAGGATATCTTTAAGAACATTCTGGGCCTGCCCGCCACGGCTGTGGTGGAAATTGACCGAGCGCACAGGGCTCTTAAACCCCCGTCCCAGGACGTGAACAACCCGCGTGATGTCATCTGCAAACTTCATAAATATACGCTCAAGGACCGTATCATGCAGAAAATGCGGGGCAAGCCCCATTATGATTTTGATGGTGCGCACCTGTCCTTCTACCAAGATATTTCTAGGCGCACCCTTATGCAGCGGCGGGCGCTGCGACCTCTCCTGGCAGCCATTCAAGAAGCAGGCCTGTCCTACCGTTGGGGTTTCCCCTTTTACCTTCAAGTCACCAAAGAGGGCAGGACCGCGACCCTCCGCACCAAAGATGATTTGCCGAACTTCCTTTCCTCCCTTGACCTGGACCCGGTGGACTTCCCGGATTGGAGAACTTCCTCGGACCTTCCCGCTCTTACTCTCCCATCCCCCGGGCCTTGGCAGACGGCCAAGCGCAGGAACCGTAGAAGAGACCGGGGTCGGCGCCTCTCTGACTCCTCTCGGGGCTCTGCCCCTGCTGGGAACTGATGGTTTCGCTCATACCTATGCTTGCTTTAATGCCCCCCCCCTTTTCTTTTTTACATCTCCGGCCGGAGATGTCTGACAACCCCTGATGTCAACCCATTGACCCTAGCCGGTTTCGGGCCTGACATTACTTGTGCTTTTGAATGACTGCCCTATCAGTGACTGATAGCTCCTCGCCCCTCTCCCCCCCGTCAACCCACATCTGATGCGGTGGCGGCGGTGGGCACCCCCCTCTACCTCTTTTTGGATTGGCCACGTACCCCCAGTAGGCCACCCTCTTATTTTGGGTATTGATCCCCATTGGGATCTTGGACTGGGGTCCGGGCCCCCCCTCCGTAGGATGGGGGTCCCGGACAGGGTCCATAGTGATCTTCTTAGACTGTTTGGCCTCGGCCATTATGTCATGTCTGTCATGTTTTTTCATTTGTCTGATGCTTGTTATTTCTCTCCCCTGCTCCCCCCTCCTTCTCTTGCCCTTTTGTCTTCTTTTCTCTTTTCCTTCTTCTGTTCCTCTCCCTTCCCCTTTCTCCCTAGGTGCGTTCCACGGCTCTGCCTTCCACACCGGGTGCATCACGATCCTCAGCGATTCCACTCTATCCGGCTCTCCCTATGACCACTCTACAGGTAAGCTCTTATAATGTTAGGGGCCTGTGCTCCCCACACAAACGTAGCAAGCTTTGGCGGGAATTAAAGAAGCTGAAGACACAGGTGATCTTCCTACAGGAGACCCACTTTACGCCACGGTCGTTGCCTAGACTCCCCAAACATCTCTTTAACCAATGGTTCCTCAGCACATCCCCGACCCCTAAATCCAGGGGTACGGCTATTGCTATACACAAATCATGCCCCTTCCAGCCCATGGACACTCGAATCGACCCTTTGGGTCGCTATGTGTTTCTAAAAGGCTCCCTGGCAGGACATACATACACGTTAGCGACTATTTATGCCCCTAATACGGATCAACTGGGTTTCCTTAAATCTACACTAGAGCGACTGGGTGACTTTAGAGAGGGTTTCCTGATCCTCGGGGGGGATTTTAATGTCAGCCCTGACCCCTTGTTGGACACCTCCCACGCTCGGTCCCCTCATTCCTATGCGTTCCTCAAACATTTTCGTAAGCTCCTCCACTCCCTCCTCCTGACTGATAGCTGGCGACTGTTACACCCCGCTGACCGTGACTTTAGCTACTATTCCAAGGTGCACGACGTATATACTCGCATAGACCATCTATATGTAGATCGTGATATCCTGGAACTTTTGCGGTCTGCCTCTATAGGCTCTATCACCATCTAGGATCATGCACCGGTGTCGGTTGTCTTTGATCTACCCTCCGGTTCGCGACGGTCTTGGACGTGGCGGCTAAATGACAACTTGCTGGACAGTGTGGGGGTGGTGGAAGAGGTTGCGAAAACTTTAGCTCACTATTTTTCAGAGAATTCTACCGGCGACGTGAGCGAGGGTGTGTTGTGGGAGGCCCATAAGGCGGTGGTTAGAGGAACATTGATCTCCCATGGCTCCCGTCTGAAACGGGAACATGGGGCAGATTTTCAGAGGGTTTATGATGCCCTCCAGAAGGCTGAACTCCACCATAAGGCGACGGGGGGTCCGGAGGCGTTGAAAGCCCTGACTGAGTTGAGGGAACTGCTTCTGCGCCTTCTAGATAGACAGACGCATAACCATTTCCGCTTTATGTCCCATAAGTTCTATGAACATGGGAATAAGTGCGGGCGCATGCTGGCACGGGCGCTCCGGGCCCGGGCTGCGCAGACGCATGTCCATAGGTTACACTCTGCCTCAGGGGAACCGATAGTGCTGTCCTCCAAGATTGCCGCGGGCTTTCGGGACTACTATGCCACCTTATATGACTTGACTCCCGGACTCCCTCCCTCGGTGCGGGACGCTAAACGTCGGGCGATTCGTGACTACTTGACCTCGTCGGGCCTCCCCTCGCTTACGGAAGATCAGATCTTGACCTTGGAGCAACCGATTACTCTGACTGAGCTTAGGTCGACAATTGAGTCCTTACCCAACGGGAAGAGCCCAGGCCCGGATGGGTTCACTAAGTCCTATTATAAGACTTTCATTTCTCACTTGGAAGCCCCCCTGTTGAGATATTTTAATTCTATAGCGGGGGGAGAGGCAGTGCCCTCAGAGTCACTATTAGCTCATATTACTGTGATCCCGAAGGACGGCAAGGACCCCGCCGCCCCACAGAGTTACCGCCCTATTTCCCTTCTTAATTTAGATGTGAAGATCCTTGCTAAAATCTTGGCTAATAGGCTAAAACACCTGTTGCCTGGGCTCGTGCACCTCGATCAGACGGGCTTTATTCCGGGCAGGGAGGCCAGGGATAACTCCCTGAGAGCAATTCAGCTTATACATTGGGCTCGCTCCTGCCCAGACCCCCGGCCCTACCTCATCTTGTCAACTGATGCCGAAAAGGCGTTTGATCGGGTTGACTGGTCTTATCTTCAAGAGGTACTTGGCCACTTGGGACTTGGTCCTCGTATGTTGACCTCCATCCTGGCCCTTTACTCTGATCCTTGTGCACAAGTGAAGGTAAATGGCACTCTTTCCTCTCGCTTCCCCATCAGGAACGGCACGAGACAGGGGTGCCCTCTTTCGCCCCTCCTCTTTGCCCTGGTTCTGGAGCCTTTACTCCGCACTATCAGGGCTAACAGTGACATCAGAGGTTTGCAGGTCGGGAATACGGAACATAAGTTATCGGCGTATGCTGACGATGTTCTTTTTCATCTGGCAAATCCCCTGATCTCGTTGCCGAACCTGTTGAGGGAACTTAACCACTTTGGAACCCTATCTAATTTTAAAATAAACTATGAGAAGTCTGAAATCCTCCCCATAACCCTGCCCCCGGACCTTGCCGAGAGACTTAGGGACGCCTTCCCCTTTTCGTGGGCCAAAACATCCCTGCGCTACCTAGGAGTACAGCTTACAGCTAGACTTGACACCTTGTACACAGCTAACTTTCCCCCTCTGCTGACTATGATCAAGGCGGATCTTTCCCAATGGACCCGCACAGCCTTTACCTGGTTTGGCCGGGTGAACGTGATAAAGATGAATGTTTTGCCCCGCATCCTTTTTTACTTTCAGATGCTTCCGATCCGTTTACCCGGACTTTTCTTCGACCGCCTTACTAGTATGCTGACTGAATTTGTCTGGAACGCACGCAAGCCCCGCATAGCCCTCAAAGTACTGAAGCGTTCTAAGACGGAGGGGGGTTTGGGGTTCCCTGACGTTAGGCGATATTATAGGGCGATAGCGCTTCAACGAATTCTAAACTGGCGTTTCCACTCTCACTCGAAGCTTTGGGTTTCTCTGGAGAAGTGCCTCGCGGGTAGGAACCTCTCGTACGCGCCCTGGTTGCCCCGGGAGCATAGGGGACTTTCTGAGACAACCTCTCCGCTGACGACTCATGTGCTCGCGGTCTGGGACAGGATAAATGCTATGTTTAAATTGTCTCCCCCCATGTCTCCCTTGGCCCCATTGGGTGGCTTTCTCTGGTTCCCCCCGGGAGAACAAATGGCCTTCTTTGGATCTTGGGTGGACGATGGTAACGCCAGTTGCGGCAAACTTATGAAAGACGGTAAGCTTCTTGACTATGAGGCCCTCCCTGCGGGTCGACAGGGCGCACGGATGAATTTCTGGCGCTACAGACCGCTACACCATTTCTTTGAAAAACAGGGCCATAGGATTAGGGACCCCTCCTCTCTTACCCCATTTGAGAGTCTTTTTGCTAATGAAGGCCCTACCCCCCACTTGATATCGGAACTGTACCGCCTGCTAGGTTCCGCTGCCTCTCTGCCCACACCTGCCTACATAAGGAGATGGGAGAGGGACCTGGATCAGGCCCTTACGGGCACACAACTAGCCCACCTCTACCATCTTACCCATACTTCTTCCATTGATTCTAAGACTCAGGAGACAAGTTTTAAACTTCTGTCCCGCTGGTACCGGGTTCCGGCGGACTTAGCAAGTATTTATCCCACCCAGTCTGGGTTGTGCTGGCGGGGGTGTGGGCACAGAGGCACGCTCATTCACATATGGTGGGACTGCCCCTTGGTAGGGCCCTTCTGGGCAGATGTCAAGGAACAGATACTGACGATCACAGGGATTGACATTCCCCTCTCTCCGGTGCACTTTCTCCTCCATGTCCCAACTATTCCTCTGAGTCATTACAAAAAAAGTGTTTTGCCACATTTACTTAATGCAGCCAAGAAGCTGCTTCCGGTTTATTGGAAGCAGTCCCGGGTACCTAGTCGGGAGGAGTGGATACGGGGGGTGAGTGCCATCGGAGAGGCTGAGGGTTGGGTGGCGACCTGTCGTGGCCGCAGCGACCAACACAGGGCTATTTGGGCGCCGTGGACGGACTATGTCTCGGACCCTGTCTTCGTCCCCTCTAGTCTAGACGTTGCGCTCCTAGAATTAGCAGAGCCTTCCCTTAAGGCTCGCAGGTTACGGGTTGCTGATGGACAAGGAGCTGGTCCCCCCTAGTGGTTAATGGTACGGTGGTCTGTTGGTGCTGATGTTATGGAATGGAGTGCTGCGCCCGGTGTGGAGATGGATACGTTCTTTGCCGACTTTTGAGGTACGCACTGCCCCTTCTTTCTTCCCTCTTTCTCCTTTTTTCCTCTCTTCTCTTTCCCCTTTCTTCTCTTCCTTGCCCCCCCTTCTCGCCTCTCTTTCTGTATTTCTTATTTCCAGGTTCTTATTCTTTAATTGTTACCAGTGGGTTGTATATGTTAGCGTATGTTGGTTTGCACTATTAGGTTCGCTGGCGCACGATGGGGGATGGCGGTTTGCTCTTTGGCCCCGTCCACGTCCTTTAGCGGGCCCTCTGGTCTCGGCCCGCTGGCCCGCATGGGAGCGGTGGGTGGTTAGATGGAGGCCTAGAAGCCCCCCCCCTCCGCCCCGGCTGTGGGCTGCGGGTCTGGGCCTGGGCCATGCTGTTTCTCACCCCCTCCCCCCCTTAGTATCCTAGGTTTGTCCCCCTTTGGTGCCTTACTCAATTTCATGCCCTTATAGGTTGCTGCCCACTCGGCTACCTTATTGTCCCCGGGGTCTGCGTGGCCGCTGACGCCCTTTTGGGTGTTGGCCGTCGCGGGGACCCCTGTGTCTTTAATTGCACTTCCCGTAAACGATTCTGTACATATGCACAGTGGGATTTCTATGATGTATGCTTATGACTGTTGGTGGCCCTGCGAGGCCGACGTCTGTCACACGAAACTTTACTGGACTTGTCTGTCCTGTGTTCTACATGTTATCCCCTCTCTCCCCCCCCCCCCCCTATTGTTCCTTTGTTTTTTTTTCTGTTGTTATTCTTTCAATAAAAACTGATTATACAAAAAAAAAAAAGTTATTTGAAAAAAAGAAAACGGTCCGCGAACCGTTTTCATCGGACATGTCTCCTGGGATATTTTGGTGTGATGTGTGTACACACGATCAGACCAAAATCCCCACTGACAGAGAACGCGGTGACGTGGCGGTGACATTGACGCCGCAACGTCCGCAAACAAGGAAGTAAAATGCTTCCACGCATGCGTCGAATCTATTCGACGCATGCGGGGGGATTTCGGTCCGCTGGCTAGGCGTACTAACCAGCGGACATGTCTGACGGACAGGTTTCCAGCGGACAAGTTTTAAAGCATGTTTTAAAACTTTTGTCCGATGAAAACCTGTCCGCTAGGCCGTACACACGATCGGACATGTCCGCGGAAACTGGTCGGCAGACCAGTTTCCGCGGACATGTTAGATCGTGTGTACGCAGCCTTACAGCACCTGTCCCATCAATTACAGCACCTGTCCCATCAATTACAGCAATTGCAGAGACTGCCCCATCAATTGCAGCGACTGCCCCATCAATTGCAGCGACTGCCCCATCAATTGCAGCGACTGTCCCATCAATTACAGCGACTGTCCCATCAATTCATCAATTGCGGTGCCACCCCGGGGGGGGGGGATGGGGTTTGTGCCGCCAAAATTCCCCCCGAAAATGAATTTTTTTTTAAAGATGATAGGGGGGGGGGGGGGGTTGCCACCGAAATTCCCCCCTGAAAATGAATTTTTTAAAGATGGTATGCGGGGGGGGGATGCCGCCGACTACCTCACTGTGGGGATATGCCCGGCCGTAGTAATAGCTACTACGAGCGCTGGGAAGATGCTGTGGACACAGCAAGACCAGTGGAAATCTGTGCTTTGGTCTGATGAGTCCAAATTTGAGATCTTTGGTTCCAACCACTGTGTCTTTGTGCGACGCAGAAAAGGTGAACGATGGACTCTACATGCCTGGTTCCCACCGTGAAGCATGAAGGAGGAGGTGTGATGGTGTGGGGGTGCTTTGCTGGTGAAACTTTTGGGGATTTATTCAAAATTGAAGGCATACTGAACCAGCATGGCTACCACAGCATCTTGCAGCGGCATGCTATTCCATCCGGTTTGCGTTTAGTTGGACCATCACAGTGTAAGGGCTATTTGACCAAGAAGGAGAGTGATGGGGTGCTGGGCCAGATGACCTGGCCTCCACAGTCACCGGACCTGAACCCAATCGAGATGGTTTGAGGTGAGCTGGACTGCAGAGTGAAGGCAAAAGGGCCAACAAGTGCTAAGCATCTCTGGGAACTCCTTCAAGACAGTTGGAAGACCATTTCAGGTGACTACCTCTTGAAGCTCATCAAGAGAATGCCAAGAGTGTGCAAAGCAGTAATCAAAGCAAAAGGTGGCTACTTTGAAGAACCTAGAATATGACATATTTTCAGTTGTTTCACAATTTTTTGTTATGTATACAATTCCACATGTGTTAATTTATAGTTTTGATGCTTTCAGTGTGAATCTACAATTTTCATAGTCATGAAAATAAATAAAACTCTTTGAATGAGAAGGTGTGTCCAAACTTTTGGTCTGTACTGTATATATACGTTGCCCTTTAAGATGCGGTCTTATGGGCACGTGCGCCACTAGCAGGCTACGCGAGTGTGACCGGGGGGGCCCGCGGACTCGATGTCCGCTGGGATACCCGCGATCGTTTCATGGAGAGGAAGAACAGGGAAATGCTGATGTAAACAAGCATTTCCCCATTCTGCCTAGTGACAAGGACACTGATCACAGCTCCCTGTAATCGGGAGCAGTGATCAGTGTCGTGTCACACGTAGCCCATCCCCCCTACAGTTAGAACACATCCCTAGGACACACCTAACCCCTACTGGTTAAAAAGGACGTCAGTTTTGTTTGGGAATATAAAAGAGGTGTAATTGCACTAAAATCAACCCATATATTCATAAAAACACTGTTGTGTGAAGTGTTGCCGATAATACCGTGAATTTTAATATTCATATTATATTAGTGTGAGATACACATTTATCGTTATTGCAGCTATGACCATTTGATCATTCACTATTTATCCATCTATTTAATAATATCAGCGCTTTAGTTATTCATTTTAATTTTGTTTGGGAGCCACGCTGCACGACCGCGCAATTGTCAGTTAAAGCGGCGCAGTGCCGAATTGAAAAAAATGCTCTGGTCTTTGGCCAACTAAATGGCCCGGGTTGAAGTGGTTAAAAACTTTTTTTTTTTTGATTGACATTTTTTATGTATACACAATATGATATAACTGTGTTTTTTTTCATTGGGTTGCACACTTATATCTTTCTTACACCCTTTTAGACAAAGTATTCTCGCTATATTAGGCAGCAGAACCTTCAGTATAACAATCACATTTTTTAGGAGAAGCGCAAATATATATTTTTTACTACACAATGTTATCTGATGTTTTGGAAAACTTCTCATACTGATAACAGAGGAATGAAGCACCAGAGAGAAACAACACTTTGAGCTTCAGGTAGAGAGACGTAAACACTACACATATATGTGCTTTGCTCAAATTCCATGGCTGGGGTTTACAAGCACTTTAAAGGTGTTGTAATTTGTAAAGGTACAATTTTTTCCCCTAAATAGCTTCCTTTACCTTAGTGCAGTCCTCCTTCACTTACCTCATCCTTCGATTTTGCTTTTAAATGTCCTTATTTCTTCTGAATCTCCTGTAGTCTAAGGGAGGGGGCTAGCATGACACTCCACAGCCACCTGGAACATACGGTACCTACTCTTTCTTTCTACATAAATTAACATCACAACTCATTATCACATGGATACAATGTATGAAATATGTTTACCTGATCATTTAATGGGATCCCTTTTCCCATTTTCATTTGATTGTTCTGTGGATGGTAATCATCTCCATCGTAGAATTTCCACCCTAGCTACAATAAAAGAAGCAGAGTGCTTTAAAATTGTCATTATAGACAGTGGGGCTGATTTACTAAATTTGGAGAGTGCAAAATCTGAGCAGCTATGCACAGAAACTAAATCAGCTTTTTTTTTTTTTTTTTCCCCATGTCAAAGCTTAAAGGGATTGTAAAGGTAAAAAAAAAAAAAAAAAACCCTAAATAGCTTCCTTTACCTTAGTGCAGTCCTCCTTCACTTCACCTCATCCTTCCATTTTGCTTTTAAATGTCCACTTCCTGTTCTTCTGTCTGTAACTACACACCGTAATGCAAGGCTTTCTCCCTGGTGTAGAGAAAGCCTCTTGAGGGGGCGAGCAGGAGGGTCAGGAAACTATCTACTTTTCAGATAGAGAAAGGAGCTGTGTGTTGGTGGGCATCCTGACACTCCTGCTCTCCCCCTTAAGAGGCTTTCCCAACATCAGGGAGAAGGTGTCGCATTACTTTGTGTAGTTACAGACAGAGGAACAGGAAGTGAGGATTTCTCAGAAGAAATAAGGACATTTAAAAGCAAAATCGAAGGATGAGGTAAGTGAAGGAGGACTGCACTAAGGTAAAGGAAGCTATTTAGGGGAAAAAAAAAATTACCTTTACAACCCCTTTAACAAGCTCTTTGGCTAACATGCACAACTGCACCAGAATTTTGCACTTTGCAGTTTTATAGTTAATCAACTCCAATGGATTTCTAATAGCTAAGACATTAGTAAAAGGTAATACTTGAGGACGTTGAAACTAAAAACACTGCACTGTGCATTGCATACTACTAACCTCAGAATCCTGCATTACACACTACTAACTCCTTAACTTTGCAAGATTTACCCCTGACCCCCTGTACTCTGTGTTACATATTACTGATCTCAGTTACCTACCCCTGACCACGGCACTTTCTGTACTACTGACCTCTGAGCTATTTCGGCCCCTTTCACACGGGTGGATAGAATTTAGCTTTTAGCTGCGGATAGATCAAGTTATCTACCGCAGCTAAACTCAGACAGTGCTTTCCTATGTCCCCATTCACACACTGCATTTAGCAACAGTTTTGTTACATGGGGTTTGGTGCAGTTAGAAAAAATAAATTTGACTGCGTCCAGGATCGATTTATTGCAGCTATCTGCACATAACTGCAGGTAATCGCAGTGTACTATTTCACCTGCGGATAGCAGTGGCAACAAGGAAAGAAAAACAACAGGAAGCACATCAGAAATTGCAAGAATGTTCCAACGCAGCCGCACGTAAACGCAAGTGAACGCTGTGCCAGCATTCTCTGAATTTCGAAATAGCAAAACATGCTTTTAACTGAGGCAGAAGAGCCGCCTGTGTGAAAGGGGCCTTACTTCTGACCCCTGAACTCTGCATTACCTACTACTGACCTCAGAGCCCTGCATTACTTACCACTAACCTCTGAACTCTTCAAACTTCCCTTACCTTTTAATGAAGCCTTGCTAGGTTATGTCCATAAAAAAAGTACACCCTAGTGATCTTTTATCTCTTCCACATTGTTCAGATAGCTCTCCATCTTTTCCAGCGTTGCCTACCCCTGGCTTATAAACACCAGCCGGTTCTTTATATTACAGGGTTGGCAACCTGCCAAGAGTCTCTTCATCACAAAAAAAGTGAGATTCATTCAGGGTTGCCAACTTTCAGTAAATTTACAAACAGTTTGTAAAATCCATAATTGTTGCATCTGTCCAGAAATGTCAGTTAAGGACATGCAGCCTACATGTCCGTAATGGACATTCAAGGACAGTTGCAAAAAGTACAGATTTTGCAAACTATTCTAAAATTTGCTGAAAGTTGGCATACCTGGATTAATGTGCCTATCCTTTTTAAAAACCCCTGCTACCTGTACATATACATAGATAAGTAAATGGATGGGTCGGGTGTGGCTATGTACAAAAACATGCCAGAGTGAGAGCAATAATTCTAGGGACACCATTCATGGTTAACTCTTAACTGTGTAGCCACATACAGGGAGCCTGTTCAAATCAATAACAGGATTTCCACATCCCAGAGTATATATCCGCGCAGGATGGATGCAAGTATCAGAAGTCAGTCTGTCTGTGTTCTGATCTCTGCAGCAGTCCTACAGATGTACAGTCAGGGATGCGCTTGGAGATCCATGCAGGTTGCCTGCATGTCACTGATCTGAACAGACTGCCTGAATGGAAGGCCTGTGCATCCCACACGGGTGAAGACAGATCATTACATCCATGTAAATGGGGCCTTACAGGGCAGCTCTGGCTCGGGAAATATCCTGACTATACAATCGGAATCCACCAAGATGCCTGGACGGGCAGCTGGCTCAGACTCTCAGCAAACTCAAGGGAGACTGAACCAGCTTCTCTTACCGCCTCTACAGGCAAGCGCTTCAGTAAGCACTGAAGGGGCAAAGCACTGTCTCTCTGCTCAGTGAAGACTGAGAACTGAGCGATCAGCTGTCTTTTATCGCTCAGTTCTTGGTCGTAGAAGCAGTGAGGGACAGTTACATCTACCTAGGTAAGTGTGTGTGTATATACATATTTTTTTTAAACCCATAATTCTCTTTTAAAATTTCATCTATGAATTTTAGATTTCTCTATCACCCAATACACAGTAGACATATCACACTGTTTAGTTCTGTTTTCCCCAATTTACTTTGATAATAAACCTACCTTTTTTGCCAGTTGGGATCCTACTTCAGTTCTGTAAGAAAATCGAATGTAAAGAGACAATGATGTAGACAGGTCATTGAGGTCTGAACTTATAATCAGGCAATGTAGAGGATATTGAAGTACTGACAACTACCATAAATGACCCAAGTACTTCATGCAAGTCATAGAGAAACCCATAAATGGCTAATAAAAAACAATTCATTTTTCTCCCTCCTGAAACTACACCTACCATTTAATTTCCTGTCGCGTCCTTTCCCTCTCAATCCAAGCACCCAAGACCTTAGACTGCTGGTGTATGGCAGAGAGGACACTGTAGGACCAGTCTAGTAGAAGCCGGTAATTAAATCTTATCTTTGTCATGCCACTTAGACCTAAACAATCAGTTGCCCTTTGCAGTGGGAGTGCAGCCCCACTGCAAGAGAGAATCTTCAAGTTTCCCGGAGTTGGGCTTTAAAGTGTATTTACTTTTTTAAACTTTTGCACAGATGGGACCCTCATGCATCTAAAAACTCTTATTTGCGGGTCAGAGAACTGTCGGGAAATCACATGGTGCAAAAGCACCATACGATTTCCCCGCCGCTGCGTTTTAAAAATGGTGCAGAAACCTTTTCTCCTGCATGCAATGCAGGCACAGCAGCCTATTGAAGTGAATGGGCCGGCGTGCCCATGCAAACGCGGCTTGCAGAACCACAATGGTGTAAACCCAGCCTAACGATGTTTTAATCATTGGCACCTATTTCTAATTTTATTGATATGAAGTGGTGGTGTAGTACGTACTTTTTCCACATAAAAAAACTCCAGTTTCATTAATTTAGATCAATAAAATGATTACACCCTGTCAAGTTTTATGTGCCATTTGTTCATATATGTTGCTTTTATCTGTCAGGATTTTTCCACTACTTAAATATAGATCTAATGTTTGCCCTTTAAGAAAATGTTCGGATCCTAATCTGGACCTTCTTGAGTGAACCTGTCAGGAGCTGTCATTGTACTGGGCCAATCATCTAAAGGCTGGTGCAATCCCCGTCCCACACCCAGATAGCAAGTATAACTTGCCTGAAATTTGTGGCAGTGTTGAATTGTAAGTCTGTTAACTAGCTGCACATTTTTACTGTCAAGTTGTACACTTGCAGAGCACTTGAAGCACAGGTTTTAGTTGACACCTTTGTAGCAAATCTCTAGCAAGAGCAAAGTTGTGGTGGTGAGTCTACAACAAGAGCTAAGCAAGTCTACAGCATGAAAATTCAGCCACAGTGACCCCTGTGGTGGGAGGACTATTGCACAATAAAACTGAACCAGAACTTGCAGCACACTTGCAGAATATTTGCAAAGAAAGTTGATCTGGAGTCATGCAATGTGGACTTGCTGCAAACTTGTTAAGCCTAGCAAGTCTAGCAATAGCTTAGCAAGTCATTTTCAAACTTTCAGCACAATCGCTTGCTATCTGGGCAGCAGTGCATACATCTGGTGCTGTGGGGTAGGGAAGACTTGCCCAATTTCTAGGGTGTTAAGCTGGCCATATATGGATTGAAATTCAGCTGGTTCGGCAGGGACCGGACAAATTTAGTTCCATGTATGGGCACTGTGGTTGTACAAAAGTCGATCTACTGATAGATTTCTAGATAACCGCCCTGTCAGCTATAATCTGTAACGCTGATCAGTGGCTGTCAAAATACAAAGCTCAGCAGGAAGGATTCCCACATTCACATTGAGTGTGTGGATGGGGGAATCGATTCAGTTTTTTAATGTGAAAGGGGGTGGGGCTGAGGACTCTGATGTGAAATAAATAGGTGGAACTGAGGGCAATGATGTAAAAGATAGGACTGGTGACTGATGTGAATGAGGAATGGATCGAGGACTCTAATATGAAAGAGAAATGGACTGTTAAAGAGGAGCTCCAGTTGTTTTTGTGTTAAATAAAAGTCAGAAGATACAAAAAAACTGTAGCTCCTGACTTTTAATAAACACACACTCACCTGTCCCAGGATCCAGTGATGTGCTCACCTGACCAACGATTCTTTCCCTCTCCTCTTTCTGGCATTCGAACTGTGGGCACTCGACTACGACTTCACAGCCGGGGTGTGCAACTGCGCATGCATCAGTCACGTTGCGCCTGCTGAATGGACAGGCAGTCATCAGGGTCCTGTAACGTGTCCCAAAAGACTGCAGGTAGGGAGGGGAGAAGAGAACTTCTGCTCGGATCACCTAGGCCAGGGGTCTCCAAACTTTCTAGACAAGAAGCCAGTTCACTGTGCTTCAGACTTTAGGGGGGCCAGACCTTGGTCATTGGGAGTAAAAAATGCCCTGGCATCAGTGGGAGTAAACAACGTCCCATCTTTGGTGTTAGGGGAATTATAAGCACCCTATAGCCCCGTACACACGGTCGGACATCCAACAAAACTTCCCTTGGATTTTTGTCCTAATTGATTTGTCCGATCACACCCATAGCATACACACGCTCGGACTTTTCTGCAAACTTTTCTAAAACTTTCCCATCATTACGTGGTTGTTCTGCTCTTTTCTGCTCTTTACTGCCACCCTTTGGTTAACTTCTGCTATTGTTGGTTGATTTTAACATTGGTTCTGAGCATGCGCATTTGTAATTTGTCCAAAAGTCCGATGGTTTGCTGTACACACGATCGGACTTTGCACCATCGGACTTTTGTTGCCTGAAAGTTGGTCCGTTCGCAGACCCAACTTTTTGTCCGATGAAAGCCAAAAAAGTTGGTCCGATGGAACGTACACACGGTCGGACAAATGCGAAAAGTGTCGGATTTTGATGTTGGTTGGGCAAAAGTCCGACCGTGTGTACGGGGCTTATCAGTGTCAGTGGAAGAAATAGTACCCCATAATTGGTGTCAGTGGGAGGAATAGTGCCTCATTGGTAATGGTGATGTAAGGTGGGGATGGACTGGGCGCTCTAATGTAAGGTGGGGATGGACTGGGCACTCTGATGTAAGGTCCGGATGGACTGGGCACTCTGATGTAAGGTCCGGATGGACTGGGCACTCTGATGTAAGGTCCGGATGGACTGGGCACTGTGATGTAAGGTCCGGATGGACTGGGCACTGTGATGTAAGGTCCGGATGGACTGGGCACTGTGATGTAAGGTCCGGATGGACTGGGCACTGTGATGTAAGGTCCGGATGGACTGGGCACTGTGATGTAAGGTCCGGATGGACTGGGCACTCTGATGTAAGGTCCGGATGGACTGGGCACTCTGAGGTAAGGTCCGGATGGACTGGGCACTCTGAGGTAAGGTCCGGATGGACTGGGCACTCTGAGGTAAGGTCCGGATGGACTGGGCACTCTGAGGTAAGGTCCGGATGGACTGGGCACTCTGAGGTAAGGTCCGGATGGACTGGGCACTCTGAGGTAAGGTCCGGATGGACTGGGCACTCTGAGGTAAGGTCCGGATAGACTGGGCACTCTGAGGTAAGGTCCGGATGGACTGGGCACTCTGAGGTAAGGTCCGGATGGACTGGGCACTCTGAGGTAAGGTCCGGATGGACTGGGCACTCTGAGGTAAGGTCCGGATGGACTGGGCACTCTGATGTAAGGTCCGGATGGACTGGGCACTCTGAGGTAAGGTCCGGATGGACTGGGCACTCTGAGGTAAGGTCCGGATGGACTGGGCACTCTGAGGTAAGGTCCGGATGGACTGGGCACTCTGAGGTAAGGTCCGGATGGACTGGGCACTCTGAGGTAAGGTCCGGATGGACTGGGCACTCTGAGGTAAGGTCCGGATGGACTGGGCACTCTGAGGTAAGGTCCGGATGGACTGGGCACTCTGAGGTAAGGTCCGGATGGACTGGGCACTCTGAGGTAAGGTCCGGATGGACTGGGCACTCTGAGGTAAGGTCCGGATGGACTGGGCACTCTGAGGTAAGGTCCGGATGGACTGGGCACTCTGAGGTAAGGTCCGGATGGACTGGGCACTCTGAGGTAAGGTCCGGATGGACTGGGCCACCCGATGTGAAAAAGGGTGGGGGGAGTGTACTGAAGACTTTGAAAAAGGGGGGGGTAAGGTGGGGTGTGACGAAGCACTCGGATGTGATGGAAGGTGGGGAAACTGAGGGGGTCTCATGTGAAGGGGGGGGGGGTCTAGTGAGGATTCTGATGTCTGGAACTGTGACGTGGTAGAGGACCTCAGGTTGCATGTTCTTAAAGCGGAGTTCCACCCAAAAGTGGAACTTCTGCTTTAAGCACTCCTCACCCCCTTACATGTCACATGTAACTTTTTTTTTGGGGGGGGGGGGGGGGGCTTTGGTAGGAGTGGGACTTCCTGTCCCACTTCCTCCTTCCGCCCAGGCGACTCCTCCTCTCGCCTTAGGCGGCCCCTCCATTTAGGCAATCTCCTGGAACACGTGACAGGTCCCAGGAGATCGGCTGTCCACTCATAGAGCTCAGCACGACTCGCGCATGTGCAGCGAGTGCCCGGCCGTGAAGCCGAAAGCTGTCACGGCCGGGTGCCCACAATGTGAATGGAGGTGCCATCAGAACAACCCTCTAGGCATCGCTAGACTGTGGAGCAGCTACACTTTTTGTAGCTGCTGACTTTTAATAAACACAAAAAGGCTGGAACTCCGCTTTAATGCCATAAATGCAAAGAAGTTGAGAAACACAAGGGTCCCTGTGCAATATAAAGCGTGAGCCCATTGTATAATACAAGCAAAGCCACACTGCATTATTGACACACATATGCCACCATGATTCCACCACCTACCGTATATAGTATATCTCCTCACTAACACAGCACAGCTTGTGTCCTCGTGTAAACATACTGCTCCCTCCTCCTCTATGTACACAGCTCTAACCTCTATACTGCTAGGCCCCTCACAGCTCATGTACAGGACCCTCTCACACACACACATAATACATACTTCCCACAGCCGCTCACTCCCATTATCACCACTATCATTGCCCTCGGGCTCACTCCGTGCTGCAACCAGGAAGTCTGCTGGAATCTACTGTATTTGTCTTCTGCGTGTATTCCGGCTGTTGGTAGAGCACCCCTACAGGCTTCATCAGGTACTGCACAAGAGCACGTCCCTGCTTTTAAAGTGGTTGTAAACCCTTTCTTTCTACTTCTACCTATAGCTAATCCTAGAATAAGGCTTACCTATAGGTAGTGGAAATATGTCCTAAACATGCGCCGTTTAGGAGATATTTCACTTGTAGTCCGCCGAAAATTTTAATGGCGCAGTCACGGGGAAAAAACGAAACAAAGTGCCATTTCTTCCCTAGCCTGTGCCGTTAATGGCGGCTCCCATAGGCGTGCACACCCTAATTACCCCATGTACATTAGTGTTATTGCTCTGTGTAGCAGCAGGAACATGGGAAAGATCTCCCTCTTATCTGCTCTGCCATAAGAGAAGTGTCTATGCTTTTCTCTTTCACTGTGCCAGCAGGGAGATCAATGTTTCCGGGTTAATATATATGTAGATACATACACATGCATGTGTGTTTGAGCCTAAGGGTGCACACCCTAATGCATTAGGCTGTGCACACCTATGGCGGCTCCCGTACGCACGCGCGGGAGTGACGTCACGCAACTCTGGCGAATCGCAGAGCTGGAGTCCGTGGCCCATAAGGAAGAGGGGCCAGAAGATGGACGCTGTCTACACAGGCGATATCGCTGGATTCTTTTGCAGGTAAGTGGCACATAATGGGCTAGTATGCAATGCATATTAGCCCATTATGCTTATCATTTGCAGGTTTTGCAGCGAGCAAAAGAGGAAGTAAAACCCATCAAGGTTTACTTTCTCTTTAACCACTTACCTACTGTGCACCTACACCCCCTTCCTGCCCAGACAAAATATAAGCTTCCCGCACTGCGTCGCTTTAACTGACAATTGCGCGGTCGTGCGACGTGGCTCCCAAACAAAATTGGCGTCCTTTTTTTCCCACAAATAGAGCTTTCTTTTGGTGGTATTTGATCACCTCTGCGGTTTTTATTTTTTGCGCTATAAACAAAAATAGAGCGTCAATTTTTAAAAAAATGCAATATTTTTTCCTTTTTGCTATAATAAATAACCCCAAAAAATATATAAAAAAAATATTTTTTCCCTCAGTTTAGGCCGATACGTATTCTTCTACATATTTTTGGTAAAAAAAAAATGCAATAAGCGTTTATCGGTTGGTTTGCGCAAAATTTATAGCGTTTACAAAATAGGGGATAGTTTATGGCATTTTTTTTTTTTTTTTTTTTTACTATTAATGGCGGCGATCTGCGATTTTTTTATTGGGACTGCGACGTTATGGCGGACATTTCGGACACTTTTCTGACATTTTTGGGACCATTTACATTTATACAGTGAAAAATGCTATAAATATGCATTGATTACTGTATAAATGTGACTGGCAGTGAAGGGGTTAACCAGTAGGGGGCGGGGAAGGGGTTAAATGTGTGTCCTATGAGTGTTCTAACTGTAGGGGGAGGGGGGGGTGACTGGGGGAGGTGACCGATTGTGTCCCTATGTACAAGGAACACAATCTGTCACCTCTCTCCCTGACAGGGACGTGCAGCTCTGTGTTTACATACAGAGCTGCACGTCCCAGCTCACTTACAGAGCAATCGCGTGTGCCCGGCGGCGATCGTTGCCGCCGGGCACTCGCACGGTATCTCGATGTGTGTACCCTTCCCCTCGTGTATCTCGATGTGTGTACCCTTCTCCTCATGTATCTCGACGTGTGTACCCTTCTCCTCATGTATCTCGACGTGTGTACCCTTCCCCTCATGTATCTCGAATAAAGCCTTTGATAATATTCGCATTGTACCTGTTGTTTGTCTCAACCTCTCAGATGGATTCTTTCCCTCCTCGCCACAATACAGTGAATTGGAAACCTAACAATGAAAAAACTCACATAGTGTGATTCTGTAACAAAACTTATTTCACCAACTCCAAAATCATATTACTCACAAAAGTCTATATGTGCGCGTATCTCTATAAACCCAGTATCATATATATATATATATATATATATATATATATATATATATACACAGTATCTCACAAAAGTGAGTACACCCCTTACATTTTTGTAAATATTTCATTATATCTTTTCATGTGACAACACTGAAGAAATGACACTTTGCTACAATGTAAAGTAGTTAATGTACAGCTTCTATTACAGTGTACATTTTCTGTTCCCCTCAAAATAACTCAACACACAGCTATTAACCACTTATCTACCAGCTGCCGTCAATTGACGGCGGCATAGTAGCTCAGTTGTTCTGACAGGACGTCATATGACGTCTTCGTCTTTTAAAGCCGCTAGGGGGCGCGCGCGCACCTGCCGCTTTACTGGGGACATGATGCGCGAGCCCGGCGATTGCCCAGTAACTGAGCAGGGACGTGGAGCTCTGTGTGTAAACACAGAGCTCCACGTCCTGTCAGGGAGAGGACACTGATGCTGTGTACCTTGTACATAGGGACAACCATCGGTCACCTCCCCCAATCAGTCCCCTCCCCCTACAGTTAGAACACTCACTAGGCTACACATTTAACCCCTTCCTCGCCCCCTAGTGTTAACCCCTTCCCTGCCAGTCACATTCATACAGTTATCAGTGCATATTTATAGCACTGTCCACTGTATAAATGTAAATGGTCCCAAAATAGTGTCAAAAGTGTCCGATGTGTCTGCCATAATGTTGCAGTCCCAATAAAAAAATCGCAGATCGCCGCCATTACTAGTAAAAAAAATAATAATAAAAAAAATAATAATTATGTCCCCTATTTTGTAGGCGCTATAACTTTTGCCCAGTAAGCAAGCGGTTAATGTCTAAACCGCTGGCAACAAAAGTGTGTGTACACCCCTGAGTGAAAATGTCCAAATTGGCCCCAAAGTGTCAATAATTTGTGTAGCCACCATTATTTTCCAGCACTGCCTTAACCCTCTTGGGCATGGAGTTTACCAGAGCATCAGAAGTTGCCACTGAAGTCCTCTTCCACTTGTTCATGACGACATCACAGTGCTGGTGGATGTTAGAGATCTTGCGTCCCTCCACATTCCATTTGAGGATGCCCCACAGATAGTCAATAGGGTTTAGGTCTGGAGATATGCTTGGCCAGTCCATCACCTTTACCCTCAACTTCTTTAGCAAGGCAGTGGTAGACCTGAAAGTGTGTTTGCGGTCGTTATGTTGGAATATTGCCCTGCGGCCCAGTCTCCGAAGGGATGGGATCATGCGTTACTTTAGTATATGTTGGCATTCATGCAACGCTGTATCCTGGTCTGGGCCAACAAGGCCCAGGCCTAGGGCAGCACATTGCAGGGGGGCAGCACAGAAAGAGTCCCTGCCTGCTTGCGCTACACTGTTAGTATAGCGCCAGTCTTATGGGGCGGACTGGGCTGAGAGGCAAATTAGTCTAGCGCCCCCATAAAGCAGCCGCACTGTTTCCGGCATGCGGGCAGCTGTCATTCCGCAACTGTGGAGTGGGGGGGGGGGGTGCTGCTTCTAATTATGACTGTCCTACTATCCTGGACCACAAACCTTCCTCACTGTGCTATGTTTTCTGCTGCACCATTGGCATGGTTATATCTTCTTAGTCCTCTCCATAACATTTTTAGAACTTTGCTTAAAGTAGAACTATAGGCAACACTTTTATTTTTCATTTTGGATAGAGTAAGGGAGGGTTATAGCCTATAGTTTATTTTTTACTATTCCTGTCCCATTGCAGAGATTTTCCTTTACTTCCTGCCCCATAGCCAGACAGGAAGTGAGAGAAAATCTATGCAATTTAAGGGAATCTATTGCCTCCCCTACGCAGGCCAACAGAACTAGTCTCCCTACTCAAAAATGTCAGGGCGGGTCTTAATCAGAAAGGGTGTGGCCTTGACAGGAAGGGTGAGTCATATTTAAATTAGGGCATGCATGAGTTTAGTCAGGCCTAGGGCAGCACAAAACCTAAATACACTACTGCATTCATGGTTCCGAATTCACCAGTCAGTGTCCCTGATCTCTGCCACACCAGTTTTATGATGATGTTGTACTGTACTTGTATGTAAAAAATCGTGAAAAAATATATATTTTTAACCACTTGCCGACCAGTCGCCATCAATAATCGATGGTAGGTCGGCTCCTTCTTGTGAATCACCGTAGCTGTGCGGCGGTCCCTTTAACAGCTACAGCTGACAGCGTGAGGAGAAAAAAAAAGCTGATCACCGGCTTATGTGCAAGGGACATCGGTCAATTCTTCATCATCTGTGCCCACCATTACCGCCTGCCAGTGCCCACCAGTGCCACCTATCAATGCCCACAAGTGCCACCTATCAGTGCCCACCAGTGGTGCCAATCAGTGCCACCTAGCAGGGCTGCCTATCAGTGTAACCTACCAGTGTCGATCAGTGCCCATTATTGCCACCCATCAGTGCCCATCACTGTCACCCATCACTGCCACCTATCAGTGCCCATCATTGTCAGCTATCAGTGCCACCTATTAATGCCACTTCTCAGTGCCCACCAGTGCCATCTAGCAATGCCCTTCCGTGCCAGCCATAAGTGCCACCTCTCAGTGCACACCAGTGTCGCCTATCAGTGCCCACCAGTGCCGCCTTATCGGTGCCCATCAGTGCAGCCTATCGGTGCCCATCAGTGCAGCCTCATCAGTGTACATCAATGAAGGGGAAAAATTACCTGTTTGCTAAATTTTATAACAAAATATAAAAAATATATATATATTTTTTAAATTTGGTCTTTTTCATTTTTTTTTAACAAAAAATAAAAACCATAGAGGTGATCAAATACCCCAAAAATAAATCTCTAATCTCTTGTGGGTAAAAAAAACGATAAAAATTCAATTTGGGTAAAGTGTTGTATGACCGCGCAATTGTCATTCAAACTGCATCAGCGCTGAAAGCTGAACATTGGTCTGGGCAGGAGGGGGGTTTAAGTGGTTAAAGGGGTTGGGGTTGTAAACCTTTTTTTAAAAAAATAACAAACATATCATACTTTCCTCCATACTTTCCTCCACTGTGCAGTTTGTTTTGCACAGAGTGGCCCCGATCCTCCTGTTCTGGGGTCCCACGGCGACTGTCTTGGCTCCTCCCCGCAATACGCAATAGCTAACCCCCTCGGAAGCTTGCGTCCATAGACGCAGAGTGTATCTCTCGGTCCCGCCCCATCTGGGCAAGCCATTGGATTTGATTGACAGCAGCGCAAGCCAGTGGCTGCGCTGCTATCAATCTATCCAATCAATGCCGAGACTCCGTGGAGAAAAGGATGTCGGGGACGAGCCAAGCAGGTGAACGGGCTCGGGTAAGTAAAACGGGGGGCTGGGGGGCCATCATTGATAGGTGTTTTTCACCTTAATGCATTAAAGGGAAAAAACACAAACCTTTATAACCTCTTTAAGGGAGCAAATCCTCCATTCCTTAAGTGGTTAAATTTCTTAATTTTCCAAAAAATTATGTAAAAAAATGCAACTTAAAAAAACTCGCCATTCCTCTTACTAAACACCTTGGACTGTCTACATTACAAAAAGGGGTAATTTGCTATGCTATGCATACTAGCTCATTATGCCTTTGTCTTGCATTTTTTTTCCTGGGTTTTCAAGCACGTTAAGGTTATGCAGAATTTAAAGAGGATCTCCTTTTTGCATAGTATAGGAGGTAGGAGATTAATAACTTGGTATGATAGGACCGTTCATCCTCATGAATCCCTAGAAGTACCAGCTCCAGGGAAGCCGAAAGCGCCAACTGCAACCTAAGATTAATTACTTTAAATACTTCCAACCAGAATTTCACAATACCCGGGCAAGAAGGACCCTAGATGAGCCTAACACAGAGGACACTGCGGGTCACATTTCGGATACATCTTATGGAGCCCTGGTTCACACCGATGCTACTTTGAAACCGTGCTACTTTACTTGAAGTAGCGCAATTTCAAAGTAGTAGGGTCAGCGCGATTTCAGGTAGTGCAGGAACTACATTTGGAAATCGGTGCGGCGCTGAAAAATCGGTGTCGCACCGATTGGAACAGTGTCATTGCTGCCAATAGGCTGCGACTTGTCATGCGATTTGATCTATCAAATTGCATGACAAATTGCTCCAATGTGAACCTAGGCAGAGTCTTACAGGAGTGTAGTACACTCGATGCAGAAATTTGACTTGAATCAATTTATCCTTGGAAGAGATCATCAATTTAGTGTCACCCTCCAAACAGTCACCCCAACTCTCAACTCTCCACATCTCCCGGTCTTGCTCCAGCTTCGGGGAGTCAGTATTAAGGGCTCCATATAGTGTAGAAAGAGGTTTAGCAATGTCACCCTGTGCTAGTAGTTTCTCAATTGGGTCGGCCTGGAGGAGGGGAGGCTTTTTTTTTAATCACCATGTGCACTGGAGGTTGGTATTGCCTGATTCCAGAAAGTGGTGCTAGCTTTGGGGTAGAGAACACCATTGCAGCAGCAGGATAATTAGTTACAGTGGAACCTTGGATTACGATCATAATCCGTTCCAGGAGAATGCTCGTAATCCAAAGCACTTGCATATCAAAGTTTCCCCATAGAAGTCAATAGAAATGAAAATAATTTGTTCCGCATTGACTTCTATGGCATGCAATACCACATGTGGGCAGAGAGTCTCGGAAACACTCGGAAAGGCCTGGGGACAGCTCGGCTAAACTCGGAGAACCTTGGAAAGGCTCGGGAACAGAGCATTTTCAAACGCAGTGCTGCATCCGGCTGTCAGGATTTTTTTTAAAACAGCGTATTGCGAAACGCTCATTAACTGTGTTAACCCGATCCAAGATTTCACTGTATTCCCTTTAAAGCGGAACAAAATTCTCCCAAGTAACATTAACTATTTTTTAATCCATGGTGCTAGTATTAGTGAATAGATAGGAAGGTATATTATATTTAATTGTTTTAATCTTTTTTTTTTACAACTGTACAATGCTTCAGTTGCTATCTAGTTTTTGGCCTATGCCCAAATTATATTTTACAACCCAGTGGTCTTTCATCTGGAAGTGGGTAGGAGGGGCTTTCTCAGTTAAAGGATCACTAAAGGAATATTTTTTTTTTAGCTAAATAGCTTCCTTTACCTTACTGCAGTACTGGTTTCATGTCCTTATTGTTCGTTTTTGCTTTAAAGTTGCTGTAATCCTGCTCTGTTCTCCACACTTCCTGCTTGTCTGTTTCCTTATAACCACAGTACTGGGAGCTTTCTCACGGTGGTCTAAGCTGTCATTACTGTGTGTCTAAAACTTCCCAGAACCAATCAGATTCATTTTAAAAACAAAACACTGCCCTGGATTTGTTTGTTTTTGTTCTGTGTGTCTATTTCTACTTTACAGAAACATGAAGCCAGTTCAAAAGTGAAACTAACCTGCAGGCACATTATATGAGTGATTGTGATCTATTTTTAATCATTTTGAAAAGGAATCAGTTAACTTTTATGTCTCTATACCCTGTGAACAGTCATTTCAGCAAAACATTTTTTTCCTTTAGTGACCCTTTAAGCACACCTTCCATCTTGCATGTCTGAGCTAAAGGCAGATAAAGGCAGATGGATTCCAGGAAGTAAATGCTACCCTTATTCGAGATGGCCACAGCTTGAAATGCTTGGGGGTGTTTTTCAAAGTGATATCTTAACAAAATAAAGCACGGAGACATGGATGAATGGAGAGTTTGCATATTATAAATGACTTAAAGCGGTATTTCACCCTAAATATAAGATCTCCCATGCGCTTCAGCATACTGGCGTCAGCGCCAGTATGCTGGTTTTTTTTTTTTTTTATAGCACACTTACTGTTTTATCGTAGAAATCCTTTTCTGTCCCCCGTGGTGGACGGCGCCAGTACAGCGCGTCACATCTTCCTAAGATACCCGATATGGACTCGGGTATTTCCGGCGCTATGCGGCGCCTGCGCACAGACCTAGGAGCTGACTGCGCAGGCGCCGTATTTCTCCGAAATAGGACTCGGAGAAATACGGCGCCTGCGCAGTCAGCTCCTAGGTCTGTGCGCAGGCGCCGCATAGCGCCGGAAATACCCGAGTCCATATCGGGTATCTTAGGAAGATGTGACGCGCTGTACTGGCGCCGTCCAACGCGGGGGACAGAAAAGGATTTCTACGATAAAACAGTAAGTGTGCTATAAAAAAAAAAAAAAACCAGCATACTGGCGCTGACGCCAGTATGCTGAAGCGCATGGGAGATCTTATATTTAGGGTGAAACTCCGCTTTAAAAAGCGTATTGAGTTTGTGGTGCTCAGATACAGTTTAGTTCTGCTTTAATAAAGATTAAAAAAAAGCTAACTATGGTTTCACAATGCTGGCCCTTGTAAATTCATGGTGTAATAGAACACACTCTAAAGCACTTGTTACTGCCTAGGTAAATTTACAATGGGAATGTGTTGTATTGCTGAAGTTTCCATTATTGATGTAGTGTTTGCTTAGCCATGTCAGCACTCAAGCTTCCAGCTTGCCATTATCCTGATGGATTGCCTTGTCCTCAGATTCTTCTTTACAGTCATAAAGTTTAAAGTGTGCTCTATCAACAAAGAAGAAGAAGCCACATCCTCTCTTCATGGTCATTACCTGCGTTCTGTAACCAATAATAGTACTGTACGACTATTTCAAAAATATTGTATTCTGGTGTGTCTGTGTGTGTAGTTAAACCGAACTTCAGTCATTTGTTTCATCTTTCCATCTATTAAATCTTCTGCCCTTGTTTTTAACTTTGGATAGTAAAACATTTTTTTTTACCTTATACCTTATACAGCCCACTTCCTGTTTCTTGTCTGGTCATTAGCCTAGGCTTATGACATCATGCACAGCTCTCTCTCTCACTCTCGTGAGAGTTTACCAGGAAGGGAGGGGGTGAGTCATAAGAGGGCCAATGAGAGCTGCAGAGTGTGTAAATCCAGGAAGTGAACAGGCAGCAGCTTCAGCTGCCCACAGTTAAAATGAATGCAGCCAGACTCAGTGGAGGGAGATTTCTGCAGCATATTTGGCAAGTACAGAATCACAGTATATATAAAATAATATGTAAAGTGGTTGGAGGAAAGCTTCAGAATGGCAAAGATGTTTTTATTACAAATTATGTGAGCAGACTGCAGTTCCTCTTTAATACATGTAACCATTATATGTATTAAATGATTTATTGTTAACTTTTAGTTCACATTTACAAGCAGGACAAGCTTTCCAACCAAAGTGACAGTGGCAAAAGTTGGGACAAGTTGAAAAATTGTAGGGGATGCTTAAGTAGTTGCAGCAACAGTTATATTAAGGTTTAATCACTTGACGACCGCCCCTTAGTAGATTTACAGCTACAGAATGACTCTGTGCAGAATGACGTATATATACATGATTCTGTACTTCCCGGTTTTGGACACTAGTGATTTTACACAGCGGGAGCTTATCAGCAGTTCCCTTAAACCCGATGTACACCGTAACCAGTTGATCGTTTGTTACCCATGTAAACAAGGCAGACTGTCATTCTGTGAGTACAGAAGACATGGATCCTGTGTTTCTGTGAAGCAGAAACACAGATCCATGTCTTCCAGTAGTAAGAGCAGCTCCCCCACAGTTAGTAAGAACTCCCTAGGCACACCTTTAACCCTTTAATCGCCCCTATTGTTAACCTCTTCCCTGTCAGTGTCATTAGTACAGTGACAGTGCATATTTTTTTAGCACGGAACACTGTATTGTGTCACTGGTCCCCAAAAAGTGTCAAAGATGTCAGTTAGGTGTCCGATTTGTCCGTCGTAATATCGCAGTTGATGATATTGGTTGATCGCCGCCATTAGTAATAAAAAAAAAAAAAAAAAATATCCCATAATTTGTAGACGCTGTAACTTTTGCATTAACCATCATTGTATGCTTGTGACGAGACCCTTTCTCGCCCAGATTCCTGCTCTCCCGACACTCCTCTGCTTCTATCGGATCAGATTGCAGCTTGCAACATCTGATGGTCCAGTCATCCAAGATTCCAGGATCCAACCTACAGCTATGTGCCGATTGGATCCATGAAGAACACACACCAAACGAGTTGTATATGTGCTCAACCAGAACTCAACTTTATTGAAACACTCAGCTTGTTATATACAGGTTACAGCTTTCATCAAACAAAGAACAATGAAATCTCCACCCCCTTTTCACACACTGGTGTTTCCATACAGAGGCATTTCGGCACGATGTATTTAGCATGACTTTACCACCTCAGAGAGAATGACATTCCTGTAGACAATGACATCAGTGAAGTTAACAGAATACGTTATCTAGCCAGGTTGTCTCCGCATAGAGAGGAGGTCATTACTACATCTGAGAGATCACACTTTTTTAGATAATGACATGCTAATCCAATACTCCTGATAATCAAAAGGCTCAAAACAGTGTTATCACACAATAGAAAGGTCAAAGAGCCCACTGGCTTAACACCTCTACACACTGGACAATGAATGTCTTTCACAAGCCACTTAGCCTTTCAATAGTCCTCAATAGTCTGATTCAGTTCAATCCCCATCTAGACAGACACCTCATAATGTCCAAAGGCATCCTGCAATATGTCATATACATAATGTGTTATCTTATGTAATACATGAAGTATGATTTCACGGTCCATGACAATGCTTATTGTTTTTTTTTTGTTTTTTTTTTACAAAAAATATGTGGCGGGATACATATTGACCTAAATTGATGAAGAAATTCGATTTTTTTTATTTTTTATTATTGGATGTGTTTTAGAGAAGAAAGTAAAAAATTGTTGGTCATTCTTTGTTTCTCTGTAACTCTAAACTGGCAACTGTTAAAATATTTTAAAGCGTCGCCTTTGGAGTTTTTTAAGTACTGTAGTTTGTTGCCATTCCACGAGCGTGCAACATTTTAAACATGTTAGGTATCTATTTAATGGGCGTAAAATAATCTTTCACATTATACAAAAAAATTGGGCCAACTTTACTGTTTTTTTAATTTTTTTATGTGCAGCCCAATTTGTTTCAGTAGAGTAGAGTAGAGTAGAGTAGTGCATGGTTAAATCCCCTATTATTTGTTTGCTGTCTGTGTCCTTTTCGGGGATATTTCCATTCATTTCCTGCCCCAAAGACATAGCAGGAAGTGAGAAGAAATTCTCTACAAAGCGCAGGAAAATTTCTATCCAAGGGAGACAAACATCTCTTTTGTAAGATTTAACTCAACTTAACTACTTTCTACAGTAACAATTGCCATGCATACACAATATAATTTTGGCTATACAATACACTTAAAACCGCTGAGCTTTTAGTTTAATTCAGTTAAATTAGAACTATACTCAGCTTAAATCTAGCTCTGCGGTGTCCTGGATCTCCCTATCACCCGCTGATATCTTTGTCTAGTCCTTCCCGGGTCTATCTTCAGCTGTTTTAATTGGTCTGGGACTAGATTAAATGACTCCTATACCACTCCTGATTAGAAAAGCCTGTTTCCTGCCAGCATGTTGTGTAGAGAATGGTCCTTGCTGTCTGTGGGGAAGCAGTGGTCCCTCTGCAGATTCATGTTAAAGTTCTCCTATCAGCAGGGAACATGAACTTTGCTGATTGCAGAGTTATAGGTCTTACTTAGCAGGGGGCACGTCAGACCTCTGCAGAGTGACCATTGTGTGTTAGAAAGCATACAGCAAAAATACATTTAAAAAAGGTTAGATTATGTAGCAAAGTCCCAGGGCCCCTGAAGCCCAATGGTGACCTCCAGAGTTAAGGACAGCTGCCATCCTTCGGTGTAGAGTGGGTTACAAGTCATGGTGGGTGTAATGGAAAATGAACAGGTGTGGGCCAGACCCTTTTTGAGTGCAAAAGAGATTTTTTGTCTCGTAAACAGAACTGATCAGAGAGGATTAGGGCCAGGACACCCTTAGGTAGATGCAATGTTAATTGGCAGACTCCGCGACTGCTATAGGTAGACCACTATACAGATGAAGGCCTCCAGTCGGACACCACTTTTGTATAGGTAGGACCGTTGTCTCCTATGGCATCAATTTTGTAGCTGTTACCAACGGTAAAGGTATTTAACTTTCATACGAACAGTTCTCTTTACCCCACACTCACTCACTGTGGGTCTTCACTCAACAAGCTCTCAGTCTCTCACTAGGCTTCAGATCTAATAGCCGCTGGATCCCCTGAGCTCTTTTACTGTAGCACTCGGTATCTTCATCCAACGTCACCCCCGCTTCACTGCTGGGTCCATGGCCTATAACTCACAGATACTTCTCAAGCTTCACCCCTGCTGACACGTTAGGTGCTACTATGGCACTTCACAAGTGTCTGCTGTCCCACTGGGTCCCTGACTTGGTACTTGCTGATGCTTTCCCACTTCTTCCCTGCCCTGAAAAGTCTGCTCTGGTACTGGCCTCAGCTAACTCACAATAGTCTCCGGAAGCAAGGTGGATGGTTCCTTTGTGACAGCTTCCCCTCCATCTTTCGACCACGACAGGTTCCCCGGCCAGCGGAACCGCTACTTCTGGTTGGACTACAAGCACGCAGTCCCAACCTTGCACTTCTTCTGGATAGGCTCACAGCTAGGCCTTAGGTTTCTGGCCTAGCCACCTGGGGCAATATGACACATGTCCACCCAGACAGCCGTCCTAGTGGCACAGAACCCCAATCACCTGACTCCACCCAAATATATAGGCTCTCCCAGCAGGCCAAGGGACCCAAGCAAATCCCTGCCCATTGGCTGAGACACCTCCATTCATTCCTAATCTGTCCTTGCAATGCCCTTGTCTTATCTAATGCCACCAGATACCCGGCCATCTAGTGACAGAAGAGAGAAGTGCAGCAATTCCCGAATTAGGATGAAATTAATTGACCTCCTATCAATTGGCCAAGGCAACTATCACTTGGCAAATACATTTAATAGAAACCCTGCATAAACATCAGGGTGCTACAATTACATGTGTGTTTCTTCATGTGGGTCATTGTCAAGTATATTCACCTACGGACCTACAGTGCAGAAAATAAGTATTTGAACACCCTGCTATTTTGCAAGTTCTCCCACTTGGAAATCATGGAGGGGTCTGAAATTGTCATCGTGGGTGCATGTCCACTGTGAGAGACATAATCAAAAAAAAAAATCCAGAAATCACAATGTTTGATTTTTTTTAACTATTTATTTGTATGATACAGCTGCAAATAAGTATTTGAACACCTGAGAAAATCAATGTTAATATTTGGTACAGTAGCCTTTGTTTGCAATTACAGAGGTCAAACGTTTCTTGTAGTTTTTCACCAGGTTTGCACACACTGGAGGAGGGATTTTGGCCCACTCCTCCACACAGATCTTCTCTAGATCAGTCAGGTTTCTGGGCTGTCGCTGAGAAACACGGAGTTTGAGCTCCCTCCAAAGATTCTCTATTGGGTTTAGGTCTGGAGACTGGCTAGGCCACGCCAGAACCTTGATATGCTTCTTACAGAGCCACTCCTTGGTTATCCTGGCTGTGTGCTTCGGGTCATTGTCATGTTGGAAGACCCAGCCTCGACCCATCTTCAAAGCTCTAACTGAGGGAAGGAGGTTGTTGCCCAAAATCTCGCAATACATGGCCCGGTCATCCTCTCCTTAATACAGTGCAGTAACCCTGTCCCATGTGCAGAAAAACACCCCAAAGCATGATGCTACCACCCCCATGCTTCACAGTAGGGATGGTGTTCTTGGGATGGTACTCATCATTCTTCTTCCTCCAAACACGGTTAGTGGAATTATGACCAAAAAGTTATATTTTGGTCTCATCTGACCACATGACTTTCTCCCATGACTCCTCTGGATCATCCAAATGGTCATTGGCAAACTTAAGACGGGCCTTGACATGTGCTGGTTCAAGCAGGGGAACCTTCCGTGCCATGCATGATTTCAAACCATGACGTCTTAGTGTATTACCAACAGTAACCTTGGAAACGTTGGTCCCAGCTCTTTTCAGGTCATTGACCAGCTCCTCCCGTGTAGTCCTGGGCTGATTTCTCACCTTTCTTAGGATCATTGAGACCCCACGAGGTGAGATTTTGCATGGAGCCCCAGTCCGAGGGAGATTGACAGTCATGTTTAGCTTCTTCCATTATCTAATGATTGCTCCAACAGTGGACCTTTTTTCACCAAGCTGCTTGGCAATTTCCCCGTAGCCCTTTCCAGCCTTGTGGAGGTGTAGAATTTTGTCTCTAGTGTCTTTGGACAGCTCTTTGGTCTTGGCCATGTTAGTAGTTGGATTCTTACTGATTGTATGGGGTGGACAGGTGTCTTTATGCAGCTAATGACCTCAAACAGGTGCATCTAATTTAGGATAATAAATGGAGTGGAGGTGGACATTTTAAAGGCAGACTAACAGGTCTTTGAGGGTCAGAATTCTAGCTGATAGATAGGTGTTCAAATACTTCTTTGCAGCTGTATCATACAAATAAATAGTTAAAAATTCATAAATTGTGATTTCTGGAATTATTTTTTTTGATTATGTCTCTCACAGTGGACATGCACCTACGATGACAATTTCAGACCCCTCCATGATTTCCAAGTGGGAGAACTTGCAAAATAGCAGGGTGTTCAAATACTTATTTTCTGCACTGTATATAGAGAAACAGCAATGAGGAGAAGCCAATAGGGTCCTACACTAAAAGTGTCTGAATGAAAAATGATCTTTATTAACCGAATAACTTATGTACATCGATTATTATATGCACTTGAAACATACAGTAAATGGAGAAATCTATTAAGCTGTTATAGACTATGAAGACAGTTCTCTGGGACACAGTGGAGGGGGAAATTACTAAAACTGGTCCACAATGGGCATGGTAACCAATCAGCTTCTATCTTCAGCTCGTTCAATTAAGCTTTGACAAAAAGCCCTGGTTCACACTGGGCTGCAGGAGTGAAGCCGTGCGATTTCAGAGACATCTGTGTAGGTTTCTGCACAGATGTCAATGTAAATCGCAGGCTGAAATCGCAAAAAGTAGTTCAGAGACTACTTTTTGAAATCGGTGCAATGCCGCAGATGCAACGTCGCACCGATTAGGACAGTGCCATTGCTGGCAATTTGCAGCAAAATCCGCCGTTTTGACATGCCAAATCGCATGTCTAAACACACCAGTGTGAACCAGGGCTAAAACCTAGAAGCTGATTGGATACTATTCCCAGCTGCACCAAATTGTGTGCGCACCAGTGTTAGTAAATCGCCCCCAATGCCTCAAGGGTGGGTCATGAAAAGATCCTATACATTTAAAAATGCCAAGTGACGACCTTTCCATTAGTTATCATACACGATTCTTTATTCTGGGAAGACATCCAACATAACCTCCCAGCCACTAACACTTCAGTTATTCATGTTTCAACACAGAATCAAATTTCAGAAAAGGCAACACAACCTGACAGGACAAGTTATATTTATGAATAAATAACAATGTGGAAAAAATAAGAAAAATAAATACCATTAGAAATATTACCTTACATTGTAACCAATATTTCACAAATAAATGCAATTAACTGTACTGCACTCTTTGTTTTTTCTGTGTTACAATTGTACTAATGTACTTAGGAAATAACGTCAGGCTATGAAAACAACTACATTTTTTGCTCTAATTAGACATGTTGTTTAACTACTTGAGTACCAGCCTGTAATACCCCTTCACTACTATGTTTCAGTTTCCAGTGTAGTTTGACTGACAATTACTCTGTCATGCAACACTGCACCTCTAAAAATTATATATATATATATATATATATATATATATATATATATATATATATATATATATATATATATATATATATATATATATATATATATATTTTAGACAGAAAAAACTTTTTGCTTGCGGTGTTGTAAGACTGAGCAATTGCCAAATAAATTAGCACAGTGCCGAATAGCAAAAAATGTCCTGATCGTGAAGGGGGTAAAATCTTCCAGAAGTCAACTGCTCTTTTTTATACTATATAAAGGAAAAGGACCAAACATTTTGAAAATGAAAAAGATTCCCTTACATTCTTTAGAATAAAATGCTAGGACAGTAAAAAAAAAAAAACAGTCCAAAACAAACCCTTTTTGTAAAGCAGATACCTGAAGGTGATCACATTTTTTTGTCAAAATTTTGTGGAAATTAAAACAAGCGCGGGGCCTGGGAATAGTGCACTAGATACAATAATGTACTGAAAAGGATGTGAAGGGGTGCTGGTCAAATACGGTGGCAGGATGGATTTGAAGGTGTGAATGATCAGATGTGCAGCTTAAAGGGTCACTAAAATAATTTTTTGTTTTTTGCTGAAATGACTGTTTACAGGGTATAGAGACATAAAAGTTAACTGATTCCTTTTAAAAATGATTAAAAATAGATAAAAATCAATCATATAATGTGCCTCTAGTTTCACTTTTGTTTTTAAAATGGTTTCATGTTTCTGTTAAGTAGAGAAGACACACAGAACAAAAACAGACAAATCCAGGGCAGTGTTTTGTTTTTAAAATGAATCTGATTGGTTCTGAGGAGTTTTAGACACACAGCTTAGACCACAGTGAAAATCTGACATGAGTTTTTTCATAAGGAGCCAGACAACCAGGAAGTGTGGAGATCAGAGAAGTATTACAGCTACCTCAAAGCAAAAACGAACGATGAGAACATGAAAACAGCACTGCATTAAGGTAAAGGAAGCTATTTAGCTAAAAAAAAAAAAAAAAATTCCTTTAGTGATGTGTTAATATACTGGTCACCAGAGACAACATAGCGGTTGTCTGTGTAGAAGAGGGAGCATGAAAGGGTTAATAAAAAAAGTATCCCTGTGTCCAGGGCTGGTGCTACTACTAGGCAAACTAGGTCCCAGAATTAGCAGACAGCCACCGCTCCATTTGCACATGGTGTCAGAGGTGCAGCGGCGGCAGAGGACTGTGTCCAGACTCCCGAATGAATGGAAGCAAGCAAACATTAATTGATGGGCACTGGTGAGGCTGCATTGATGGGCACTGGTGAGGCTTAATTTGATGGGCGCTGGTGAAGCTGCATTTGATTGGCGCTGGTGAGGCTGCATTTGATTGGCGCTGGTGAGGCTGCATTTGATGGGCCCTGGTGAGGCTAAATTTGATGGGTGCTGGTGAGGCTGCATTTATTGGGCGCTGGTGAGGCTGCATTTATAGGCACTGGTGAGGCTGCATTTATGGGCACTGGTGAGGCTGCATTTGATGGGCGCTGGTGAGGCTGCATTTGATGGGCGCTTCATTAAAAGATGGGGTTTAAATGGGCAGGGGAAAGGGGGTGGTATCAGGGGTGCAGCCAGGGGGGGGCAGCAAAATGAGGCTTTGCCTAGGGTGTCAAAAATCCTTGCACCAGCCTTGCCTGTGTCGATAAAATAGAACCTTTTACATGATCTCTCTCCTTCTGTAAGACTGTAAACAATAGCATGTGATCGCTGTGATGACCAATCCCTCGCTATAAAAGGGTGGCCTGACAGCAGCCATAGTATCAGTGTGTATAAGCTGCTTAGTAAGTGTACAGGGAGAGCTGACAATCTGCAAAGGAAAAGATTAGTTAGGCGGATCAGCTTATAAACGGTGCTTGTGTTCTGTGTATTGCAGTGGTGAAGTACGGTTGCCTCCTCCGTGTCCACAGGTCTTTAAAAAAGATCTCAAAAGTCAGCAGCTAGTCTGATTGGTAACTGTTTGACAAGCAATCCTTGACTGACTTTTTTTTCTGGGTATTTAACCACTTCCTTACTGGGCATGTATACCCCCTTCCTGACCAGGTGAAATTTCAGCTTGCGGCACTGCGTCGCTTTAACTGACAATTGCGCGGTCGTGCAATATGGCTCCCAAACAAAATTGGCGTCCTTTTTTCCCCACAAATAGAGCTTTCTTTTGGTGGTATTTGGTCACCTTTGCGGTTTTTATTTTTTGCGCTATAAACAAAAAAGGACGACAATTTTGAGAAAAAATACAATATTTTTTACTTGTTGCTATAAAAAATAGCCCAATTTAAAAAAAAAAAATTCAGTTTAGGGCGATACGTATTCTTCTACATATTTTTGGTAAAAAAAAAAATCGCAATAAGCGACTGGTTTGCGCAAAAGTTATAGGCCCAGATTCAGGTACATCTGCGCATTATTGGACCGGCGTAGCGCACCGCCTTTACGTTAGACTTGCGCAATTTTGCAGCGTAATCACCCTATTCTCGTAGCTTTTGCGCAGGAAATTGCGCATGCATAACGTTTTTTCAGAGGCGTAAGGAGGAGTAATACAAATTGGGAAGGACGTGGGCGTGTTACATTGAAATGAGCCGTGACCCCATGCAAATGAAGGGCCGGCCGGCTCGCGCATGCGCGCTTGAAGCATACCATGTCAGCTCCACTGTGCGCATGCTCACAACTCGGGAGCGGCGCAATCAGTGAAATTGGAAATGGACTAGGGCAACGTTGTGAACTACGCAGACAGCATAAATAGACAGACACAAACGCACTTGCTTTGCAAAAGTACATCCCTTTGTCCCTTCCCATTTAACCAAGTGCTTTTGTCCTGTTGTTCGTTGCGGTGTGTTTTGTAGTTGTCAGATTAGTGTTCTGTGTGATCAAGTGTTTGTTAGTAGATCTTTGAAAGTGGTTTTTGATAAGTGTTTGAGAGACTGTTTGTTTGATTGATATATTTGTGTTTGTTTCTTTTCCTGCTGTATTTTTGTTTTGTTTTTTTGTGACTGTTTCTTGCTGAGTAGTTTTCTCTCTGTGTGTGTGTTTTTTTGTGATTGGTTGTGCTTGTTTGTGTGCGTGAATTTTGTTGACTGGGACTGAGTTTTTTTGGAAGGATGACTGAGAGAAAACGAAAGCTGAATTTTACAGTTGTGGAAAAACAAATTCTTGCCCGGGCCATTAGCGAGTATGGGCGTTACCTCCACGGCCCAGAGAGTGCCAACACCACCCCGGCCAGGAGGAGGGAGATTTTGGATAGGATCACTGAGCAGGTCAATTCAGCGGGGCAGGGGGAGACACGGACCCGGTCTGGGATTGACAAAAAAATCAATGACCTCCGGCGTCTGGTCAAACAGAAGATGGCCAGAATGCATGCCCATGCCAGGGGCACAGGAGGGGGCTCACCATGCCCTATTAGGCTGACAGCGGAGGAGCGTGCGGTGGCCCTGACCTTTCATCGGCATGAAGTTGAGGGCCTGCCCGGCTTTGATTCAAGTCCGGAGCCCGTGGTGCCAGGTACGTTTTTTTTTTTTTAATATCAGGTGTGTAGCATGTGTGGGGGAGGGGGTGAAAGGGAATATGTGGCAAGTGTGTGGATCCTCCAACCTGTGAATGTTTTGTGTCATCCACAGATGTGCAGGAGGGTGCAGGGCCATCTGGCCTGACCGCACCAACCCCAGGACAGCAGCCTAATGAGGCCCCCCCAACAAGGCCGGAGTCCGCGGAGGAGGTTCAAGAGGAGCAGGAGAATCATGAGGAGGAGGAGTCCATGTCAGGCACTGGACGTTTGGTTTTTGAGGACTCTTCCCCTCTGGCTGGCAGCAGGCAGGCCTCCCTAAGGGGGAGCCCCCCCCCTCCTCCCCCAACATGGCTCCCCTCACAAGGGCCTCCCCTTCTCCCTGGCCACAAGCATCAGCTGGAGGCAGGATATCATCCCAGACCACCAGGGGGGTGGCCGATCTCCTGCCCGCCACTCTGAGAAGGGACCAGTTCCTCCAGACCCGCCATCTGGGACAGGTCAGCCAGACATTGGTGCGGATGGAGGAGAGCCTGTCCTTCATCAAGGATACGCTGGGGAACCTGGACTCCCACTCCCGGGCTTTCACAACCTGTCTAAACGAACTGCAGACGACATCAGCAGGCGTTGGGCAGGATGTGAGGGCCCTTACCCTGGCTATCACGGCAACACTTGGTGCTGCCCTGGACAGAATAGCCGTGGCCTTGGAGGGCAGGCCGCCAGGTGGGCAGAGATCAGGGGCTGCTCCTCCTTCCCCGGTTTTACCCCTTCCCCATGAGTCTCCCCTGAGAAGCCGGGGCCGTGGCCGGGGGCGCCCCAGGCGTGGCTCACGCAAAGGGCAATAATTTGTTTTTCCCCTTTTTTTTTTTTTTTTTGCTGGAAATTTTTTGCTTTTGCATGTAATTTTTATTTTTTTTTGTGTTGTGAATGCTGTGTGAATGTGGGGGTGACATTCCTGCCGGAAAAGGGGTGTCACCCTCAATTTTGGTGGAGAAGGGTTCCCCAGGACCAGGGAGAAGTGATCCCCAGGTCCGTGTGAATGGTGTATGAATGTACAGTGACATAATTGGAGCCTTGGCGTGGCGTTGCTGCTCACAAGTCCTGCATGGTGGACTGGTGCCAATCCAATTTGATGTGGATGTGGGGTGTGTGTGCTAGGGACCACAGTGTTGTGCATGCATGCATTCTCATTGTGCCATGATTAATGTGTATGTTTAACGTGCAAAGATGCCCAATGTGAGCTGTCTCCTGGCTGCTCTTCCCTCAGAAGACGGGGTAGCCTCGGTTAGGAGGGGATTGTCTGGTTCAGGGGTCAGGTCATCACGTAGGTCAATCTGCAGGCACTTTCTTACTGCGAAGTTGTGCAGCATGCAACATGCACCGATGATCTGGCACATGAAGTTTGGGGAATACAAGAGGGTACCCCCAGACTTATCCAGGCATCGGAAACGTGACTTTAGGAGGCCAAAGGTGCGCTCCACCACTGCTCGTGTTTGGGCATGTGCTTGATTGTATCTTTCCTCTCCTGGGGTTTGGGGGTTCCGGATAGGAGTCATGAGATGGGGTCCCAGTGGATATGCAGAGTCACCTGTAAGGGAAAAGACAGGAGGATGTTAGTCATGCATGTGCCCCTTGTGATGTGCATCATGGGAGGGGATAGTCATGCCTGCCACCCATGTCACTCACCAACCAGCCAGGTGTCCCCATACACGTTCTGATCGAATTCCATTCGGATGTGGCATTGATTGTATATGTAGCTGTCATGGCTGGACCCTGGGTGTTTGGAACGGACGTGCCATATGAGGCCTTGGGCATCGACTATCACCTGTACATTGATGGAATGCCAATGCTTCCGATTGCGGTACATGTGCTCTGTCTCCTGGGGGGGCTGGAGTGCCACATGTGTGCAATCAATGGCCCCCACAGTGCGTGGGAATCTGGCAATTCTGTAGAAATCTGTCATTGCCTTCAGCTGCAGGTCCTCAGTGGTGGGTTTGATGATTTGGTTGGCCATGCGTCTGAGAATTGCAGGGACAACCTGGTGCACACATCTGCTCATGGAGGATTGTGACATCCCAGCCACCACTCCACTTGTACGCTGAAAAGAGCCACTGGCAAGGAAATGGAGTGTTGCCAGTACCTTGACCAGTGGCTGCACTGCATGTGAGCGGTGTGTTGGGCTGGTGATGTCCTCCTGCAGGGTTGTGGTTAATTCCAGGATGACATGAGGGGTGAATCTGAAGATGCGAAACACCTCAGAATCACTCATGCCAAACAGGTCTATGCGGGTGCGGTATATCCTCTCCTGTGCCATCCTCCGTGCCATCCTCCGTGCCCTCATCCTTCTTTGTTCATCTAAAGTCAGTAGTATAGCTATGTGCGACGATGCCCCTGGCATGTTGGCATACAGATTGTTGTGCAACACGTGTGACTGCTGAGCTCCTCACTAACAGTGTTGCTTTATCTAACAAGTAGACTTTTTTTCTCTTTTTAGACCAGCTTTTATATGCTCTAATTTTAGACAGGACATTTTGCTGTTGCGCACACTGCGTCGCCTGCGCTGCCCCAACTTTGTTTTGTGGATCCCCGTAAGTCCCTCATTAGCATATTTGACTAGCAAATCAATGGTGTGTCTAGCGCACTTTTGCGCGGACGGATGCGCCAGTCTAACGAAATTACGCGGGACAAAAAAAAGTAGATTTTTGGCGTATCTCGTTCTGGGGATGCCGCGCATCGAAACGCACGCGCACATTTCGACTTACGCACGCGCATCTCCTGTTGCGCAGGCGTAATCGCTCTGTGAATCTGGGCCATAGTGCCTACAAAATAAGGGACAGAATTAATATTTTGTATTATTTATTTTTTTACTAGTAATGGCGGCGATCTGAGATTTTTATTGCGACTGCGACATCATGGCGGACACATCGGACACTTTTGACACATTTTTGGCACCATTCACATTTATACTGCAATCAGTGCTATAAATATGCACTAATTACTGTATAAATGTGACTGGCAGGGAAGGGGTTAACACTAGGGGATGAGGAAGGGGTTAATGTGTATCCTGCATTGTGTTCTAACTGTGGGGGTGACCGATGTGTGTCCCTATGTACAAGAGACACAGATCAGTCTCCTCTCTCTATGACAGGACGCTGTCATTGTGAGAGCCGGCAATGAGAAATGATCTCATATGTTTACATATGAGATCATCTCTCATTCGCTGCACAGATCGCATCGCAAACGGCCACTCTGATTGGCCGTTCGCGGCGATCTGTGATTGGCTGTGTCCAAGGGACACGGCCAGTACAGAAGTTCCCCGCTGCGCGCTCTGGAGCGCGCGCTGGGAACAAAGAAATAGGCTGCCGTGAAAACACGGCGGCCCGGAGAATTAGAGCCACCCTGCGGCCGCATATAGTCGTACGGCCGTAGGGAAGTGGTTAATTAATTTAATTATCTATAAATATCTATTTGTAGATTATCATCATTAAACATTTCTAAAGGCACCTTTGTTGTAATTTCCTAAATAAGTTTTAAATTTATCTCATGTATTCTTCTTTGTATTTTCATTTTCCCTTTTACAATAGAAAGGGAGATAATACAGTTACAATACAAAAAAAGTACAAGAGGGTTAAAGTGGTTGTAAACCCTGTACAACCACTTTTCCTTACAGGCAAGCCTATAAATCAGGTTTAACTGTAGGTACTGGAAATATCTCCTAAATCCTGTACGGTTTAGTAGATATTCACCATATACGCCTGGGCCAACGTAATCAGCGCATGCACACTGAAGAAATACAAAAAGGTGTGAGTTGGCAATTGAGCATTAAAGTGCCACATCCAATAGAAAATAGAGAAAAAAAAATCCCCTTGTAGTGGACTTTTAAGGCACAGATTTCTTAAAGCGTATATATAGAGTAATATTGGTTTATTAAATATTTTTAATTTTATAAATTATTTTTTATAAGAAAAATATTTAATAAACCAATATTACTCTATATACGCTTTAAGAAATCTGTGCCTTAAAAGTCCACTACAGGGG
Source organism: Rana kukunoris (assembly GCA_029574335.1). Classification (NCBI taxonomy): domain Eukaryota; kingdom Metazoa; phylum Chordata; class Amphibia; order Anura; family Ranidae; genus Rana; species Rana kukunoris. The sequence goes on from CM056049.1 coordinate 292,406,358, forward strand.
GATTGTGTTTTTCTCTATGCACACTGAAGAAAGGACACGATTGTGCCATTTCTATAGTGCCTGTGCCATGACCAATGCGTGCGGGAGTGACATCACGCGCATTCGCAGGAGTGACGTCACATACCAGTAACAGAGCTGGAGTCTACGACCCCCAGAAGGAAGATGGACGCGATTACACAGCGGGGACATTGTGGATTTCTTCTGCATGTAACTGGCACATAATAGGCTAGTATGCGATGCATACTAGCCCATTATGCTTTTACTTTGCAGGTAACAAATAGAAGTAAAACCCATCAGGCCACGTACACACAATCAGACCGGTCCGATGAGACTGGTCCGACGGACCGTTTTCATCGGACCACGCTGAAGTGGTCTGATGTGCGTACACACCATCAGTCCAAAATCCCATCGGACCAGAACGCGGTGATGTAGAACACAACGATGTGCTGAAAAAACGAAGTTCAATGTTTCCAAGCATGCGTCGACTTGATTCTGAGCATGCGCGGGTTTTTGGTCCGATGCTTTTGTGTACTAACCATCGTTTTGGTCCGTCGGACAGATTTTAAAGCAAGTTTTAAAACTTTGGTCCGACGGACAACAGTCCGATGGGCCGTACACACAATCAAATTGGTTCAATGAAACTGGTCTTTAGACCAGTTTCATCGGACCAGGTCTGATCCTGTGTATGCGGCCTTAGAGTTTACTTCCTTTTTAAAAGGGCCCTGCTCACAAGAACTGACAATCCCTTAATGTTTTAAATTACTTTTTTCCCTGTCCTGTTTTTTTGTGGAAAAAAAAACCATAAATGAAAGTAGAACTTCTTTCTCACAATCAATATTGTCCGGTTGTGAAAAGGATAGGAGGATTATAACGGTGCCATTGAAAAATCACAAAAGGTATTTAACCACTTAAGACCCGGACCAAAATGCAGGTAAAGGACCTTGCCCCTTTTTGTGATTCGGCACTGCATCGTTTTAACTGACAATTGCGCGGTCGTGCGACGTGGCTCCCAAACAAAATTGGCGTCCTTTTTTCCCCACAAATAGAGCTTTCTTTTGGTGGTATTTGATCACCTCTGCGGTTTTTATTTTTTGCGCTATAAACAAAAATAGAGCGACAATTTTTAAAAAAATCTATATTTTTTACTTTTTGCTATAATAAATATCCCCCAAAAATATATAAAAAAACTTTTTTTTTCCTCAGTTTAGGCCGATACGTATTCTTCTACGTATTTTTGGTAAAAAAAATCGCAATAAGCGTTTATCGGTTGGTTTTCGCAAAATTTATAGCGTTTACAAAATAAGGGATAGTTTTATTGCATTTTTATTAATTTTTTTTTTTTTTACTACTAATAGCGGCGATCAGCAATTTTTTTCGTGACTGCGACAATATGGCGGACACTTCGGACAATTTTGACATATTTTTGGGACAATTGTCATTTTCACAGCAAAAAATGCATTTAAATTGCATTGTTTACTGTGGAAATGACAGTTGCAGTTTGGGAGTTAACCACAGGTGGCGCTGTAGGGGATGTGTGACCTATGCGTTGTGTTTACGACTGTAGGGGGGTGTGGCTGTAGGTGTGACATCATCGATCGCGTCCCCCTATTACAGGGATGACGCGATCGATGCTACGGCCACAGAGAAGCACGGGGAAGCCGTGTGTACACACGGCTCTCCCCGTTCTTCCGCTCCAGGGACGGATCGCCGCACTGCAGCGGCGATCGGGTCCCGCGACCCACGGCTGGGTACTAAAATCAACGTATATATACGTTGATGTGCCCAGCCGTGCCATTCTGCCGACGTAAATGTGCAGTCCTTAAGTGGTTAAAGACAATTTTTTTATTCAATATATAAATTGATTAAAAACATGGACAGTAAACTAGAAATGATACTGATTTATAAGTAATTGTATCATAAAATTCCGACATGTTTCGGCAAATCGTTTCCTTCTTCGGGGTTGAAATTTATTACAGTCTATTGAAAAAACACAATCAGTTAGTAAAGAAATATACATTAACGTTTCAAAACAAGGCTAAATCTGTCAAAAGGTATGCGGACAAAACGGATCCAAAGTGTGGAAGAACCAACAAGACAGAGTACCGGAAAGTACCATAAAGAAAGCCGTACCTACCCCAAGTCAGAAAACGAGGCGAGATACCGCACAGTAAGGCAACAGCCTGGAATCACCAAGCACTATTGTGATTGCAGGGGGCTAATAATTCAAACTAAAAGAAAACACAAATTTCAAAAGCTAGTTAGGGGTTTAAATCACATGAGATAATGACTCACGAATAGTATCCCTAAGTAAGGGCTAACATAGCCTCCATACGTACCTATTATAAAAAAAGAGAAATTGTAGAGTTCAATAGGTGGGCGCTGATAAAACTTCCATAAAAAAAGGAAACATCCGATTAATCAATGGGTAGATTGACTGCACCAGTCAAGACAGCCCACAGATTTAAACAGGGAGATATCTTTCAATCCTATGGAGAAATGTAACAAAATTAGCAAGGATAATGGGAGTGGAGTCCTGCAATGACAATTAAATAGCAGTAGATGGCAGACCTGTATACAGCGGCAAAAGGTCAATCCCAATAGCAGAGCCAAATTAAAATTGAAAAATTACCTATGATGAAAGTAAATAAGACAGACAAGATAAGCAGACAAGCCGAGGGCACGCCTGCTCGCCGTAGTGCTGCGACTCGCTGACGTCACGCCGCACGGCATTCTAGTGATTGTAGGCGCAGGTAGGCGTGCGCACATGCGCAGTGGCTATTTACTGTCCGTCACTGATCAGCTGGGGGGTTATTTAAACTGGCTCAGCCAGCATTTGTTTGCTGGCGAGCCTTGGTGCTTCATGTTTTTTTACCTTAATGCATTCGATGCATTAAGGTGAAAAAACAAGCTGTACTCTCCCCCCCCCCCTGCCCCCTTTTACTTACCTGAGCCTTGAACTTCTGTGGGCTCGTTCCCACGTCGCTATCCAATTGGCTCTTTCGGGTGTTCATTGGTTAGATTGATAGCAGCGCAGCCATTGGCTCCCGCTGCTGTAAAAAAAATCAATGACGTGGCGCAAGGACTACATCTACAAACTATGGGAATGATTTATGGCATTTTTGAGTCATTTGTATTTCTTTTTACTAGCAATGGCGATCATCAGCGATTTTTATCGGTACTGTGACATTATGGACAGATCGGACACTTTTTTACACATTTTTGGAACCATTGACGTTTATACAGCGATCAGTGATATAAAAATGCACTGTAAAAGGAAAAGAAAAAAAGAAGGAAAAAAAAAGCACTGATTACTGTGTAAATATCACTATCAGGAATGGGGTTAACACTAGGGGGTGATTAAGGGATTAACTGTGTTCCCTAGTGTGTGTTCTAACTGTAGGGGGATGGGAGTGACTAGAGGAGATGACAGATTGTTGTTTCTAGCTAGTAGGAACACACAATCTGTCTCTCTTCAGCTCACAGAACAGGAATTTGTGTGTTTACACACACACACGTTCTTGTTCTGGCTCTTGTGCCTGTCATCACGACCACCAGCCACGCGCATGGGGCGTGCACGCGTGACTCCAGTGGCATGTGCACGGCTGCTATCACTGCTTAAAGGGCCAGCTACAACAGGTCACGGGAACCTGCCGACCTGCCACAGTATAATGACGGCGGCTGGTTGGCAAGAGGGTAACGTTCGCTTTTGGAGTAAATGGATTTTCTCAAACTAAAACCACACTATATTGTTGGTTTGAGAAAGAATGTCCTTTTGACCCCACTGATGATTAGAAAATCTAAATTTTTCAAACAAAAGTTTATTGGTGCATGGCCAGGTTTAGGGTAAAATATAGTGCAGTGCAGGATCTATCCTGTAGTAGCAAGTGAGCTGTATGTTGGTGCTCTGTTGGCACTATTTACATGTGCGTGCATATAGTATACATTCTTTTATACTTCTGTGCATATCACTATAATCTTCTGTTTCTGAGTCCTCCTGTAGCAAACCAGAATCAAAGTGCTTGAAAATGTATAAATTTAGAGCTGTACTGTGTACTGAGTACGAGGACAAGGTTCTGTAGCACCCAAGGCAAAATAGCTCTGCAGAAATCACCCTCAGGCAGCCAACATGCCTGTTAATGGCTGTGTGAACCAACCTGTCATTAGACAGCTCAGTTCACAGACACAGTGTACAAAGACAACCCAAGTGGCTCTGTACAATGTGATCACTGAGTTGACCAATCACAGGGATCACAAATTCAAACAGAGTAGTGCTTACACTGCAGAGCCCACCCCTACCGCTTACAACAGAGGGAAGGGAGGAAAGAGGAACTGACGAATGAATCGTTCATTCATTTTGGATCGATTGGTCAGTGAATCCCAGGGTTATGAGATTTGTAACCCTTCCTGTTGACAATAAAGATAAATTCATGGAGATCACTCCACCACTTCAGTACCAGCAGATAATATATCCCTTCCTTACCAGGCTATTTTTCAGTACTGTGATAGTTTGACTGACAATGCTGCAACACTATATCCAAATTATTTATTTTCATTTTAAAGATTTTTTTGCCAAAGATAAAGCTTTCTTTTGGTGGTGTTTTTATTTTTTTACGAAAGGAAAAAAAGACGAACAACTAAAAAAAACTTTCTGTTACAAAACATATAGAAGATATGAATATTAAAGTGGTTGTATAGTCAGTTTTTTAACTTTTACCTACAGGTAAGCTTATAATAAGGCTTAAATAATATGTGGACCACACCGATGAATTAATGTGATATGCAATGTTGAAAAAACAATCCAAAAAGCAAAAACAAACATTATTGAGTGTCCATAAAACACAAAAAGGTTTTTGTAGTCCAAAGTGAGAGGGCTAGCAAGGTTCCATACAGGGCCGGTACAAGGGGTGGGCGGAAGGAGCGGGTGCCCTGGGCGGAGCATTTTATTGTAGCAAGGGGGGCGCAGTGTACGGTTAAACTTTCCAGTCAACAAGTGACTGACTACCGCTGTTTGGCTCGGAGCTTGCCCAGTTGCCTGTCAGTTAAATAAAGAGCAGTGCCGCAATGCCTCGTCTTCTCTTCTGATTCCGCGTCACCCACTGAACTGAGTGACATGCCCGAGAGGAGCAGGAAAACGTTGTGATGCTGCTTGTTTTCTCCTCCTTCCATCTGGCTCATGCAGAGCCAGCTCCGCCCACTAGTATGCATGCAGAGTCACGAGTGAGGGGCAGCAG